>JAPZDY010000003.1:8618462-8638503 GCA_029783645.1 Ctenochaetus hawaiiensis
CAACTTACTTCAAAAACTCTAATCTTTGCATTGCGCAGTTCCAAAGGTCCAAAGGTGTGTTTATTTTAGATCTGCACGAGGACAGAGGTCAAAAACATTTTTTTGGCACTGCGAAAGTTGCGTCAAAACCCACCGGATCTATCCAAACACAAACCAGTTTTTATTTACCTTTGCTGTGAGAGAATGTCAGAAATCATAAATAAAAATAGAAGCAGCAGCTACGGGACTCACCGGTGAACGAAACGAACACACTCGCGATCGAGCATGAGACAAATCAAACGGACGCTTTGTGCTGCAGAGATTGATTGGCTGCAGTATGTGCCACTCCCAGCTGAACGGACAGACAGCTGTGACGCCGTTGTTTATATAACAGGGAGGAAACAGCGGGTTGTTGTTTTACCGTACGGAGTCTGTTGTTACAGAAAAGATGATGTGGAAGATTGTCTTCACCATTCTTACGACAGTGTTTGCCGTCGGGTTAGGCCGGCTGGTAGGGGGCTTCAGGGATGCAGATGTCAACGATGAAAGGGTGCAAGATGCCCTTAACTTCGCCGTCGTCCAGCACAACAGAGGCACCAACGATATGTACCTCAGCCAAGTGGCAGAGGTGGTGAAGGTCCAGACACAGGTTAGTATCGTTTTATTCGGACATGTGGATGTTAATGTATGCTATTTTAGATGAACGGAAAACTACGCAGCCAGTGGAAACAATATAACTCAGTCTATAAACAGGCTGTGATGCTTGACTACGGCCTACATGTGACACTAGTTAGTAGGCCTTAGGCCTGTATCCACTTAGGGTCTCTATTTAACCCCGAAGCGGGCCAAATTCATTATAACATACCTGTTTGCATTTACAGTGATTAATCTATTAATTTAAATTTAAATAGATACTTAAGTCAGTCTAGGTGTTGGCAGTCATTTAACATATAAAATCCTTTGAAAACAAACACTACAATCCAGTTAAATCTAATCTCGTCTCGTTAGGCAATAACAGTTTCACGGTTTGTGCTGCACATCCTATAACATGTAAATACATCTATAGGTCAATCCAGTCTTTGCAAATCTGGTCACTTTGCAGTTATTTTGTGCAACGAATCGTTTTTGTGTTGCTGTGAACTTTTATGGCTGACAATGGTGTTTTGATTTAGTTTTAACCTGTAGTCAGAGGTAGGATACTGCAGTACCCACAGTGCTTTACTGTCAAGGTTTACCCTGTTATCTGTCATTTAATGACCCACCCACTTCTGCTCACAGGTTGTTGCTGGCATTAAGTACCTCATAACTGTGAAAATGGCCAGGACCTCCTGCAGAAAAGACAGCACAAATGAAGTGTGTGCCATCCACGAAGACCCAGAAAAGGCTCGGGTAATGACTTAATTTAGGGGCAACAATCTCAAGCTTCTGAAAAGGGAAAACATGTACTTTAATTTACCTGGTGGTTCATTACTGTTGTTTTTTATTTTTGATATAGGCTATTTATATAATGTGTTTTCTAAACTTTTCCTTCCTCAGCCATACACGTGCGTATTTACAGTGTACAGCCGCCCCTGGGAGAGTTATATCAACTTGCAGAAGGAAGAATGCTAGAAAAAGAACTCAGAGGGAAATCATCGGCATCTGCATTTTTTTTTCTTTTTTTGCTGAATAATCTTTATATAAAGTGTTATGAATTTTAGCTGAAGATGAAACATAATTGTTTCCATTTCTGCCACTTCAGTGTATGCCAGAATAGCTTTTGGAAGTCACAGTGTTTTGTGGACATCAGAGGTGAACTAACTTTTAGAAAAGCAACTTTTTAATGCTTACTCACTAACCAAGCAAATAACAAATATTTGTACTGAACTGTTGTTTTGAGTAGTAAAACCACACATGCTGTTTTAAACAAAATGAAAATTAAAGTAGCATGGAAACTTTAATGAATGTGTCAATCCTTTGCTTGTGCTGCTCAGACATCAGTTTCAGAGAGAGTTAGGGTTTTTTGTGTGTTTTTTAGCATTCCTGTCATTTGTCATTGGTCAATGAAGACATGAATCCAATTTATTGCAGCAGTGCATTTAAACAGAATAATACACATTGGTTAACCTAAAAATTAAGCAAAAAAAAAAATCCTCAAAGTCTCAAAAAAAGTTCACAAACTTCATTTTGATTACTAATAGGGTGTGTCCTGTGTTAGATAATCGTCCATAAAGCTTTATGTAAAGGAAAATTATTTCAGACTCTAGGCTGTATTAGTAAATTTCAAATTAGAAGTAACCATGGGTTTTCCACTAGAGGAAATATTCTTAATTATTAGACTATGAAACATAAAGACTTTTTCTGATCAACTTTTTTTTTACTGACTTTTTAAAAAAGATTTATTTCCAACAGGGCAGTACATCACATCAGGCTCATTGTGTGGCACAACACAGAGGAGAAATAAGGTTACATTTATAGAGGGCTGGAAATCTACCTTCACGGTTTGAATCAGATTCAGATTCCACATGTGATGCAATGACAAAAGATAGATCTTTAACAATAGAGTTATTGCTATAAATGCCCAACCATCTTTACCTGCATTCAATAACGACACAGTCTGCTTTGATCGCATTATATAGTGGCTTGCTTATGTACGAACAATATGCTGGAGTGCTTTGCTTTTATTAACTTTAGGACATGGTAGTGACGCAGATCGGGGATCATGTTCTAGAATTGTTTTCTTAACCGAGTAATCGGTTCAATGTGTTTGGATAAACAGCGTGGTCTCTCGGCTTCCGTAGGTTACAAACGTCATGGTTATAAACGGTAAGGAGAGCTCGTATATCCAGTCTCTCTCAGTGTTGGTGGATATCAACTTCATGTTACGTGGCGGTTGTTTCGCAAATGGCATTTTTTAGACATCAAACCACGCTTTACAACGCTGCCTTTTATGAGATTTCTTAAATGGTAACTCTAGACTGCAGACTGTCCGGGTTGAGTGCCCCTTTTCTGTACCGTTCACGGCACTGACTGGAAGGATTTTGAGTTTCCATCTAAAACTAGATTTTCTCTGATTTTCTCTAATGACTTAGCAGCAAACAAACAACAGGGAACGTAGAACATTGTCTGTATAAAACACATGGAATGGAGAAAGAAACCTAATCAATAGGGAAAAAAGATATGCTGATCTCTTTAAGGATCGTTGAGAATGTGAGAAGAGACTTAGCTGGCGGAGAAATGGTTAACCTGTCGATGACCAGAGCCACAAGTCTGGATGATTTTTAAGGATGTCAGCAGTTATTTTGGCAGAAGTTTGGACCTAGTCAGTTCAGACATACAAGCTGTTAATGATTATACAGGTTGAACTCTTGTTATCATTTGTATTGAAACCGTTTAAACAACAGACGGGGTCAGAGGCAACCTTAGGACGCTTCTTGTCTGTTATAAGACACAGCTGTCAACTCGTTACATTCAGTTGTATTCGGTGGAAAGGCGGATTCAAAGGTTTGGGCCCCGGCAAGGAAACGACATGAAGGTCCTGAACAGGGACGAGCTACTGACTGCCGAGGAGATGTTGAAAGAGCACTTTCCAAAAAGTCTAAAGGTAGCGTCTGCAAGCCATTTAAATCTCAACCTCTCCATGTGCCAACAGGTAATCACAGCGGCAGAAATACTGTTATTCTACATATGCTGTGTTTTTTAGGTATACGGTGCCATTTATTATATAAACAGAGACAAACCGCACAATCTGGAGGTTGTTGTTGACTCATGGCCTGATTTCAAAGTCATTATTTATCGACCGGATCCCAAGGTGAGTTCTGGGTAACATTATAAATGACTGTTGTTTGAGTCTCTGCATTAAAACGAATTTATTTTTTTAACATTTGTTTTAAAAAACAAGCGTGCCCTGGGGCCCGGGAAAATGGTGTCATATTACTGCACCGATGAGCGGGTGTTAAGGAGAGTCTTGATGGAGGAGAATGCAGTTGATTGGAGCACTTATTTCATGTTTGGAGGTGAGTTTTGTGCATTACAGAGTGCTTTGTTTCATAATAACGACTTGAACTTTTCTTCGGTATTTCCATATCATACCTTATATTTCCCTTTCAACTTTAGGTACATTTTTTTCAAGAAAACTTTCACAGGAAGTAAATTTGTAATAAAGTATTTTTGCAGTGTGGTTTTGCTGTTTTTACTTACAGAGGTTATATACCCACCAATACTCACCAAATTAAAAAACAACAACAACAACAACAACTTGCAAATGAGACAGGTTGTGAATAACCTGGACCTAAACACTGGTGGCTTATGACCTCACTTGAACTTTTCTGTTTTTAAGGCATTGCAGTTGCTAGTGAGTGTATTATGACTTATTTAAGACCCCAAACTAGTTGAGGACTTGATTTGGGAGTTGTCAGATGCTCTGTCAGTTTTGCTTCAAGGCTTGCCTGTCTTCATCCATCCTCAATGACACTATGGTATTCATATGTGAATCTTTTTTTGTCCTGCAGGATTTGACACTTCCCATGCTCCCCTGCTCAAAGAAGTGTCTTCTTACAAAGAAGTCAAATGCAGAGACTTTACTTCGGTGCATCTAATGTATTTGCCAGACAGCAGCCATCTTCTCGCACCAGCAGTTGACAGGTAAATTCAGGTGTAGTATAGGAAAATTAAAATGCTCCATAAAGGATATGTGTAATCACAGTAAAATTCACACCAGAGAAGAGTAAATGATATTGTTTCTCCACTCTGACAAAAGGCCATCACATTTACTTTTTTTACAGTGAGCTTGAATCAAGGATTTCTTCTCTAAACCTTTCTCATGTTGACTTGGTGAACAAAACCTGGAAGTTTGGAGGGGACAAGCAGAGTTTCAGGAGAATTAAAAATTTCATCAGCAACCTTCCAACATGTTGCATCACTGACAGCCATGGACAGCCGGTGTCTTGGATCCTGCTGTACGATTACTGTGCCATGGGGCTGCTATACACTATGCCAGAGCACAGAGGTAAAGGCTATGCCAAAGTGGTGGTCAGCACCATGGCCAAGAGACTCTTTGCTGAGGGCTACCCAGTGTACAGCTTCATAGAGGTGGAAAATGAGGTCTCCTACAGACTCTATAAAAGCCTGGGCTTCACCGAAGATCCTGCATACAGAGCCGCATGGTTTGAGTTCAATGTCTGATTCAGGAACCTTTGTTAAATTCTTTGAATGTGCTTTTGACACATTACCAGGTAAACATGACTTGATACATAATTTGAACCTTTCCTGGCTGGATACTGACTGTAAACTGTCACGGATTAAAATGTTTGTATTTTACAGTTTATTGGTTTTGCAAAGCACTCCATCAAACCCTGGACTGTATTAAATAAGGTGTAAGTAAAGAATGTATGAACTTACACGAGTAATGCAAAAGAAACTCATTTAAATGATAGATAGGAGGTGATCCAAATGAAATTGAGCTCTCTCAGATTAACACATACAATGAATTATCTACATGAATATCCTTTGTATATAATTATTATTCTAAGGGGGAACATGGAAGTCAGTTCATTTGCAATATACTCTTCTTGCCCTTGAACAGTGACCGTATGATCATTGAAATACTATTATAACATTAATGCACTTATTTCTGCACTTCTTCCATTAAACTGTAAATCAAAATAAAATTTGTACATCAAAAAGTGATAATACATAACAGACATCTGGTATTTTATTTAATATTGTTGCAAAACTGCTTTGAGGTACATTTTTATAATCTTTTATTGTGTTCAAAGTCTTCCCATTGTGAAATATCATTTAGTGATCAAAAAAAGATAACGACAAAATTTTATCATGATCATACACTACAAAGATTTTGAGTGAAAGATCAGTAACTTAGTGCAATTACAGCAACTGAATTATAGGGCCAATCTGTAAGAGAAGGTAAAAAAAAACAGTAGGAGAGACCAGGTGAGATGACAGGAGATTTCTGCGCATTATAAAAGAACAGAACTCTCTTTTTTCGACACATGACAACATTGCACTCGACTCATGATTGACTGATTAACTGCAGTCTTTAATAATTTTAAACTGGTACAGTCTCTCAGAACTCAAAAAATGCAAATACTTAATTCGATTTCACACACACAGCTTTTCTTGTAAAAATTATTTATTACTAATGGTCAAATATTTGACTTTCATCACAGTGATAAACATAAAAAAATCTCTGCTCAATAAGTATTATCTGAAGTGTCTACAGAGTTAGTATCTAAGGCTTCAACATCAGTTCAGGGATCTCACTAAGTTCTCTTGATGAATCACAGGTCGCCTTTTTAAATCAAGACAAATGGGTTTGCAAAAAACGAAGAGGCTGTATGGATGATCAACAGCACGCTTGCAAGCTTCTCCTCCTGCTGTGTGCTGGATGCAGAGGCAAGCCTGTCTGCTGAATTCTGGTGCATGGTTATTGTGCCAGAGCACAGAGGAAAAGGCAATGCTGAAGTCCTGATCAATGCCATAGCCAAGAGCCCCCACAGTGAGGGCTACCCAGTGTAGTGTGTTATATGAAGAGATTGGCTCTCTTATGTGCTCTTTAAAAACTGGGGCTTCAATCAGGATCCCTCATACAGCTGGGTAGAATTAGGTCCAACACATTAAGGTGAAAAATCATATGGTGCTGCATGGAAGCAGGTGGTAATACAAGTTCTGGTTGAGTGTTCTTAAAACTGAAATAACTAGCTTCACAGACATGTCCTTGCAGATCACACGTCAATTCTTTTCCAAAAAAGCACCTGATGCATGACTGGACCTGAAACGCAGAGAAAATATCTTAACACAATGATATGCAAATGTATTAGCCCATGTTTAGAAATATTGAGAAGCTTTAATTATCAGACACTTCATTTTAATGAAAAGTCAAGGTAGGGTTTTTAGGTAATGCCAGTTCTCATCATTGATTACTTTTTACAACTGATAAATTTGTGTCTACAAGGTTAATAATAATGGAAGAACTGCCATCAAAGGTAACTACAGGTTAAAGTGATGTTTAGAGATTTCTACTTTATTAATCATACTTCATCAATTAGATTTAGACTTCTTTCTTGAATCACCAATTGATATATAATCAAACCGTTGCAGTTTCACAGGTGTGTGGAGGCAAAAGCTAAAGGTGTGATCAGGTCAATGACATTCATTATTTCTAAATAAATACTACAATTTAATAAAAACAAGGAATGAAAAAACTATTGCAACTGCTTTACCTCTGTTCTGTGAACTTTTCAAGACGAACCAGCCAGCTGTTCCAATACTCCAGCATCAGCTTTGAGTCTATCTGATGAGCATGGGCGGGTGAGCCATCCTTATAGGCCACTACAATGAGGCCATTTTCAACCTGCAATGACAAGAAAACAGAAGGCTATGATGGAAACAGTAAAATGCAGCTATAATCAAAGATTAAAGTTTTTTTTAAAGATTTATTAAGGATTTTTTATTTCATCTTTAAAATGAAATCTGTAATCTGTAATAAGTCAGACTGAGAGACGGTTTAAAAATTTGAATGAAAAGCAGAGAATTGAAATCTTATCACATCATGTAACTCAGTAGAGCACCTGGTATTTGTAGTTGTCATCGCTGTTCAAAGCTCCAGCATAGGCTGCCACCTGAACAGGGTTGTCATATGTGTTGCCCAGGAATGGTTTGGGTTTCTCTGAAGTCTTCCAGTCAATAACACATAGTACACCCCTGTGGACAAAAATGGACAGTGAGTGTAGCGAAGGTGGAGAAAAAGGTCTGGTATGGAAAAAAGTCAAGCCCATCTTTGTCTGCAAATATGGATATTTACCTGAAGCGAGCAACACAATCCACTATTCCTAGATAGTTCAGCGTGGTGTGCTGCACAGTGCTTTCAATAGCTCTCACTGCGCTGACATCTTCCAGAATGTGAGAGATGCTCTCCATGTATCCCTGCACCTCAGGCGGATACTCTGGAGCCTGAGAAAGATCTCTGTTCTTCCATGTTGCCCCTGATGTTAGAATGTCCTCTACAGCAGAATGGAAAAGCTTTCCTTGCCTAAATAAATCTGATGAACGAAACAACTTTTGGTCAGTTCTCAATTAGTCCTGCCTCCAGAAAATCCACAGTATCCAAATTACAGTTACCATATCACCAAAATCAATAACAGGATACATTTAAGTAACAAAACTTACTCTGACTGTATTCTTTAAAGCCTTCTTCACCAAGCTCTGCGATCATCTTCTTCTTCCACCTCTCCAGGTAGAAGATCTGATCTGGGGAAAGGGTCTGCTGAAGAACGCGGGTCACACTCGGCACAGAAGCTCTGTCCTTCCCCCGGTTTGGCACAATCCGAGCTGGGGGTCCTAAATCTGGCTCCTCTATTTCTGGAATTTCTTCGATGTGTGAAAAGGGATGAGGGATTTTGGGTGCCCTCATCTTTGGTCCTGAGGAGGGCGTCTGAGCTTTGACAACAGGTCCATAAATTTGCTCGTCCTCCGCTTGGAGCGACTCGGGGGTCTGGGAACTGACCCTCGATGACATTACAGACTTTACAAGAGAAGAATAGCGCTCACTGTCAACTGTGCTGTACGGGCTGGGTCTCTTTGGGAGGCTTAGGCAATTGCTAGAAGAGAAGTTTCTCACAGAGAGGGAGGTGCATTGAGGGACAACGATGCCTCCAACTGACACAGCACGTTTAATTAAGAACATTCTGGCGACTTTTACACACCAAGCTTAGAGGACAATAACATATTAGCTGCCGAACTTCGTGTACTTACAGTTTCATTGTTATTTCAATACATTAAAATTATTCCTTCCATTTTTTGTGAAACGGTACTTGCCCCGACTTGTTCCACAGAAACTAGACCATACAAACAAGCATGACAGTTTCTAAACGACGCGCTTCTTTGGTTGCACAAACTTCCGAAATCTAGGACTTCCGGGCATCCGGGTATGCCACGGACGTCGCAAAGGTAGAAACTACATTACCCATAATAGGGGTGTATCAATGAAATGCATCCTCATGGTTATTGACACGGTGGTAGTAATTTTAGTTACTTACAACAATCATTTCTGCCCATTACGCCGTATATGTCCGTAAATTAATGACAGTAAATGTAGCATTGTTGTTTGAAACGATAATATCATAAAGTATAGCGGTATTACACCATATCCTTTAAAGAGGAGTTGATTGATTTGAATGAACACCAATCGTAGCATCGGTAAATACGACATTGTCCAGTCAAATTCACTTTTAGGCGGGATTTATTCTTTAACGATTTGGATGGGGGCGAGAAAAAATTGACAGCCTGTCAGGCAACTAGGCAGTCAGCAGGGCGACAGCTTCCTCCATATAGTTTTGTTATTTGGGTCAACGGTATTGCCCTATTCTTGCTATTCCGTCGATTTCAACTCCACCATGACATCCATTTTGGACGACAGCAGTAAGGAAAAGGTAAGTTAAATGGGCGCTGGCATGTAAACTGCACCAAAAGTCGATCCTATTAGCATGAAGATATGTAAGCTAACGTTAACAGTTGTTTTCTGGCTAAGTTATTGCCGCTAACTTAACTGGCGTTGTTTTGTGTCTACACAAAGCTAACATATAGCTAGTCTATGTTTTAACGAAAACACCTGCAAGAGGTGAGTAATGTTAAACGAGTATTGTCGTATTGCATGTATGCAGGAAAGTGTTGTTTGCTAATGTCACCCAACTTACTGAACGAGTCAAGGCATGCTAAAACTAACTGTAAACGAACGCTACGTGTTCACCGCAACTTACAGAAAAGTAACATGAATGGCATTATGGTATCTCTTTGACTGAACTTTCGTTTTTACGTAACTCCATTAAACTGAAGTTAACCGTACCACAATCGAGCAGAGATGTGCAACACACTGGCCTGTGATAACTAAGTGAACTTGCACTAAGATAAAATTATCAGCATTCTGACTGGTGTCTGTATGGCTCAATCAGTATCATCTTCACTGATATTTTACATTACGTTATAATTCACGCGCGATGAATTTAATGGTAGCATTTGAGAATGTTTGTGTTGCGGTTACACTGAGAGGAGGTAAGTTAAGACATGCTGGGTGTACCTAATGAAATGAATAAAGGTGTATTTTTTCACCAGCATGATTAATCAGTCAGAACTACGTTGATTCTTTTTGCCATAATCAGATCTTTAAGGGTGTCTATGACGCCAAAGCAGAGCTCAAGTTTCTGCCCTCAGATGCAAAACTACCAACACCACCCAGACACTTCAAGCTCTAAACTCATGGAAGAATAATTTTTTTAGCACTACAGTTTCGTGCACTGGCCTCAGTTTATGTCAGGAAAACAATAAAGTTTATCTATGAGCTTAGTGTTTTGAGATTCTTCTTGTTCTGCCATGTTTCCCTGTGCTTTAACTAAATTTCCATCTCAGTCTGACCTCACTGGGAAGTTTTATCCAGTTAATCAATGGGCTCTTAACAATTTAGCTGGCAGAACGTTCCTCTGAACTTTTTGTATAATGTTGAGCTAAAAGATAAAGAATTTGCATCGCTACATTACTTACTGGCTAAGATTTTGCTGATACTAGTTTATATGAATTAAAATACTGATAAATTGAATACCAATCATTGATTTTATTGAATCAAATATGCAAAATTATAAACAGTTATGAGTTGTCATAGTAAGCATCTATGCTACATGCAGTCCCATTTTTAACAGTTTAAATCTTCAGTGCCCCACAGAAACTTCAGAGGGGCTATCCTGAAGATAATCTGTTGAATCTAACCAAAATAAAGGGAAAATTATGGCAATTGTAATATATATGTAATATAATATAGTGAGAGGTTTGAGAGGTAGCATTAAACACCAAATAACCACAAACAAGGCCAAAAGAATGGATTTCTCAGTGCCATGGTATAGTGTTTTTGTGTACACATAAGATTGTTAAGCTACAATTTTTGGATAACCTTGGTGTGGTGTATTCTTTCTCCTCAGATACGCTCTGTGTCTGTGGATCTAAATAATGATACATCTCTTCTCATCGACATTCCTGATGCACTCTGTGAAAGGGACAAAGTCAAGTTTACTGTCCATACAAAGGTGAATGATGTTTTGTCTTTAACACTGACACATACATTATAACACATAATCTTTAAAAGTATCCTATAAATTCTGTAAGTTTTTGCTGATATTTTGACAGTTTTCTTTACAAAATACTTAAAATTAAGTTTGTTTCCAGACCACTCTTAGCTCCTTCCAGAAGCCAGAGTTCTCCGTTCCAAGGCAGCATGAAGACTTCATCTGGCTACATGATACTCTAGTTGAGACTGAAGACTATGCAGGACTAATAGTGAGTTGACTTCTTGTTGACATAAGACACATAAGCAGACAGAGGTTGTAATATCAACATTCACAATCTTAGATCCTGATTAGAACTTAATTATATATTAGAAAAAATCGATTGAGTCTGTTAGATTAAATCAAAAAACAGGTCTACCTTTTGTGTCTGGTATAGATTAGTTGGATTAATTATTTGCTTGGGGGAAAAAAAAAAACTTTTTCAGAAATTGACTGTATATTATATGTTATCATTCACAGATTCCTCCAGCACCCCCAAAGCCAGACTTTGAGAGCCCAAGAGAGAAGATGCACAAACTAGGGGAGGGTGAAGCAACTATGACCAAGGATGAGTACACTAAAATGAAGCAGGAGCTGGAGGCGTGAGTGTGACAATTGAACACAACACCCTATATTGTGTCCTTTAGAAAATGTCATGTTAGTTCTTTTTCAAATATGTTAAATACTGTTTTACAAAAAATGTATTATTGTATTTTTTTCTGTGGATGTTTTCTTTTCAGTGAATACCTGGCTGTGTTCAAGAAAACTGTCCAAGTGCATGAAGTCTTCCTGCAGCGACTGTCCTCCCACCCTGTTTTAAGCAAAGACAGAAACTTCCAGATTTTCTTAGAGTATGACCAGGATGTGAGTTCCTCATATTGCTGACTTCCTTTCCCAAGTTGTCAGTTGGAAAGAGAGGAAGTAGAGTTTACTAGATACTGGTGACACATGGCTTACATCCTGCTGTGATCAGCACTTATTGCTTATCTGTGTCTTTGTCAGTAATGGGCTCTGGTATTTGCTAACTGAACGTGAACAGTTGAACACTTTACACTATAGGTATTAGTCAAATAAAAGAGCAAAAACTGTATTTGTAATACATATTGGTTCAAAAACAATTAAGTAGTGGTCACAAACATCACTTTTTTTTCCCACAACTTAAGAAAATCAGTTATATTACTGTCATTGATTTAAAATATTTCCCTTCTAAATTCTTTTATTTTAGCTGAGTGTGAGAAGAAAGAATGCCAAAGAAATGTTTGGAGGTTTCTTTAAAAACATGGTGAAGTCAGCCGATGAGGTCCTTATCTCAGGAATAAAGGTGGGGCTTTTACGTAGTCTGCTTACTGCATGTGCATGACAGCAATACCAACACAATGTTGTGGCTTCACCACTTTGCCAATAACATTCTTGTCTGTTTGCTTGTTTCCTACATAGGAAGTTGATGACTTTTTTGAGCAGGAGAAGACATTTTTGCTTGACTACTACAGCAAGATTAAGGATTCCACTGCCAAAGCAGAGAAAATGACCCGCGCACACAAAAGTATTTGAGAGTTTGACTTTATTAAATAGGATTTGTAGTGGAGTAGACTAAATTGATTTATATTTGAAATTTGCATCATTTTGATCACTTGTTCTGTTGTTACAGATATTTCAGATGATTACATTCTCGTCTCTGCCACTCTAAGCAGCATTTCTGCTGAGGATAGCACAGCAAACAAGAAGTAAGTGTGACATAAATTTTAAGAATTTTTATGCAAGCACAGACTCGGTGTTGAAGACTTTAAGTAAATATCCTTTTTTGGCCACATCGTCTTAACTGCAAATCAGTACATGTGCAATTTTTCAAGAGCTTACTTGCAATGATATTTGCTGCTAATTGCATAATTTACATTCATATCAAATACATGATTGGAGAGTTTTCCATGTTATTACTTTTTTCTCAGGCACTTGGAGAAGTTGTCAGACCTGTTTGAGAAGCTCAGGGTATGTAGAACTTCAGTTACCAACAAACTGAAACACCTTTGTAAATGTTTGTCCTGATTTGTAAATACTTCATGCAAGCTACTTCTTATCTTTATCTGTGTCCCTGCAGAAAGTGGAGGCAAGAGTAGCCTCTGACCAGGAGCTGAAACTCACAGAGCTACTGAGATACTACATGAGAGACATCCAGGCTGCCAAGGTGGGGCATGTTAATATGCATTTGTACAAAATGCTCAAATTCTCATATTTCTATATTTCAAACACTTTGTGTGACACAAACCAGTACCAAACTCTGTGCCATTTACCACTGGCAAGTGCTCAGCATGAGGTCTCTTATTCTTCCTAAGTAAATCTGAATAAAGATTTATGGATGAAGATGAAGAGAAGATAATGTGCAATACTCAGATCAGCAAGGCAACAATTTTTCAGTCAGTGTGATATCAGAGATCTGTCATAGCCTGTGTGAGAACCAATTGAGTATTTATTCATATTGTATCTGATGAGCTGGAATAAAAACAAGAAAATATATCTGTATTTTATCTCTGCAAACAAGAAAATTATATTGTGGATTTTGTTTGGATGTAAATGACTGATAGATATTTTTTAAATTTAGGCAAATTTGTTGAAATATTTCAAGTGTATTTTGTTTAAGTTTACCATTTCCTCTTATTAATCTCATATTAAACTATCTGGAACATATCAGGACCTTCTGTACAGGCGAGCCCGAGCATTAGCAGACTATGAGAACTCTAACAAGGCTTTGGATAAAGCTCGACTGAAGAGCAAGGACATTCCCCAGGCAGAGGAGCACCAGCGGCACTGCCTGCAGAAGTTTGACAAGCTCTCAGAGTCTGGAAAGAAAGGTTTGTGCATCCAAGCAAGAGAGAGACAGAGTTTTAGTGTGTACTTGTTTCTTTATGTGAAAAATGGCATGCACTGGTTTTTAACTGGAAAGTGTTTTCCTATTAGAACTCACCAGTTTTAAGGGCAGGCGTGTTGTGGCCTTCAGGAAGAACCTCATAGAAATGGCTGAGCTTGAGATAAAACATGCCAAGGTGAGCAGCACTGTGATGGACTGGTGATGTGTGGAATTGTGCACTAATGAAAAATAGCCTATTAATTTAGTATAGGGTAAAGAATAATAATGAATTGCCATTACACAGCTTTTCATTGATTTTCTTTTCATTGCTTTTCATTCATCCCTACTCATCTGACCATGCAAAAGCAGATAAAAGTTTAATTTATAAAAGTATCTCTGACTTAAATTATTGTACTAACTGCAAAAAACTTCATACAGTAAAATTGGCACACAAACTAGAATACTAATAGTTATAACTATAATTCTGCATGTATATTTCATAACCATACCATACATTTAATGCTGCAAAAAATCGTGTAAAAACTAATATTAAATATGAATGAGGTAAGAACATTTACAGTGCTAGTTAATGTGTGGCCTTAGTTACGTTTGCTGATTTGCAACATCTTTCCTACAGACTAAGGTAACTGCAACGTCCACCTGCTGTATTAATCAATAAGGCATCTTCGCACTTAACTAATAAATAAATTTTTAATTGGAAAACAAATCCAAATTTGTTCATTTGCTTTATACTTACCTTATCATCCATACCCCTGTATGCTTGATTATCATATTGTTCAAGTTTATAATTACAGTACATGCAGCCACGTCTTGAAATCTTAATTATTTAAGTTTGTTTGTGTCTGTGAGATTGACTCCTCCTCGTGAATTTCTTCGTCATTGCAAGTAATAAGAGTGACACACACATGAGATGAAGACCTGCTTGAGTTGATAGGTGCCAGAGTGTGAGCATACATCCTGAACACAGTAATGGTGTTTTCATGCAACGGCTTTCCTGTTTCTCTTCAAAATCACCCAGCAAGCTTGTTGTGTTAACTAAAAATCAGAATTACGGTTAAGTCAGGTTTCTATATTCAAGATAGGTTGTTTGCATCTGGAAACACACACAAACAGAAATCTATATTATAACTGGAATACAGATGTGCATTTAAATGTTGTGATATTTGATTATTTAAAGGGAACAGACTTTAATTGTAAAAATATTAATATTGTTTTCCTCTGTCTTTGCAGAACAATGTGACACTATTGCAGGGATGCATTGACCTGCTCAAGAGCAACTGAAAAGTTTTCTGATGTTTTTCTTCTACCATCACCAAGTGACCAGTCATAGCAAGTGGAAACCTGGCGTCCCTGGGGCCTTGCATGGACATAATTCTAAGCCCTCTCTCTGCTCCCACCTACGGGTCTGATGCCACTTTATAACCCTGCAGGAGACCATGTGTCTCATAAGCAGAATGTCTTCATGTTTACCGAGTCCCTGTCCTCTGGTCCGTGGTCCATCCTTTCCCATTATTTATGGAGATCTAACCTAAGTGAGTGCCTCCAGAGAATGAGGCAGCCAACATTAAGGCCCTCTATTCCTTTATAGCACCAGTAGAGCCCTTTTTGTGTCTTTTCCTTAATTTCTTGTTTTCTAATTTTCACATAGTGCACATACTAGAAGATTTGCCTTTTCATTATGTATTTGACTCTAACCCCCTTTTTCATGTACACTTTTAAAAACCTTTTTAAAAGACTTTGAGAATGTTTTTTTTGCCTTGCCGTAATCCACGTTTTATGCTACATATGCTTAATCTGCTGGGGCTTTTTTGTGTGCTAATGGAACAGTTTTCCAGAAACTAAGCTGGTGCCTGGAAAAACATCCTCATGCTCTGCATTCCTGAGCTCTGAGATAGTACAACCAAACCAACCCTCTTTCAAAGAAATTTATGACTGACTTAGAGGAGGAGAGACCATCTTTAAGTGTTTTAAAATAGCTGCACTTCACCGCAGGAATGGACAGTTGGATTGGTCCCCACATTTTTGTTTATAAGAAGTGGGCCAAAGTCCCACAGTTATCAAATGTGTTGCAAATATGGATCAGTCATAGAAGGTTTCAGTAAGAGATTGATGAGGAGAATAAGTGAAAGAGTTGTTTGAGCATCTGGCAATTGTATCAAAGCAAAATTAACATTATTAGTGACTAAAAGTCTGCATTTTTGTTTTATTTGTGCTCATAATACCCCTGCACCACATTTACCATGTCCTCTGCTGCTCATTCACCCAACCTACACCTCACATTCACTCTTTCCATTTCAGTATGTAATTATAGCCTTTTTTCTCTTCATTTTGCTCTAAATTCTACTTTGATATTGAAGTGGTCTCGTGTATCGGACCTCATTAAAGAGATCTTCTAAGGTTTTTTTTCTTTTTGTGTAAACAGTTATAAAAAGATGCACTAAAAGAGATGGAAAATACTTTACAATCACGACCGGGCTCAGTGGAGTGTGAAAATGCGTTATAGTTTTTTAAGAAACTGAATGTATTTCAAATGAATTCCTTTACACAACGCTTTTCTTACTGAACATCAGCATTTTATAAATTTGTAATAATGGCATTGAATAAATCCTACTTTCCCAAGTTTGATCTGCGCCATTTTGTATTTGTTTTAAAGTCTCAAAGCTTAGTTTTAGTTTATTTTTATATACCATGTGACAGTCTTTCTGTAGTGCTCACGTGGTTTCTGCCCTATGAAAATGTGCTTAGTCTGCGTAAGAGCCACCCATGAGCCACTAGATGGCAGTATGCATCTGTTAACTGTATCCTTTTTCAACTAGGTTTAGTGTGTGTGTGTGGGCCCTTGAATTTAAACACAGCTGTATGCATGTTTGTGTTTAATCCATTGACCACAGTGGATCCTGGGATGGGACCGTGTGGTGTATTAGGTAAGCTGTGAGGAAATGCCTGAGTGCTCATGGGAATCACCACCACCGAAAATGCACATTCAGTATCCTACTTTCAGAGCAGCACTAAGCAACGTGACTTAAACAAACAATCTGCTGTGTTTTTGTGAACCCTGTTCTTCAGCAAACACAGTAAACACAAACAGCAAACACTCCCCTCTTTGCATTATACTCCATGCATCTTTATATATGCACGCACAAAAGTATTTTTTAAAGAGACAAATAGTACTTGCAAATAGCATACACATGGAAATGTATTTGTTTTTTTATTATTACACATTGTGTCATGAAGGAAATCCTACAGATACAAGCTGATTATTAGGAGAGTAATGGTGACGTTGCTTAATAATGCTTCTGCATGCCAGTGAAAGGTTACATCTGAATGAGACGTGGACAAGTTAGACCAATCATTTGCATGGACAGAATATACTGTCATCTCAAGTCTATCTGTTCATGAAGGATTTGTCAATATTGACAACGCCGGTGGCGCAGTCAGTGACTTCTAGATTTCTGCTTACTGATTGGATGGACCACAGACAACAGCCAATGAGATTATAACACACTATACAGTACAAATTGGTTAGTTTGCCATTTGAAATCAGAGCAAACAGAGCTCAACAGCACGACATGAAAGAATTTTTGCCACCGTGGATCCAGGAGCCCCTTTGTGGAACATAAAAAAAGGAATAAGCAGTATAAAGCCCAGACATTAACCTGAAGTTTTTGTTTAATGTGGCATGATCTAGACTTTTTTTTACAATTGGCTTATTTCACTCCACTGTCTAAAAATATGAAGTAACTGATCTGAGTATATCAGGGGAAGCAGAAAAGTATCAGTCCTAAATATGGTCTTTTTAATGTTCCCTTTGTGCCTCTGCTATGATAAAGAATTTCTTCAGTTCTTGTGCTAATTGCATAAGTAGAACTTCTGAGGCAATGATGTACTGTGTAAAATTTGTCTCTGCTGGTGTAAAGGAACAAATCTTTCTAGTTCAAAGACTTATTTTGCTGATTTGATATTTCCTTATCTCCCCTTAGGCACGCTTGGTTAATTTGCATTCTCTAAATGTATGATAAGAAGTGGAATTTGGCACATTTTAAGAACTTTTGGATATATTATCAGTAGTTTTTCCATTAATAAATTATTCAATACCATCTTTATGATCCCAGGTTTTAATCCTCAGTTGCACACACACTCACATGCACATAGACACACACTGCTCTTACACAACCAGGCTCAGGAATTTGAGAATGCACGATGAAAAGCTACAACAAAAAGGACAGTTGAGGTCATTGATAGGTGAACTGGAAAGAGTTAGCAGGCCAATACCTTGTTTACACTGATTCTGCCCGTAAAAGCACCTGCCTCATGTAGCACAGCTCTACTGTTCAAATGAAAAGTCAGGATAAATGCACACAGAAGCCTTTGGAGCATCATTGAAGGCATGAAGCATGAAGGCTTCTTCAAATAGAAACTGTGACCTCTTAAGAGGCCTGCTACAGAAAAATGCACCTGCAGGGCTTGCTGACATAACTGAACTGTCTGTGCTTCCTTAATGAAACAGAGTAGGATGCTTATTACCAGTGGCCAACAGGTAAAATTTGCACACTACTACAGATTTTTTAAACCTACCGCTCTAACTCCTGAACTCCTGTAATATCTCTCTGACACTGTCACCCCTCCTGCCAAGAAACTTAAAACAAGTAGCTCCTACAGCTTTCTTCTTCTTTAGGACAACAAACAACCAAATGTCCTTCAAGGTTAGCCCTTTGGTACCATCAATATTCAGAATAAGGCCATCAATGTACTCACTGTGCGTGCATCAGTGGTAAATAAGCTGCTCCACTGCTCTCCACTTAGACTGCATACAGCTTGAAGGGAACAAGACTTTCATCAAAATGCTGTTTGTTGATTTCAGCTAAGCTTTCAACACATTGTTGCCCATTAAGCTGATTGGAAAACACTTTAGACATGAGTACCACATTTTGCAACTGTATGTTATTATACAATCTTGTGCTGTAAAATGTGCTTGAAATCATTTTGAATCTTCTCATTTTTTTTAGAACAAAGTGAAATGAAAATGAACATAACACTGAGGAAACTGACATGAGTCTTTGTGATTTTCAGAGAGCCGTTATGCAGTAATGTTGTGGTAAATCGAAGTTTTGTTGCATTTAGGCGTTATAGACAATCTGAAGGACAAGTAGTGCTTTTTCCTTTGATATCACTTTTAATACAACACTCGAAAGCTCAAAGGACAAACCTTTTTAAGCTATTCTGGGTTAATGTGACCTGCCCTGCCAGTCATTTGCTTGGATGCACAAGGTACAAACATATTGTTATCTCAAATTCTAACTAATTTACATGAAAAGACCAGCAAGACAAACATTTTATTTGACACAATAGAAATAAAAATACTTAATATTATCAATCACAAATATTAACAGCAGTTTATATCATGTTGTAAAAGTAAAAGCTGTGTTATAATCTTGATTATCACAATTTACAAACACTAGAATTCTTGGTGAACAAATGTGACCAATGCATTCATTAGCTGGCAGAGTGCAGGTGTTACTGTGAGAACGGAGAGTGAAAATGCGAAAATTCTGTCTCTGGTTCATGCTCAACAGATGAGCAGCACTTACGGCTTGTTCTCAGATACCAAATAGAGTTCTGTGGTTATTGTTTTGTAACTAGTAAGACAGTTGCATCACAGGTTTTTTGTTTCTTAAACAAAAAATAATAATTGATGGTGCTAAGAAACAGAAATTGCTCATTTAAACTGCCACATATATTAAGTGCAGCAGTGAAAGTTGACCAAACTTGGATGTGTATAGTGAAGTTAATTATTGCTCATAAGCAAACAAAATGTTAAAACAAAGTTTTCACGGTTGTATTTTGAAACACCTGAGAGATGCTCTCTTTTTACATTTGTTAGCAAAAATAATTAGAACTTAGTGAAAATCTTGTACAAAGCTTGGGTTTAGTAACTAGTTATGGTTTTTGAGGTACAATAAGATATCCTTTTGTTTTTCCTGTTTGTTAAGTTCTTTACAGTACAGTTTTGTCGTGCCTGTCGAAGACAATCTGTAACCAGACTTGAGAAACCAGAGCCTTCACTTTAACTGTTTATTAAGTGGTGTGAGGAGAGATTGTCTTAAGGATGCCT
>JAPZDY010000003.1:8657189-8667566 GCA_029783645.1 Ctenochaetus hawaiiensis
CCTATAAGATCTTTTTTTTTTTTTTTTTTTGCCAAATTACAAATATTACTTTCTTATTTCAGAGGTTGAGCAAAACTACTATTCTTAAAAAAAAATGGGAAAAAAGGTTATAAAGGAAAACAACACACTTGCTTAATCGGTTAAATTTATTTGATGATACTCAGGACAGTGCAAGGACCACTGCATTTTCAGTGAAACTTTGCTTTGTTCTTGTGAAAGTTGAACTGTTCTTTATAGGTGTCCATCAAAGTGGAACAGTCTAGAAATACGGGTTTATGTCAAACTTACAGCCCCAGCCATTTTGACCAAGTACAAAGTGTCCTTTAGCATTTTTTCCTCTTTTTTTTTTTACAGGATATAGTGGTACACAGTGAATATGATGAAAGTAAGCAATCCATGAAAGAAGACAAACAGTACGTACATAAAAACAAATTGATAATTTGAGAGCTATAAATGTACGAGAGTCAATTGACATAATGTTAGCATTAATTTATGGATATGTCAAGAAGTGAATAAAGTCACACCTCAAAAAGACTATTTTTACAGCCAAAATGGTGTGACTGGTTAGTTTACACATCAGAGGTTTTAGTTACAGAAATCTAATTCCCATCCAGAGCCCAACCCTTCCCTTTAAGCTTTGTTAAACCAATGCAAAACACAAAGTTGATTCCGAATCTTAGTTATTTTCCACTCAAATCCCTTTTAATTGGCATTGTTAAGGAAAACTTTTAAGTGAGCCCTCACAGCAGTTAAGTATGTTTAACAGAACAGCCCTCCAGTTTGGCTACGCATCCCAATTTTGCTGCAAAAGTGTCCGCATCACCACAGTCGGAAAGGTCATTGAACTGCCACTTGTGTTTGACACCTGTTGAAAACATAAGAGTTACTTAAAAGAGGGAACACCATTCAATTTTAACTCTAATATAATCAGTGTCCAGGGAAGTGGAATTCACGTTATTTTTTAAAAAAAGTGATAAGTGAAAAAAAAAAACCCTTACCCTGAAAAAGCTTCGAAAGAGAATCCCTTGAGCTGGCATAGTTCATCTTATTTTTGACGGGTGCTTCCTCATCACACCTGATATGAAGAGGAAGTATTATCCAAGTGCCACATGACAGACACAGACACTCATGTATCCTCAGAATGGATTAGTTCTCAAACATGGGAAGATTTGACCAAGAATTTATTGCTAGTCCTCTAAAGTCTGCAGTAATTTGAGGATTCAGATTCAAAGAGTATTTATGCTTCAGTTGAAATAAAAAGGACCTACCACGTCACAAAGATCAATTCTTCTTTTTTGCTTGTTTCCTCGTTTTCATAGTGGCAGTCATACAGTATGTAGTGGCACTCTTCCTTCTTCAGCTGTTCCTTGAACTCCTTGAAGATATCTTTGCACTTCAGATCTTTTTCAGTGTAGATTTTACTCACATCAATGACGTTATTGACAATGTCAAATATCACCAGTCTTATACGTTCATCAGGATCAGAATTATTTCTCAGTACTTTTATCTTACTGTAGAGATCCTCCACTTCTTTGGAGACTTTTATCCCAGATGCCTTTTATGAGATAAAAAAAAACAAAACAGAGAGACAAATCAGACCCTTTGTGTACCACTTGTTTTGTGGACACAATGACAACAATTGATTTATTCTTTAGAAGAAATTAACCCAACAGATCACATTATTGGTAAGCTAATATATTCAGAATGTATCTTGCCTTTTAAGATATATATTATCCTGAGGCAGAAAACAAGACAAGAAAAAAAAACACAATTGCTTTTGTAACTTAGAGCAACTTTAACTTAAGAGCTGTCTGGGATTTTGTGTTTTAAATGAGATAAGAACCATATGCCTTTAGATAAAATAAAAATGAATAAACTTCATTCCAAAAAAAGATAAAAAGTGACAAGGTAGCTCTTTCCTATGAAGACTACTCCCCACTGCACATGAGATTTAGAAAGCTCATCACTAAGTTTATTTTGCCATTTAAACATAGAAATCCTTGTTAAATGAGAGAACAGTGCAAGACTTTCACAATGTGAGCACTTTAGTAAGATTTGAGACTTAGCTCATATTTGAGCAGATGTTTTTCACTTGCAGTTTGGTTTTGAGGCAGAAAGCAGAACTAAAAAAAAAAAAAAGAAGCAGGAAGTTCTTCAAAACTAGACACTGAAGAGAAAGGTTTACGCCATTTAAACACTTCAGTGTGCAGATATTCTTCCAGCTTTTTTTAAGCAGTAACATGCCGTGGGTGTAACCTAACATATGAATTTTCAAGGCTTTGGCTCTGTCACATTCCAGTCATTGTGGAACAAGTTAGCACATGAAAGACCGCCCCAAGGGATCCTCTCAGAACAAGTTTGCAGCACGAACAAAGCTCCCTCCATTTTGGAGGCAAAACCACACCTTGAACAAGCCCTTTTTAAAACACTAAACACTTTTTTAATTCATCAAACCCTTCTCTGAAGGAAGCATTCAATGAAAGCCTTATACTCTAAACACACTGAAAACCAGCCTTCACTAAGTTTAGCTTTTTTTTTTTTACACACATTGTTAAAATGAGGATATTGCACTTCACAGCTTTAATAGCTCTAGCTTACATGTCCTATGAGGCACACAAATCTCAAAGAAGTTCTACACTAACACAAGGCAAGCTAGTCTAGCTAAACTTTGTAAGAGCTACTCACCATGTTTGCTTCTGATGTGTGAAGGAGACAGGCAACAGAGAAAAATGGCAGCAGCAGTTTTAAAGCTGAAGGGTCATAAGGAAGGAGAGCAGGTTGACTCATAGAGGAGGAGCCGGGGTAAATGAGCACACCTCCAAAAGTAGGCCCACCCCCCTCTTCCCAGGTGTGACACAGTTTCAGCTTCAGCTTCAACCTCAGCATTTGCATTTAATCACATAACACTTGAAGTCTGATTCACATTGGATATGTTGGCTACAATGCCTGGCACAATACAAATATTTTTGTAAGCCTTTTTACCCTTTTAGATTTCGTGCAGGTGAAAAACTTCCTTCACAGGTAAAACTTCAGGTGAGCTTGAGCCAGTCATGGGTGGGAATGGTGAGAAACTCCCTTATAAGGAAAAGAAACCTGTCCACATTTTTAACTCATCTGCTGCTGAGATGGAGCTCAGTAGCCTTATAAGGTAAAAGATGGGGTGAGTGCACAGATGTGTCAAGGAATGTATCTACCCACCTATTAGGTAAGAAGTCACACCTTAATCAGATTTCAATAGTCAAAGTCAGGAGTTAGATGTACGAAAACACAACTGGTGTCGTTCCAAGCCCACGATGTAGATGGCATTTTATATTTTATATGCATATTTACCATGCAGGAGGATCAGTGAAGATGATATAAATCTCAGTCTTGTTATGTAAAGATGGATAAGCCAGTGCAGTTTAAGGGATCCACAAAAAAAAGTGATATTGGTGCACTCAAAATCGGACTCTTTGTTTCAGAGGCTCAAAGTCATACATATCAAAGGAATGTAGTTATACACGGACATGACATGTCAGTGCAAGACGAGGAAAACAGCATGGACTCAAAGAGAGAAAAGAAAAAGGTTTGATCAGAGGTTTCAGAAAAGAAAATGTATTAAACACAGCAATCTAAACATATCTGTGATTAATCGATGTCTGTCTTTAAAATAACAAAAATATCTGGGACATCTTGGTAAAGTCCAGGGGTGTAAGCTATATTTAAGGGGCCCATTCTCAGGAGAGGAACCTTGGCCCCCCCTCTTCATTCCTCTGATCCTACACCATGCCTTTTTCAGTGGTGCAAGAAAAAGAAGTACATTAACCAAGTACTGTGGTTAAATGCAATATGCATTTTTTTCAGTTACTTGTACTTCACTGAGTATTTCCATTTTCTGTACTTACTCTCCACAACTGTTCTGAAGCACTGAACTTGTACATTCACACTTTATTCATTCATTTACTAGTATTTGTAGTAACTAGTAGAGATCTGGCATCCAACAAGTGAATAAGTAGAGCCCATCTTTTCTGTGTCAGGCCCAGATATTTGTTCCACATAAATTAAAATGGCTAGGCCTACATTACAATTTGTTGGTTAGCTTTAAAAACGTGAATAAAGATTTTAGACTTTGAAGGGATCAGACATCATATACACACAGGATTTTCTTAAATGTCTAAAGGGAGATGTAAAGTCCAAAGTTTGCAATGTACTGCTGCTGTCTGCTGTGACGTCAAGCTTCTGTTGAAGGCACTAAATTGAAAATACTGCAACTACCAATGACAAAAAAGACATTTCCTGTGTAAACTACTGAACAGGCCTATTGGAGGCCAAGGGAATAATATTCTTTACCTTTTTTGATAGTATGCATAGTTCATAGTGCAGCGCTTTTTTTTTCAAAACTCCTTTTTTAATAGAAAATTTAATGCTTAACAGACTCTCCAAAGAGGCTATTATTAAACACAGATACCTCAGCGTCACAGTGGCTTTGCTGCCTGTGTGGATTAGTGGTTTAGACAGTCAGAGTCACAGCCCATCCAGACTAGCTTCTGTTTCAAAATGCAGGGTGCCAAAGTGTCAGAACACCATAGCCTGCTGCTTACCCTAGCATTACATTTATGTATGTATATATGTCTGTATGTATGCATCTCTCTCTCTCTCTTTCTCTCTCTCTTTCTCCCCTTCTTGTTCTCCCATCCATCCATCTAGACACACATTTATATACACTCACAAAGATAGATGTATAGATTGATAAATAGTTATAGTTGACAGTCTGTGTAGTCGTAGTGTTAGCTCTTTTTGGCAGCTTTAGGGTTATTTAAGGTTTATCATCTTGACTGTGGTAAGACGTGCGTACCAGAACTTTCAGCAGCCAGCATCAGCTTTTCAAAGTAGTAAAAGGGGAAATACAGCGCCAAACCAACTAGAACAGGAAATGGCTGCTGCATAACTCTCCATCAGTTGAAAACTTCATGCTGCTGTAAGCACATTGCAAGTTTGGCCACAACCCCGTCAGTAAAGTCAGAGCGGCAAACCCAGATCTATGAGGACTCTGACATCTACTGGCAAATTCCAGGCACTAAACTTGTCTCCTCTGTTTGGGTTTCTGCTATGTTACACAAGCATAATTTGCCTTATTTGCCAAATGTGTGCACTTACACATGGAAATTTACCCTCAAAGCCTACACACATGTGAAAGGACAAAACACAGCGAAGAACAATGACATCAAATCTGAATAATGAGACAATGAATTGTTAAAAAAAAAAAAAGATTATTAATGGTATGGATGGCAATGCATGGTATTATAAGTAATGAGTATGGGGTATATATTTTTAGATAACTGATGACAAAAACTTAACAAAGCTATATAGAGCATTTAACTAAAAAACAATAAACAGAGAAATGACTGGATGAATATCTATATTTGGAATGGATGAATAATGTAGCATATATGCATATATACAGTCTAAACATATTTTATACAGTGTGCAGGATTAATAATAATTAATAATAATAATGAATAGTTAGTTAAAAATGACAGTGCACTATGATGTGACTGTTTTAAAAACTGTCAAATACTTCAACCAATGGCTCTATGCATTAAATTTATTTTGTGCATCAAAATTTGTATAAAAGACATGAATAAGGAAACATATAGCAAATTAAACTAAATTTACATATATTAATTAAACATGTTCAGTCAAGTAATTCAGTCTTATTATGATCTGTGTTTTCTTTGAATTTTTTTTTAATACACACATATCTAATTAACATGCCAGTATCAAAGTAGAAAAAATGTAAACAGAAGGACAGTTGAGAGCCTGCTTTTACCCACAGATGTTAGGCCTTAAATAGATTATGGTTGGTCCATAGAAAGTAACCCTATACTTATCCATATTTTATGGAGAAAAAAACATTGTTGCTCTGTCCCAAGTTCAAGTTTCTCAGATCTGTGGCATTATTGTTAGGTGTGGTCTGTCATATTTTCTAAGTGACCATCCCAATGCTGTCACTCAAAATAAAGCCCTCCCAAATAATGGGGTGTTTTCTGGTTTACAGCAATATGCTAAAGCTTTCAAGGAAAAAAAATTCAATAACAAAAACCCTTAAGATATATGTTAATGTGTTTTAAAAGAAGTAGTTGTTGTCAGTCCACAGAGGCGTGTTAGAGCTGATTTTTGAAAGTGCTTGGGAAAAACTTGTTACAAAAGAAAAAGGAAGAGATATCACACAGATCTGTGATTTATGATCAAATTCCCTTTTGATTTCTTTGATCATCAATTTTATCAGTGAGTGTCAGTTAAATTCTCATTCTTCATTATAAACATTGTACACTCTTTTGCTTTATTGCTCTCTTGCCACAAATTTGATAAGAAGATTGATACCACTCTTACATTTTTCAAACAATAAATTGGCATAAATACTGGAGAAACAGCTAGCCTGCCTCTGTTCAGGCATTTCGAAGTTGTGTCCATGCTGAGCTGAGAGAACCAGCTCCGGCTTCGTGTTTACTATAAAGATATGACAGCAAAAACAACAATGTTCTCAAGTACCTCTTAACATGAGGACAAACATGCTTTTTGCCACAAATATTGGACTCCTTGAAGTCAAAACTGAAAAGAACAGAGAGGGTAAAAAGACTAGTTAAAAACTAAGATGTTCTCGGTCCATTGATCATAAATTTTTACCTTTATTTACTGAATTCAGAAGAAACAGATTCTCATTAGTGGAGCACAGTAGCTTTATTATGGCAGTGGATAAACAAACTCTTACAATCATCCCTAATGTTCAGCAAAAAGTCGTAGTTGCACACAAGACAAAGTGACATTCACCATAAAAACACACAGAATATTGATGACTTTCAACACAAGTCTGGTTCCCTTGACTGTGAAGATTTCAGAGGTCAGAGTTCCTTCACAGCATTGCCAATTCCAGCCACTGTGGATGAAAACACACGCACAAGTCACAGTGTTGCCCATAAAACACTGCTTTATATTTTTGTGCCATCATAGCATCTTGGCTCTTACCTCCATCATTCCCAACTTTATCCTACCACTCTCATCAGGGTCCAAAGACTTGAAAGTGTCTAAATAAAAATAAAACATTATAAAACATTACAACTTTCTGCATTGCTTTAGGATAAAAAAGTGGCCACAATGACAAGAACTTACTGAAGAGTGACTCTAAGCGGATCAGGCTGCACACAAAGTTGTCAAAGTCAATGCTGAGGTCTGGCTCGCGGTAGCGGGCCACCACCACCTGATACAGAGTGTTGTTGAGAGAGAAACCTGTCAAAATGAAAAAAGGTTGAATTAGACATAACATGTATCTGCGGACAACAGAGAAAAACACAAACTAACCAGTTTCCTCTGCCCTTATCTGCCTTTAGCTCTTTCCAAAGCAAAGCAGACAAAGTTCAGAGGAGTAAAATTTTAAAAAAACAGATTTCTCACCAGCAGCCTCGACAGCCGTCCGCATCTCAATGGTGCTCATGCAGCCGCTCTGGTCTGCATCTCTCTCTTTGTACAGATCCTAATGGAGAGCCCAAAAAGTTAATATGTTCTATTAACATCCTACTAACCTGTAACACATTGTATATAGATGTCAAGACAAACAAGCAATGTACACACCAGGAACATCTCAATCTTAGTCCACAAGATCTTAAATTCTACCAATCCCAGCTTGCCGCTCCCGTCTTTCTTTGGAGGTTTTGTCAAGGACACTTGTGGCGGGCTCCACACAGTGGAAACATCACATAGTATCAGTGAAAAAGTAAATGCTAAAATAGAAATTTTGTCAGACAATGAGGAATCATTTCCCAGCCTTAAACTTAAATTTTCTTTCAGAGAGTTAAATTGAAAAAAATTGAAACCACTTTATTTTAATGTACATTACAGTACATTAAAATTGCTTAACTGCTTAACATAAGGTGTTGTAGTTTAACGTTTTAGTAAAATAATTCCCCGCTTTATTTTTGTAGGTTGATTAGTTCCACCTATTCCTTATAAGCCTTCCCTCAATAGTGTATTAAAGTGTGTATTGTTATCTTTTTAAATTTTCATTTTTTTGTTAAACCTTCTGTGTTAAGCACATAGCTCTATTCATTGTATCAATTCTACCTGAGGATTTTGGATCCTAGTTATTGGACTTTGCTTCCTTTTTGGGCTTATGTTTCTTGTTTGCTCCCCTTGGATTAGTTTTTTTTCCATCTGGACTGACTTCATCCAATTTTAAGTCCCTCTCCCCTTTCCTCTCTCTAAGTATTTGTCAAGTTGTTTGCTCACACAAAAATGATTGAACTGCACCTGTTCTGCCTCCTGTGTCTGCATTTGGGTCAGACTTCTTGTGTTGGACCAAGTATAAAAAGGACACTGTGACTTTTTGGAGACATTACTTGTCTAAATATTTCTAAAGATACTCCATGAAATCCATGTGCCAGATCAAGAAACAGCCTTGTAGATGTCCTGCTGTTAAAACAAATTTTGAGTTTTAAACTTGGAAGTTCTGCGTGTATTCAATCAAACAAGCTGTTTTCTCGTATTTAAGACTTTATATGAAGCTGAGCTAACCGTGCTCTTGACTAACTTTTGTCAATGAAATAAAGTGTATTTCTCAAAATATCACAGTAATCCTTAAAAGCAAAATAAAAGTGGAAAACAGATGATAAACATTACTGGTCTTGTACATTTCTCCTGACATGACAAGAAAGGATACATCCAGCAGATTGATCATGTTGCGGCAAGTCATAAGACTAAAACCACTGGTTTTAATGTCATTTCCTGAAAAAAGAAACGAAACACAGGGGTAAATTGCCTTGGGGGTCAGGTACAGATAAATGTGCATACTGAGCTTGCTGGAAAGAGGAGAAAAAAATATCTCTTACTCCTGGTAACCACACGATTGAGGATTCTCTGTAGCTCGAAAGCAGAAATCTCCACGTCCTAACAGACATACACTTTGTATCAAAAGACCAATGATTTGAAACAAGATAACAACCAAACTATAGCACTTACATGACCCGCAAGCTGCTCAAACAGATTCTTGAATCTGTCACTGACGTCATCTTCGTCAATATCAATCTAAAAATGACAAAGTTATCATTTTCTGCCTTTGTTGAAATATTAACATCAATATTAACCTTTAAAAACATGTATCACAGGGTATGATTTACCTGCTGAACATGGCAGTCCACTGGATCATCGATCTCTCTAAAAAAGTAGCAGAAAGTCATTGTTATGTAACCATTTTGAATGCTATGATTATGAATACTATTTGTCATGATAAAATGGTACTTTTTTCTAAAAGTAACACACTGGAAATCAGCCTTTTTCTCAGAGAACACTCGCAGGTAAAAGTCTCCATCCTTGTTTGGCTGGAATGTGGAGGGAATGATGAGGTATTCTCCTGGCGGAAGACAGAAGTGGGTGCACACCTCTCGCAGATTAATGAAGGTCTCCGAACGTGCTGCTGAACGGTTGTACAGGAAGAAGTTTTTCTTCAGGTGCACTTGCCTTTTGCCAGAGTACTGGAAAATTGACACAGAAGCAGCATGATCACATGGGGGTGCTGTTTTAAACTTCCTCTATCCAACCTTTTTTTTTTTCTGACTCGTGTAAATATCTGCCTGATGACACGTTTTACACTGAAAAGAAATAATGCAACAAAATCTCTGCATAGACACTCTTCATTAAAAGTGGGTGCTTCCAGCAACAAGTCCACGGAGTGTCTCCGTCTTTGCATGCATACCTCCTCAGGCAGCTAAAAAAGACAAAAACAAATCACATGTCAGAACAGGTGCAGATGTTGCAAATACACTCTCTACTTACACAAGTATCATCACTTACACTGTCATCTTAAAGACAGCTCCTTACCTCATAAATGGCATAGCCGATGGTCTCCATGTCCTTCCCCATTTTTCTCATACGGCGTCTGTTCCTCTGCATCAAGCCCACAATGACAGTGCAGCCTTCCTCACCATCATCAGGGTCATCATCCACCTCATCCAGCTTTATGACAAACTGAGGGTTCGTCCAGAAGGAATCTAGGAAGGGAAGCAAAGGTTTGCAGCAAGGATTCGATCAAAAGCACTTTGTGTTGCTTTATGACAGTAATACAATGGTGCTGGATTAGAAACTGGAGGGGAGATTGAGAAACTGGTCATACCTGGATAGTTCCTGCAACCACCAGCTGACACACCCCTTCTCCATGTTTCTTCAAACTCTGTCTCTGCCCATTTCTTGTACTCATCGCTAGAGAGTGCATCGGGTGTAAGGTTGCAGATCTCCAGGCGAGAATATTGCCGCAGGAAGTCGGAAAATGACATCCTGTGGACAAAACAGTATAAAGGAAATGGAAAAAAAGTAGAATCTATCATTTTATTTCCTCTAAATGTTCTTTTC
>JAPZDY010000003.1:8667666-8683555 GCA_029783645.1 Ctenochaetus hawaiiensis
TTCTTTTCCTCTCATTGGAATACAATGAAGTAAGAGAGTGTCAGCACGAAGAACTCAGACAAAGAAAAATAACAGTTTCAGAGGTTTACCAAAACTCCCCGTCCTCAGAGCGGTTGGTCAGCCTTGCTCGGTCGTCATCATTCACAGATCTCCACTCAGAAGAACTAGGACAAAGAGCCAGTACGTTCTTATATAGTAATAGACTGATGAAGTGAAGACATGGAAGACTCAACCCTCACACACACTCCACCTACACCTCAGGCAGCAGAATGAGCTTTAAAACCAGAGTCTTTGGTGACAACTTTTTTTATGACAGGATTTACCAGCCATTCCACTGGGTGTGTGTCTCTGTGTGTTGTATGCATAACAGCAATACACACAGGCTACACCTAAAAGCCCACAACAAAACAAAGGATGTAGATGTTTCAGTCAGATCGCCTTTTATTAAATGTACAAGAGGTGTAATTAGAAAAGCTTATTATAGGATGCAGTTGAAAACAATTAATTTATATGTATTTTTGATATGTGAACTTGATAATCAGTCAACAATGTGAGATGTCACTTTGGGGTCACTATTGGGTCACTATTCCATGCTTGAAGGCTGCTACTAGCAGGAGATATAATATGTTATGAGATATGAGATACTAATATGTTCACACATTCAAGGCTAAAATGCAGTAAGTATCATGTTTACCACGTTCATCATCCTAATTTATAATGTTAGTATGCTTAAATTTGCTAATTAGTACAAAAAACATAGAGCAGCTGAGGGTGGAGGGAGTGTCATTAGTTTTGCATGTTTTTGGTCCAAAACTAAATTACTTGAAAAATTAAAGATTAAAAATTAGAAGATGAGATTACTAAAAAGGATCCAGCAAGGAACATGAATGTTTAACAAGGTTATTTTCATATCCATGCCCCTAGAAAAGACCCACCCCGTAAATGTGGAGATATTTGATCGGATAAGTGAAAGGTTTGATCTGCTAATGATGCTGACGTAAGGTCAGGGAAGTATCAACCTCATGTGACCAAGAATTTGAGTAAGCTACATCAAATTACCCGCCAGTTATGACTAGAGCTGATGATATGGAGGTAATATGTCCAAATTTATGAATTAAAAAACTCTTAAAACTGTCCATGTGCACAGCATTCACCTGTCACTCCAGGCTCCATTCCATTCCACCTGACCCCATGGGTTTCTAATCCTGATCAGTTGCACCATGTCTCCTCTGTACTCCACCTGACACAGAATGTAAATTACTCCAAACCAGAAAAACACAAAAAGAAAACCCTAAACACAATAGAGGTGTTAAAAAAGGGCAGAACTAGCTAATAAATCATATCACAGTTACCTGAACAGCTGAATTTATTACAGAATAAAACATAAATGGCTGCAGCTGCAGCTTCTCTTGTACGTGCACATTGAAATAAATGCAATATGGATACAGAGCCAAAGCTCTACTCACCTGGTCTGCTCCTGTCACTGAGTAGGCGTGGCCCTTTACCAGCTTGCGGTATGTGACGGCTTCAGAGTCGGCTGAGCTGGTAATCTGTGAAGGAGAGGAAAAGTTTATGAGGAATAAAGTACCAGATATCACAATGAAACAAACATCAATACAGGAGAGTGAAACAAGGAGCTCAAACAAACATCAATGGAGCATCCCAGAAGAGAGCCTCTGTCCAAGGCTTTCCTAATGATTTTGAAGAGGTGGGGATCTGGCTTGCTCAGGTCATGTCTCTCAGCAATGCCTCCAGTAAAGTCCTCAAAACCCTCAGTGGTGCTGCCTCCAGAAAGAGCCTCGTAGCATCCGTTTATCCTAAAGGGAAAATGAGTTAATGAAAGGCTAGGCTGGAAAAAAAAACACTGTAACAAACAGGCGGTATCCAGATGTTTTTTCCTTCCATACTTGGCGTAGGCCTTCTCCAGCAGTGCGCTCCAAAACTCTGAACCTTCTGCTGAGTGGACAAACAGCAGCTCTCCGTCTCTGGTAGGCAAGCGGTCATCAACCACCACATCCACCCATTCACCAAACTGCCAGAACTGAGAACAAAGGAGAAGACACAACGAGTAAAATCAAAGCAGTATGTGCCATTGTAACGATGAAGCTGTACCTGTGCTGTACCTCAAAGTGAAAGATGCCGGCGTAGTTTTCTTCAAAGCTTTGGTCATGAGGGACAACACGAGCCAGGATCTCTTTGTTAAGAGTCAAGGAGGCAATGGCTGCCAGGAGCCAACAGTCACCTGAACACAAAGGTAAAGAGAATTAGAATGAGGGAAACACCTGTGTAAACCGTCATTAACACCCAGAAGATTTAGAGTTGGTCCAGTCTGCTGTTACAACACATTTCTAAGACATGCTAGGTATGCAGTTAGTATGTACACACACCTCTGTTGTGCAAAATCAGGACTATTATTATGTCTCTCATTGTTTCACCCACACAAGTGAGCATTTTGCTAGACTGGGTGTAGACAGAGAAGACTGAGGGAGTTTTCTCAAACTGACAGGGGCAGCTGGTATTGGTACAAAGACATTAACAAGGAGTTATCAGGTTTGGGATTTTATTTCAATAGTATGAGGTCAACAAAGACTAATAAAAGACAAACTCCTGGGATGAGACTGAGCAAAATGGTGTTAAACACAGACTTGCAGTGTCAGAAAAGTCAGCACTTGAAGAACAACATTCCCCTGCATTCAGCTGATGTAAAAAAAAAAATTGCTGGAAATGCAAATTTTTTTAAATTGTTGAGAAATAAAGTCCTTTTTGAAAAACTGTAAATATCTAAATGTGCCATCTAAATGCATTTGAACGCGATTATATAGGAAATTGTTAGAAAGTAAAATAAACTGGTCAGTTATAAAAGGTTAAAAAAAAAGTAAATATTGTGAAAGCCTGTACATGTTTGTTTATGTGTGCCCTTGTGTTTATTTTTATGTGTGTGTGTGTATCTTACCAAGTGCTCCTTGACAAATATCAGTCCTGCTAGCATCTTCGACTATAAATTGTGGATTGGAACACAATTCCTGAAAAAAAAAGAGCAAAAAAATGTGTCAAACTAACATGTTTCCCCACAGCAACACTTTGCATTGGGCCTCTTTTATTTTGTCCACCCTCATTTGATATTAAAATGACTCTTATAAGGTATAAAATGAAGCTCTCTGGGTCCTGACCACGCTTAAAACAAAGTCCACTTTACATGCAAATTCAATGTAGGCTCAGTGAATTACACCCTTTCTTTCTCTGTCATACTGTAAACATTACAAAAACAGCAGTACTTTGCAGTTTTGTATCATTTAAAGCCAAATATTGACTGTTCCATTCTTTTTTCAATAAGAAACAGCATAAAGGTTGAGAGGCTTACGACTAAACATCTATGACTTGATATGCTTATATGCAGGTGCAAACCTCCATCACCAAACAGCTACAAGTATATATTCCTATAAAGCGTGAAGCCTGTTGAGTGATGTTTCATCCAGAAATAGGAGAACTCCAGTTTTTTACAGGTGGTTTTGATTTTTTTGGGCCAACATATCTCAGGGATTGCGTTCTTTCAGCATGTAAAATAATGTCAGTAATGTAAAATAAATATATATAATAAAAAATACACACCGTTGGTCTTTTCCATTCAATGCCCCTAACTTTGTAAGAGTTTGGTCCAAGTTCATCGTAGCCTAAGGACACAGGCAGAGGTTCGAAGCAGTCATCCTCAAACAGTCGCCCCCTCTCCAGGCAGCTTGCCCTCAGTGATTCATAGTCCTGGTTGAGGTATTTCACTGCGTGAGAGTTACATCCAATGCCCTGTGATTTCTCTCGGTGGTGTTGAATTGTTTTTGCGATGCCGGACATTTTTAAATACAGCAAGGCTTTCTGTCTGTCACGTACAGTCTCCCGGTGCGTGTGTGTGTGGTTAGACAAGCTCTGTGTCGAATGTGCAGCTGAACTGTCTCCACACCCTTTATTATTCATACCAGTCAGCAAGCTTGCTCTGCCTCACCTGTTACAGCCACCCTTTTCCACAGCTGGCTTTGACTAATGGCTTAAGATTTGCCCAGATGTTGGCAACATTGTTGGATGGTGCTGGCCCAAAAAAAGTTTTGATCAGTAGAGCAAAATCTTGATATATTTCTACCTTACTGACCCTTTTAAACAACACAGTCAATGTAATTCCATTAATGATTTCTTACAAACAATCATAAACAGTTAAAAATACAAAGGCAAAGCTAAAGCAAACTTTTGTTTCATCTGTATAAGATTCAATGAACATTAATAGTCAAAAGGCCATAGTTGATTTATTTTCTTTATTTTCTATAATTTAACAGAAGTGCTACAACAGCTAAAAGAGCAAACTAATTGTACAAATTTGACCCTGCTGCACAAAAAATATGAGTCATACAAAATATCTCCAAACATCTGAAAAAAAATCTAATTTCTCATTTGTATCATCATATCCAAACAGACAAAGATCCAGATGATTGGCAGCCAGGAGAGATCATCTTGTCTCCACAGTTAGTTGATCGCCAGACACAGCCACTGTAAGAAAAGAAGGACTTAGACAACAATGTGTCTAAACTATGTGTGCAGACAAACCAGCAGGTGTTGTTACTCTTTTACACACCTGTTGCATATCCAGCTCAATCCTCCCTGAGTCAGCTCTTTCAAGAGTCTTGAACATTTCTGGTTGAGAGGTAATGAAAAAATAAGCTGTTATGTTAACACGCCACAGCTATCAGATTGTACAGATAAATATGAAACATTCGGAAGGGACAGTATTGTGTCTGCTAACACTTACTGAAGAGCATTTCCAGTTTAATGAGACAGCCTACAAAACTGTCGAAGTCTATGGCATACTGAGCATCGGCGTAGCGACTGACAATGGCCTGCAGCACAGCACTGTTGATGTTAAAACCTGGGGGAAGAACAACAGCCCTCACTTCTCATCCCTTCCTGTCAGCTTTAACAGTAAGTTTCACAGGTTGCCTCTGCCCCTGGGTTTTTAAATGGTGCCTGTTATTAGCAGGGGACAATGGAAGAGTTGGGTTGACACGGCCTCGCCCATGCTTGTTTTGTTTGTGTGGAAATGTACACCTGAAAGAAACTTCTTTGCAGGGAGGGAGTCCTCTAACTGGCTCATCCAGTTTGCCACTAACTGCCTTCACATGCTACATAGACAGACAAAACTAAATGCAGTTATTTGTCGGATATAAGCCAGGAAAACAAACTAATAATCTCCTCCACTCTGCATGTGGATGTGTCCTTAGGCAAGACATGGAACCCCAAACTGCTTCCGATGGTTTTTCCATTGGTGTGTGAATGAATGTGTGTGACAAGCAGGACTTCGTAGAGAAGCTTCCTGCCATTAGAGTGTGACTGTGTGTGTGAATGGGTTAATACTGACTTCTGTTGTACAGCACTTTGTGTGGTCAAAAGACAGAAGAGTTGCTTTAAAAATTCAGTTCAATTTTTATTTATCATAAAAATCATATCATAGGCATGCTTATTTCTGATGCATGTCTCTTAGCAAACGTGTCAACTGGAGCAGCACAATATGTTTGATTAAGTCTGCAGGGAATAAATCAAAATAGTTCATTTTGATTCTGGTTAGAAAAACAACCATTAAACCCTGATTTTCATTATTTTGTTACAGTCAAATTTTGAGAGAGAGCAAAGGCAGCAAAGCATATTAGAAGCTGCAAGGTAATAATAAAATGCCAAGAAGTTGCCTTTCAGAATATATTAATAACCAGATTGTCATTATTTATGAACTTGTGTTCTTATAGAATTTAAGTGTACATTTGGTCATAATCTTGTGATGATGTTTGTTACCTGCTTCAGTGGCGGCGCCTCTCATCTCGTGGGAGCTCATAGTGCCAGAGTTGTCAGAGTCATGATTCTTGAAGATCTCCTATATGACCCAGGCACCCATGTGTGTTGTTAACAGATACAGTCAAGTTTTCCAACATGACCAACACTCATTTCAAACCACAATAAGCACAACTCACCAGGTATTTCTGGATTTTGTTCCAAAGTAAATGAAATTCGATTAGTCCCAGCTTAGCACTTTCATCTTTCTGGAGACTGTTAAGGTTTGTAAAAAGCTCATCCTGGAAAGCCTTTAATTATTCATCTTACTCAGTGTTCACTCATCTTAATCTCACGGTCAGAACGCACCCAAACTGTAAAATGGAGTTTAAAACATCGACATTAAGAGGACAGTTAAAGAGGATACATCCAGCAGACTGATAATGAGGCGACCTGTCTCAAGGCTGAAGCCATTTGTTTTTATATCAGACCCTGCAAGAAAATATCAAAACACAACTAGCTTCAACACTTAATTAAAAAAAAAAAAGTGACATGTGTTTTTATGTAAGAGTTTGATGTACTCACGGTGAGAGGCGACATTGTTCAAAATCCTAACCAGTTCAAAGACTGATACCTCAGTGTCCTGTTGGAGAAAGATGCATATTTTAATGTGAGTGTTACTTTTTAATTTGTAATTTGTGATGGTTTAAAGCTGTTTATGCATTTGATTGACTGTCAGCTCTCATGTTGCTCTACCCACACTGCCAGCAATCTGCTCAAAGATTCGCTTGAAGGCAGGATCCACATCACTCTCAGATATCTCCTCCTGAGAGGCAAAGACACAGAAAAGTTCATGTCACTATTAAAAGCACTGGATCTCATTTTGAGGCATTTGGAGTATCAGTGACTGTCACAGTTAATATACAAATGCAAAATATTTCCTTCAATCTAAGTTTTGGGAAAATAACATCTGAAAAAATGTGAGTGCTTTACACTAATGCAAGAGCAGCTTATCATTATATAGATTTTCTTACTTCTTCTTCTATTTGAGCATCGATGTCCTCCTCCAGTGGACTGAAAAAAAACCAGAAATGCACAAATTGAGCACACTCTGCTGGATAACAGAGAAATGACAGCCACAATACCCTTTGCCTCACATTATTCTGTAGCCTCTGAGCATTGTTCACTAGATGGCTGATCAAGCTAGAGCTCTGATGTCTCCATTACCCTGAAGACTTCAGTCAATCAGTCTGTGTATTAGAGTAACACTGGTACCTGGTTGCGGCTTGTTTCTCTGAGAACACCCTCAGAATGAAGCTGCCATTCTTGTGAGGCTCGAAGGTCGAGGGAATTATGGCATATTCTCCAGGAGGAAGTTTGAAACGGTTGCACACTTCCCGTGTGTTGATGAAGGTGTCGCACCTGGCCACCGCTCTCTGCCGCAGCAGGACATCCGGACCAAGGTGAACGTTACTGCGGCCTTTGTGCTGAAGATTAACAAGAGATCACCAGAATGTCAAAATCAGCTTAGAAGTTCAGAATGCAAACAATACTGAGGATACTGTTTGTGTCTATTTTGTATTTAAGAATGTCAGTTTTTTGGTGAGTGATCATTGCCGACATTCAAAATTACAGACCTGCTCTGGGACCTGCAAAAGAGAAACAAACAATGTATTAGTAACAGAAAATCAGTCAGTTATTTTTAAAAAGTCAAGTACAGATACTGATTCCATGTAATATATGTTTCATAGAAACCTCATAAATGGCAAAGCCAACGGTCTCAAGGTTGCGGTCAAGCCTCTTTTGCCGTCGTCCATCCTTCTGCATCAGCCCCACCAGGATAGTACAGCCATCTTCCCCATCCAGGGGATCATCATCCACATCCTCCAGACGCACCACAAACTGAGGGTTGGACGAGAATGTGGCTGGAACATAGAGAATACAATCATTTCTATGAAATAGTCTAACCTAACCTCTTGCTTAGACAGACAATTGATTCCTCTGTTTACCTGTGTAATTGCGACAACCACCAGCAGTGGCACCGACCCTCCACATCCCTTCAAACTGGTAGTGGTTCCAGTGGCCAACCTCATCACTCATGAGCGTGTCAGGGGTCAAGTTGCATATCTCAAGTCTGGAGAAGTGTTTCAGGAAGTCTGTAAAAGACATCCTGAGCAGAGGAACACATTTCTTAACAATGAACAGTGTGTCACTTCCTGTGGATTAACTTCTGATTAATCATATCACCAGAGTAGCTGTGAACTGCTGCTGAAGTTGCCATTTGCTAGTCAGCTCAGCTAGCTATACAACTTACTGCTGTATGGCTAACCTGTAAAAGTTGCTGTAAAAGTTTCTATGTTGATGTAGGAGTTTTGATTATCAGTCAATGTAAAAAATATTAACAAAATAGCACTTACACTTATTGTTACAATACATTTATTGTAATATAAATTAAAAGTGCAGACAGTGCATTTACCAGAACTCTCCATCTTCAGCCACATGGTTCAACTTTGATTTCTCATCTTTACTAACACTGTCCCATTCACTGGATCTGATCAGGATTGAAAAAAATGGCATGCTTTTAGGAAAATTCTGAAAAATAAAGCTTGGTGATCAACAGATCTAAAACAGAGTCATTTACTCGTCGCTCCAAGGTCCAGTCCATTCCACCTGACCCCATGGGTTCCTGATGCGCACCAGCTGAACCTGCCTGCCTAGAAAACCAACCTTGGAGAAGTAGCAAAAGGAGGTAATGTAATAATCAGAAATTTTTAAAAAAAGAAAAATGAAAAAGAAACAGTTTACTGTCAACAGTTCAGACAACTCATTTACCTCTTCAGCCCCAGTGATCGAATAGGCATGTCCTTTGACAAGTTTGCGTGCTGTCACTGCCTCTGTTTCATAGGCACTAGTGATCTAAAAGCACCAAGAACAAACATTTCATCTGGTGACATTAACACTGTACTACTAATGATGTGCTTGTTTGCAGGTCTGCATGCATATCAGTATGAACATACAACTTACATTTATTGAGCAACCCAATAGTGAACCCAGGCTCAGGGCCTTTTTCATGATTTTAAAGAGGTTTGGTGGAGCCTTGTCTAAATCATATACTTCTGCAATTCCTCCTGTGAAATCCTCAAAACCCTCAATAGTGTTTCCTCCTGTCAGAGCCTCATAGCAGCCATGCACCCTGTCAGGCACAGAAGGGGTGTTAATTGATTCATCAGTGCCAATTTTCATGGCATTTTTACTGTTGTGATGAACCAAAAGATACAAGATGAACAATTCATACTTTGCATAGGCCTTCTCCAGCAGTGCGCTCCAAAACTCTGAACCCTCGGCTGAGTGAACAAACAGCAGCTCTCCGTCTCTGGTGGGTAAACGGTCATCAATCACCACATCCACCCACTCGCCAAACTGCCAGAACTGAAAAGAAAATCCTCCCATCAGCAAACTCAATATCAAACACTTCTTAAACTGCAAAGTTCTGCCATCTGTCCCGCATTACGACTAACAAACAATAACATAATGTGTTCTGTGCTCTGCATGTCACCATGTAGTCGATACAAAGGTAACTGCTTTATAGTTTCTCTCCAGACATACTTTAAAATATGCAAAATATTCTTCTATGATAAATATTTAGCTTAACATGGTTTTCTTGCATGAGAATGCAATTTGTTTATGTTGTTTGTTAGCTTGTTAGCAGTCATGCTAATGTAAATTCTTACTCTTTACACTGCACCAGGGATTAATGTTTCTTTGCATGTGATTTGCTTTTGGATTTGTGACTGACCAACTTTAACTTCCTCTGAGTGCATTTAAATCTCAGGTTTTAGAGGAAGCACACGCACATTGCCCTCTTCATCAGAGGGATGTAAAAAAAACACCTCTCTAGTGATACAAAAGTCAGGCTTTTGAAGAATTGTTTTAGCAATGCCGGACATTAACAATATAAAAACACAATTTTTGGTGAAGATGATATTTAAGATTAAGAGCAAACACAAATTTACACCATTTACTATTTTCAACCTGTTGCCTTGAAATGCTAAAAAAAATTTATGAGTTGCAATTTGGTGGCTGTGAATATTTGTATAAAGGTCTATATGACCACACCTTTATCTAATGGTTGTGCCTGAGGAACTGCTGAAATTTGTATGCAGAAGTATTTAATATTAAGTATTTAATACTTCTGTACACTGACGGTGAAGTACTGAGGTTTGTAATCAGCTTTGTAGGCAAACAAGTTTAACTCGTTTCTGATGTGACGTGTTAAATGATTTATTGAAATTGACCAGAATATGTGCATGGAACTTGTGTGTGTGAAAGACATAATTATTAAAACATGTTGATGTTTTGATGGATGGTGAAGCTTGATGAATCATTGTATCTAATAGGATATCTGGACCGACCTATAACAATGTGTAATTTTTCATTATAATTTAGAGTTTTCAATAATTCAGTAATTCTTCATTATGTGGTCTGACAAAGCAAGAAAGTTAGAAAAAGAAACAAAGACAGAAAAAGAAAAAGAACCCCATAGCAAGGGGGTGGTTACGGGTCAAATGTGAAAGACTTTTGTCTGACCTGGAAGTGAAATATGCCGGCATAAGCTTCAGTGAAACTCTGCCCAGGGGGAACCACACGAGCGAGGATTCGCTGGTCAAGAGTCAGAGAAGCAATGGCGGCCAGGAGCCAGCAGTCACCTACACAGCAAGAACGGATATCTGCTCTGAGATTAAGCAATAATGTGGTACTCATCACAGAGCAGCAGAGCTGTACACAGCATGTTCCAACAAAGCCTCTCTGTGATAATGCCCTTAAACTCACTTTAAGGTAGAATGGGTGGGGATCAAAGCAAAAGATAACATGATTTATTCACTCAATTGCTCACCCAGACATGTTCCCATCCTCCTTTTGCTCACTTACCCAGAGCACCTTGGCAAATATCCGTCCTTGTGGCTCCATCATTAATGAACTTTGGGTTAGAGCACAGCTCCTACAAAGAGCACCAAAAAAATCACACTTTTCAGATCACTTTTGAGAGACATTTCCTGGGATTATTCACTGTGTCCTTTTGTTCTCAGAGGAGAGGATACAGGAGCTGCTTTCCTCAGTCTAATACTTGTGCAGATTCTAGACAGGGTGTTTGTTTCACATCTAATATCCACATCAGCTTTGCTTTATCTACACAGGTGCCCTCACAAAGATATTGCCAAGTGAAGGTTTGTAAAGGCAAAATAAATAATCACAGACATATTGCACTGACAACATTCATGGCTTATTTGATTACTTTAATATTAATACTACAGTAAAAAGAGCTTTTAGTATTTTTTTTACCTATAATACAGAATTTAGGGCATAAATTTAACACTGCTGTCAAGTGGAAAGTAACTCTTGTGTTTCTACTAGTTTTGACTTTGAAGTTAAGATTAAAGTTAAGTAAGACAAATAAGCAGCACTGACACATCACTGCCCAGCCGACCACAATAAAAAATTACACTGTAAACTGTGCGTTTCTTCACAGTGACTTCTTACTGTTGGCCTTTTCCAGACAACACCCCTGGTCTTGGCTGAGTATGGTCCCAGCTCTCTGTAGCCCAGTGATTTGCTCTCAGCTGGAAAGCAGTTGTCCTCAAAGAGACGTCCACTTGTCAGACACTCTTGGCGCAGAGTCTCATAATCCTGCTTCAAGAACTTCACTGCATGCTGGTTGGTGCCAATGCCTTGTTCCCTTTTCTGCTGATGGGCCAGTCGATCTGCTGTGGATGTCATCCTCACCTTTCAAATGTATATTATATACTTTCTGTGTGGTAAATTCTCTCTTTTTAGCAGAGATGGGTTGATTTGCTGGACAAAAAAATGTCCCAGCTTCCTTTATAGCTGCTACAGGTAAAGGGAAGTCAGGAAGGGGGGAATCACAGACAGGGAGGGGCCTCCGATGGACAGGTGATGTGAACAAAGTAGACAGCAACAACCCTAAGCAAATGTGCAATGTGATGGCTGTGACCACAGAGAAACACAAATAGAAACACACCTAGAGGGAACTTAAAGAACAACTGTTGTTGCCTTGTCATTTTGTCTGTGTGTGTGTTTGGTTAGGTGTGTAATGTATTGTGTTTATTCTCTCCCACTCCCTGATGGGTCCACACCAAACAGAGTAAATAAAGCCTTGGTTTTCTTCAAATGAGTCAGACAGACAATCATCAGATGTTCTGCAAAATTTGATAACATCGAGGTTTCTAAAAAAACAAGGGACAAAAGTAGAGTATATTTCTCCAATAGAGTTATTGGAAGGGATTATACAGAGTACAAACAGCTGAGGGTTGTAAGAGGAAGGCTTAAACCCATGAAATGAAGCAAGTGCTAAATTGAGCAAGAATAAATGGGTTAGGAGCAACATTGCAAGACTGAACCTGGAGAATGTTAGTGTTCGACCTGCCCAAGAATGATCTTATATCCTATTTCTGTATTTACATCCTTTATGCTAAGAAAAGCAAAACTAATCCTTCCTCAAACAGCTCCTAAAGTCAGTGATTAAGTTATTTAATAAGGAGCTGCACTGGTGATTCAGTTTTTGAATGCAACACTGTTTGTTTTATAAGAGAACTGTTGATATACAAGCCTCAGAAATACTGTCTGCACTCATGGTAAATAAGGATATACAGAACATATAGATTTCTCAATAAACCGCAGACTAGTGCCATTGCTGCTAAGATTTTGATCCAAAGTGGAGGCAAACAAGGTGAGCTGCAGGTGTGTCACTTAAAAGAAAAAAACACACTACATTTGTATAAAAAATTCTCTTTCTTGTATAATCTTATGGGGACATGCTGTAATTCTGTGCAGGAAAGCATTCTGCGAAAAAGCCTAGGTTTCGATTATTCTTGGGGCCAGGGCTAAGAGAGGTGCTTGATTCTTTACCAGCTATGAGCTGTTTTGGTGAGTGTCAACCTTCCACACCCAGAGGACTCATGGCGTTATCCTCTTAGATAACAACTCTGAGGTTATCCACAACCTCCAAAGCCAGCTGTGTTGCTTGAAGCTGGAGGAAGGGTGGGTAATAAACCACTGAACATTTTAAATGCATTCCGGTTTGTGAACATTACAAAGCAAATGAGGGGCAATAGTAACTTTAACCAACACCTTTTTATCTTTAGATTTAAAAGTTATGGTTATTTTTCCCAAAGAGCATCTATACGTGTGCTTAGATCATTGAGCTCTGTATAATAAACGTTGAACTGGTACTGTAGTAAATATTACCATCGATATTAATGTTATTATTTATATAAATGTATTATATAATAAGTTCAGATGTATATGAAACACAGTAAAAGAACACAAATTCATCCTTTTAAGTGCAAACCCATACTATTTTTCTAAGATGTCGGCAAGATAGAGAAACCTTTTCTTGTTCAATATCTTGGCTAAGGATCTGTTAAGGCAATTTACTGACATATTGTACAACAGCTGCTAGTAGTCAGTGATTGATCAGCATTAAAAACATCTGTGATACCCTAGTGAAAGCATTTAATGAGGTGAAACATCATTTTAGCCATTACAAACCTACTTAACAGTTTGTTCACAATGTCCAGTCTTCACTATGGTTATAATGTAATGGTGATATTGATAGTATATATTATATACTAATATTATTAACCTTTAACGTGGCATCACAAATGATCAAATATACATGAATGTTGCTTTTAACAAGCTACTAATAGACTTAACCTATTGTTATTATGTAAGTAAAAGCTAATGTTGGCCTAAATGTAACATTGCTTTGACTTCTACTTCACCTCCTATTCCTAGTAGATTACACGTTGGATAAATCAGGTGCTCCATATTTAGTGAGATTAACTGCTCTGTTTTCATGAGTGAGGTTTATTGCTTTTGAAATGAAACACTGACTAAGCTTAATGTCATGTAATACATTTACTGCCTTATTTAGACATATAGGGGACCAAATATTGTCTACCAGGAAAACCATTTATCAGGTGCCCTGAAGTAGGCGTGGGTATCTGTGGACTTTTGACCTTTCCAGTTGTTTATTGCCTATTAGTTTTCAAATGACAAAACTGTTTCAGTTTGAAGATGGTATCAAGATAACTGACATAGATGGGAGTTTAATTTCACCTCATTAACATGAGCTTATGATTACCTTTTATGGTAATCCTGTTTTACATTGACCTTCTGAACACTTTACTTTTTATTTCAGTTTAGCACTGCCTTAAAAGGAATGACAGATGAATGTGGAACAAGATGGCTGACTGTGGTTATGACCACATGGTTTAGGGTGTATAGGCATATAAGTCAAAGACAGCTGCCCAAAACCACACGGATGGGGGGGCTAACAACAGTTTCTTCATTAAAGGCCAATGCATGTGAAATTAGGGTGTCAAAAGAGAGGAAGGGTGAGTTATACACACATCATTCACAGTAAACGTCTGGTTGTACCTCCAGTCGTATGAATGTGAAATGTATATTAACTATATTATTATAAGTCTCATAGTGTTGTGTCTAACTAAAAGTAATTAAACATAGTCCTAAAGCTCAAAAGAACACATTCTATCAAATCACTGTGACAATGACAGATGTTGAACAGTCCTGTGTTTGGCTGTGCCATTCTATGCCGGGTGAAGCCCAGTTCTGCCACTAAGTCCTTGGAGGGAAAAGGTGACCTATCTGATGTGCTGTTTCGCAAAGTCCATTAAGTTGCAGGTTTGTGATGGTGTCAAGTCCCGTGAGCTGCAGGTCAGTGAGGCTTCCTGGTGGGGAACAGGCCGGTCTGAACCCTGTAACTCTGAGGACCGTCTTTATTCTTTCATTCTTATTCTCTCAGTCGTTGTATCCTGGCTGCTGGTGCTAACTTGTTTCCTCCTGGTCAATCTTACTTGACTTGTATTGGGAGTTAAAATTAGCTCTATTTTAAAGTGCTGCTCTACTAACTATTAAAAACATAAAAACACAAAATATTTACAATAGAAATAGAAATCTATATCTCTGTCCCTCTCTCCAGCTACTCTCAAACTTTTCCTACCTGACAACATCCTTGAACTATTTGTTTACACCAGATCCTGCCACTCCTATCTGCCCTCCAGTCACCATTTTCCAGACTTGAGTTTCCCCACTCATCTCCAGGGAGATGCACTTCATTTCCTCTTTAGCCATCAGCACATAAAACATGTTATGACATTCAGGAAGCTGAATTCTCACAAGGTCCTAACAAATCTTCTGCTGGTCATCAACTCATGTAAAGTCCTATTCTGCTTTGGTCTGAGTTCGGATCTTTCACCTGCTGTCTCATGCTCACCTGCCTGACAGCTGCTTTAGATCAACATGAGCTTAATCTGATTAAATATTTCCCTTTTTTACCAACACATTTTCAAGTAGGCTCTCTCATTCACATGCATATGATACACAAACAGTATACACTGCATTCATTAGCATATATTGATAAATTTATCAGCATTCCCAAATATAGTTCTTAATCTTATATTGTATGCATATGCTTTGTGGTCATGTGTTTTTATTTTTGTGTCATTGTTTGTTTTATTTGAACTGAAATGAATTAAATCATATAAATATGAATTTATGCTACATTGTTAAATTTGTAATTTTGGTCTAATGTTCATTATTCTCGTTCTGTGTCCCAAAATTTAGTTACTAAAGTTTTTCATACTGAATAAATTAACCATGCATCTCTAGCGCCTCTAGCGGTAGGATATGATACTGGGTGTGAGCATAGAGCAGCGGCCCCTCCTACTTCAGAAGGGGCCGAGCTTTCCCTGCGGTGCGGAGAGGGCTGGACTTGCGCTCCTGGCTGCCAAAACCACTGCCCCCTTTTCTCAGATTTGAACGGTAATCACTGTCCGACTCATTCTGAAAGAGCTGCAATTTTCCTTTTGAGCAGTGGTGAGTGCACTCGCCTATACTATTCAGTGTCACTGATTTTATAATGTTTCCCGCTTTAAGTTAACGGTTCTGCATGGCTCTTATTGTAAGATAGGCCACCGTGCGGTGTGTGTGTGTGTGTGTGTGTGTGATTTAGTATAACGTTACTGCACTGTTGCACTAATAATAGTTAAGT
>JAPZDY010000003.1:8683655-8706071 GCA_029783645.1 Ctenochaetus hawaiiensis
CGTAGGGATGTAACTCAGGTATGACCCCCGGTGTGAAATGAGTGTGATCGCGTTGGTAAAGATCCATTATTGTTAGGAGTCTCTGAAGCAGACTGCAGGCCATAAAAAGACAGGCCTTGTTGTACTTCTGAACAGGTGCTGTAAACAATCCCAGCCTGCATCGCATGCCTGACTTACTGCAGCTTTTTGATAGTAACAGACCCATGAATTCACTGGGTCAACATATGTGAAGCATTAGAGTAGTAGAGGGGACCCCAGTGACAGGGTGTTAGTTGTTTTAGGGTATTGTTAAGGGTGCTATGGATGACATCGTCATAGCAAGAATGCCTGGATCAGCATTTCTTTGTCCACCGAGGGAAAATAGAGATATCCTTTTGATCAATAGCCAGCAGCAGCCTCTCTTTAGGTGTCTGACAAAACAGAGGGACATTCCTGCAGACCCTAGACAGACAGGCAGGCATGCGGGGCCTCAGAGTAGGGGGGCTGGCCCCATAAACAATGTCTTTGCCTGCAGAATGTTTTTTACTATCTAAAGGCATGGTTCATTTTTCACATTGATACATCTTTTTTGTTTTCTTACTCTGAGAAAAACCACTCAGTTATTTTTTCTCCCAGTGCCTCCACGCTGTATCTACATCTAAGTTTTACTTTTTCCCTTTCAAAGTCTGGAATGAGCCAAGCTCATTAGGATTCCTCTCCAGTGGAGCATTGCTGTATAAAAGACTGTCTCATGTCCCACTTTTTTCGGCACTAATTCAGGAAAGGGGATACAGAGCCATTTTGGTTTTTTGTGGGAGTTGACTGAAATTCTCTCTGGCAAAGATAAGAGTGCATTTAGGGAGGAGAAAATTACCCATACCGTCAGGAACTTCCTCTCCTTATAGCTGCGCAAGCTTCTGCATCTCAATCCAAATCATTTCAGAGAGAAAACACTTCATCCTTACTAACCATAACTTGAGTGAATGACTTTCTCTTTTTCTTGTCTCATTCCCCCTTCCAGCCTGCATAAACAGACCAGGTATCATATTTCTAAGTTTTTGTTATTTCTGAGTTTGCTGTGTTCAAGCTGGTGTCATGTCGCACATTTCTCAGTTATCACCTCCATCTGTACATGCTGTCTGTATTTTATTCCTCTGCTTATCTGTTTATTTGTGTCTGTCTGTAACTAAAACACAGTTGCTCCCTCATAGCAATGAGTACGTGTAAACTGAGCTGATTATCAAATCCTTTTTCTAGTCAAAGGCCTGAAATACTATTATTATTTGGAGACTGTGACTGCCCATCAGTGCATCCCCACCACAAAGAAATTTAACAAGAGACAAATCAAAGTCCTGAAATCCTTTTAAATACTTTTTAGATTTTGTTCACTTCATTTTATTCACTTTATTAGATTTTATTTACTTTGTTAACTACTCAAATATGCCTATATTCTCTAATTGAATGAGAGTGTACATGTTTGTGGAACCAAATTCTGGGGAGAAAATGGGGAATCCTCCAAATAATTATTTTTATTTTTGGCCTCAAAGTAAACAGATTAAATCACATTGAGTCTAATAATTGATCATCTTGTAATTAATATTATGTGTGAACTTTTAATTGTAGAATGAAAACTCCCCTTTGATTATGTTCGACCTACAAATTCAACAAAGGAATAATTATAATATATGGGATCTTAACTTAGTTTTCTTCATGCTTGTGGCTTTGTGTTGAAATTTTTGTTTGGCTTTTGTGTTTTTTTGACTTACAACATAATGTAGAATGCGCATTAAATCAAACTTGGGGTCAAAATAGGTAGTTGAAGACAGATTCAGTCTAATCAACAGAACAAACAATATTTATTACTAGTATAAACATTTTCTTTTTCCACACACTGCCACACCTGATTGCTGTGCTGTAACTTTCAAACATGCGTGTGACGCCGAACAGCTTTCTGCTATTTATAGACAGCACTGTGCATACCCACCCTGCTCCATATTTTTATCTTGCACCAGTATGCATCCAGCTGGAGGGATTTCTGCGAGCATTTACGCCAACAGGCTGCGGGCAGAAGGCATGGGCTCCAAGGAGCAGGCCGTACTCTTCGCCAGCCAGGACTATGAGGCGCTGAAGCAGCAATGCGTGGAGTCGGGCTGCCTGTTTGAAGACTCCTGTTTTCCCGCTGAGCCTCGGTCCCTGGGCTTCAAGGAGCTCGCCCCCTATTCCTCCAAAACTAGAGATGTGGAGTGGATGAGGCCCACGGTGAGAGGGAAAGTTAATTATAAGCATAACTTGAGATTTGTGCAGAACCTGTGACTCATGCATCAAGCTGAACAACAGATGTATTTAGGAACCTAAAGCTGGACATGAAGTAATTAAGAAATACCTCACTCATGATTCTTTGGATTGCCTCTCATGTAATATTTCACCACAGACTTGTGGTTTTGACTCCTGCTTGTGATGACTTGAATGCAACAGAGAAGCACATCATATAAACAAACATATCAGTGACAGTCTTATTTTGTGACGGCCAACTCAGACGGTATAGGACAAGTAGAGACAGGAACTTCTCAGAGCTCTGCAGCTGTCAGCATCGCGTGGCATTCTCTGACCACTCCCTCGCTCCGACTTTTGTTTATGGTGCTTCATCAAAACCATACAGGAAGTTAACACGGAGATGCAAGTCTAGAAATGATTAAAAGAAGTTGTTGTCTTAAAGTAGATCATAAAATGTGCAGAAAAGTTTAAGGTCTAAGATTTGGATTGATTTGATTGTCTTCACCCTTTTATTTTTTCTTCATAGGAACTAACAGATGACCCTCAGTTTATTGTGGGTGGTGCAACCAGAACAGACATCTGTCAGGGAGCGCTGGGTGAGGCCTTGTCATTTTTGTCAATGTTTAATCTGTCCTGGAATATTAGTAAGAAGACAGATTTAGACAAAGGTTGCTAAGCTTCCTTCTTCACTTGCAGGTGATTGCTGGCTCTTAGCAGCCATCGCTTCTCTCACCCTTAATGAGAGGCTTCTTCACCGAGTTGTACCACATGGGCAATCCTTTCAAGATGACTATGCAGGAATATTCCACTTTCAAGTACTTAAATGATAGTCCTTTATATTTTACCCTTTTTATCAAGTATGAAGTAAGCAGTTTAGATAGATTGAGTTCTTGATTATTGCTCTGTGTTGCAGTTCTGGCAGTTCGGCGAATGGGTAGATGTTGTGATAGATGACAGATTGCCTGTCAAAGATGGGGAGCTGATGTTTGTCCATTCTGCTGAAGGCAATGAATTCTGGAGTGCACTCCTCGAGAAGGCTTATGCTAAGTAGGTTTCGTAAGAGCTGACCTAATTGCTTAATTATTTATTAGCATTTTAAGTAGGAAGTCGTATATGACATTCTGACATTCTGCTCTTGACAACAAGCAAGCTAAAATGTTCTTTAAATGTGGTACAAGGCTAAATGGCTCCTATGAGGCGTTATCTGGCGGAAGCACCACAGAAGGCTTTGAGGACTTCACAGGTGGTGTGTCTGAGATGTACGAGCTCCGCAGTGCCCCCAGAGATCTGCACAGGATCATCAGCAAAGCCCTGGAGAGAGGCTCTCTGCTGGGCTGCTCTATCGATGTAAGCACTGAACCCACTGGCACGCCGCCATGACATGCAGATCAATGTTGCACCATCTTGAGAAAGCTAATAGCATTAAAAGTGCTTTAATTTATCTCATGAAAAACAATTCATACTCAAATGCAGTGATCATGTTTCCTATTAATGCAGATAACAAGTGCCTTCGACATGGAGGCTGTTACATTCAAGAAGCTTGTGAAGGGCCACGCTTATTCAGTCACTGGACTGAAGGAGGTCTGTCTGCGTAATTTTTTTAATTGGATAGCATTATCAGTAATATTAATGGTTCTAAGTTTTCCATTACTCCCTGTGTCATGTAGGTTGATTTCCGAGGCAACACAGAACGACTGATCCGAGTACGTAACCCCTGGGGCCAGGTGGAGTGGACTGGTGCCTGGAGCGACAAGTGAGTGCTCTAAGGCATCGGTAATTTTCCTCTGTACTGCAGAGATTTCCATCATAAGTTATGTTTGGTTCATATCTTCTTTATTGAGTATTATATCTCATACCGAATGTCTCTGTAGCTCCCCTGAATGGGATGAGATTGACCCTTCCGAACGAGAAGACCTGCATCTTCAGATGGAAGATGGAGAGTTTTGGTAAGATGTCTCAGGTGCTGCGATACTACACGACGGTTTTATGTACTGTAGGTATTGTACAGGTGTATTCTACAGCATTCTGGTTAGCTCTCTAAAACTTTATTTTAATTCCCCCAGGATGTCCTTCAATGAGTTCAAGAGGCAGTTTTCTCGGCTAGAGATCTGTAACTTGACCCCTGATGCTCTGAGCGAGGACTCCCTCAGCCACTGGAACACCATGAAGTTCTACGGCACGTGGAGGAGAGGCAGCACCGCTGGAGGCTGCAGGAACCATCCCAGTGAGTCCAAGCCCTGCTGGCACAGGAAACAAGCCCTACATGTTACATTTACCAACTTTTAGACAATATTACAGATGATAAAAAGGATTTCCCTGGTAAAGTTCTCTGTGATGTCGTATTGTTTATGAAACATACTAACACAAATGCACAATCTGTGTAGACACATTTTGGATCAACCCTCAGTACAAGATCACACTGCTGGAGGAAGATGATGACCCAGAGGATGATGAGGTAGCATGCAGTTTTTTAGTGGCTCTCATGCAGAAGGATCGCCGCAGATATCGGCGCCAGGGGCAGGACATGCACACCATTGGCTTTGCTATCTATGAGGTAAAAAGATCAGTATTGTCACTCTGTCTTTGTTGTGTTTATTTGCATATATTACCAAATATCATTTTACCTTGAAAAAATTATCCTAGACTAATTTTTGTTTTTTATCCTTTATCTTCTTTTGCACAGATTCCAGATGAGGTAGGCAAACATCATTTAGCACTATTTGTTGAACCAAATTAGTCTGATTATAACTTTGATGGTGTTTTGGCTCATTTGTTTCGATCGACGTATATTTTACAGTACTGCTGATCATTTAAGATTTCAGTTTCCACTTATTTTTTTCACTTTTATTATATTAAAAGCAATAAAAACAGGCTTGATATTTGTTGTGATGTCAGTGTTTGTCTTCAAGTTTCAAATGATTTTAAGTTAATTTCCATCCTATGTAAAAGTTAGTTTTCATGGAAATGCAGTTAAAGGCATAATAACTGTTTTTCTTTCCAAATGTTGGCAGTAATGTTAAATATACCATATTTTAATTAATTGGACCTTAAAACATGAAGATTCATCTCAACCTATGTGTTGTTCCCTCCTGCCCTTAGTACAGAGGCTGCCAAAACGTCCACTTGAAGAAAAATTTCTTTTTGTCCAATTCGTCGTGTGCTCGCTCGGAGACCTTCATTAACCTGCGAGAGGTGAGCACTCGGCTCCGTCTACCCCCTGGAGAGTACCTCATTGTCCCCTCCACCTTTGAGCCCAACAAAGAGGCTGACTTTGTCCTCAGAGTCTTCACTGAGAAGCAGTCAGAAACACAGTATGTTTCATTTTCGTGCGATTTTAATGACATGTTGTGGATTTTAAAAATGTGTAGAAATATAAATCAAATTAATTAAGCAGATGCTAACATTTTTAATATTTTTGTGCATTGCAGAGAACTGGATGATGAAATCTCTGCCGATTTGGAAGATGTATGTATCAGATGTGATGAACTCTGTAGGAAAAAATATAATGTTTTAGAGTGTGTTATAAGAATAGCAGAAATAACTAGACTCCTGATTAAAAACATTTTTTTTTATATATTTGGGGTTTCAAACAGGAAGAAATTACTGAGGATGACATTGATGACTCTTTTAAGTCCATGTTCGCTCAGCTGGCAGGAGAGGTAACTCTTGTACTTGCTAACACTTCTTAAATATTTTCTATAAAATCATACTGGTAGTGATAACAGTGGTGATATTGCAGTGTTTTGTTGTGGTATTTCATACTTACCTACGGCTTAAAAGATCCTAAATGGTATCAACTTGTTATGGTAAAGTAACTAAAGTCAGACAAGTTATTCTGAGAACTTTCAAATCCTCATTTCTTGACCTCTGTACTTTTCTAGGACATGGAGATTTCAATTCACGAGCTTAAGACCATCCTCAACAGAGTCATCGCCAGGCGTGAGTTTTCATATTCATGGAGGCTGATTTTTGATTGTGTCTGATTAAACTGTAGAGCCTACACCATCTATATGCTTGACTGACTATTACAAGCCTCGGTGAAACTATGCCAGACTGTTTCAGACTGTTTTTTCTATTTCAGACAAAGATCTGAAGACTGATGGCTTCAGCACAGAGTCCTGTAGGACCATGGTCAATCTAATGGACGTATCCTCTTGAATAAGTAGGCATGAATGAATCACAAATTACACCGATTTAACTAGAAATAATTCTAATAAAAAAATCAAACATGTAGCATGCTAGTGATCTCATGTAGTTTCACCCCTTGACAAAGTGTTCACCAGAAAGATGGTAGTGCCCGTTTAGGGCTGGTAGAGTTTCAGATTCTCTGGAACAAGATCCGAAAATGGCTGGTAAGAAAAAAAATAGCTACTTATTTAATTATTAATAGTAAGTTAATAAGTTAATAAGTTAACCTGTCTCCTCTCAGGTTATTTTTAGGCAATTTGACCTTGACAAGTCAGGAGCAATGAGCTCATATGAGATGCGTCTTGCTGTCGAGGCAGCAGGTAAAGTGAGTTGATGATTATTTCCAAGAACTGTATACTGTACACACAATCTTGTGTGAGAAGTGTGACCTTTGTGTTATTTTTGTTGTCTTCCTGTGTAGGTTTTAAACTGAATAACAGACTAAACCAGATTCTGGTAGCCCGGTATGCAGAGAATGAGATGATTGACTTTGACAACTTCATCTGCTGCTTGGTCAAGCTTGAAGCCATGTTTAGTGAGTATTGCTGTAGAAGATGCTACTCTTTTAGCATGTTTCCTGTATATTTTTTGACTGTTAATAATAATAATAATAATAATAATAATAATAATAAAGTGAGAATTGCAAAAACATTGCAAAAACTTGGAGAGGTTTTTTTTTTGAACAGGGTACTTCCAGCAGCTTGACAAGGAGGGATCAGGAGAGGCTGAGATGAGTATCACAGAGGTGAGTTCTGTGTAAATAGAAAATCTTAGTACTTTTTGTCCAACGTATGTTCTTCTTCTAATATTTCTCTCACATTATTAGTGGCTTTACCTGACAATGTGCGGTTGAAGAGGATGGGGCTCACTGAAGGAGGGTACAGTGCCTGCAGACTGCCATGAGCCTGTGCCCTGAAGACCCCTTAGCCTTAGTGACCCTTTGATTCTTAAACACATCCCACCTCAATATACTTCAAGTAGCTGAAGAACAAAAACCTAAGTCCAGCCAAGCTAAGTGTCTGCTGGACGATTTTGCTGTGCAACTATGCAAACCTACGTTATGAAGCAGTCACTGTGCCACATTGTGTCATAAACAGCATGCATCTGTGCACGACAATTATCACTAACTGTAAAGTGCATTGTGAATTAATTTCCTATTTCTACATTTTAGTTATAATGTCTGTATGAATGTTAACAGATTAACTGACATTAATTTCACTGTTCCTATTTTAAAATCTCATGCTGTAACACAAGACATAGAAGAAATCTGAGGAAGTCTATCACTGACATGATTGAAGGTAATCATCTTATAGTTCTCTTCTTTACTCTGCACTCGTTTTAATTTTTTCTAATTTCAAAACAGAAGGATTTTTTTTAACAGGAACGGATCACTAAAGAGTTGAGTTGGTAGTTTGAGTCTTGTACCTGTAGGTGGCAGTACAGACCTAAACTTATATCACTTTTATTTAATTTTATTTTTTTGATACTTGATACTGAAGTTTAGCCTGTTTGTTACAACAGTCTTTTTCATCAGTTAAAGTCAAGCTGGTTAACTGTCTTTAGTTTTACTTGATTTTTATTTTGCACTGAAATTTTAGTTTATAGAGGCTGCTTGTGAAGTCACCTAAACAGTGAGAAAACTGTGTAACAGTCCACTCAAGTAACATTTACAGGGATCACACAATACTGAATGCCTTTTAAATTACATCATGTGTCTATTAAATATGTGCTAGCCTCTGTTTTGTGTAATGAATGTATGCTGTGCCTTCAATAAATGTTTCCCTCATGCGTTCCTCAGTTTGTTTGTGTTCATGATAACAAGTGTTTGACCCACATTTGGCTGCTAAAACTGCCCCACTAACTCTTATGCTATGCTTTTGAGGCGAAGGTTATGTTTATTGTAAGCATAGAGAGGCCTCAGTAAAATGTCAAACATGTTGACAATAACTTGTCTATAACACACATTTAGTAATGACCAACTACAATACAGAGACAATAACTGTGCCCAGGTTTAGGTTAATTTTAAGTTTATTGACGGCAAGTACATATACAAATAAAATGTTTATACATCCTCCGCAAATGTGAAGTATACAGTATGATGATATTAAACAAATGAACTTGCAATTGCAAGGACTTTTGAATACTCTCCCTCCATTTTGCGTAGATGAGTTGGTAAAGGGACCTTAATTCTGGTTCCTGTAGGGTTTCCATTGTCCTCAATCAGAACAACATTGTTCGAATCAAAGCGTGGATTCATGCGTTGTCCGGGCATTTTTTGTCCAACGATTAGCGCTTTCTTCTTCTGTCCTTTGATGGCAAGCAACACTCTGTCACCAACTTTTCCTACCCCATTCTTAGTGTAGACATGGATCACTCTTGGTGCACGGTGATATGGTGTATTTCCAAGAGAGCTGTTGTCCACTACCCGCACTCTAGTCATTTTTTGAACGGCTGCTGCAACAGCGGATACACTGACCAGAGAAAAAAAGGAGATCATGATGTTAATTACAGCTCTCCTCCACAGATTCCTCAGTCAGCAGTCAAACAAGAAATGAAATTTTCTACAGGACAATGTTTAAATAAAAAAAATCAACTTTGGTAAAACACATTTCTCCTTAAGCTAAACATTAGAGACTATACTGGTCATGTCTCATGGAAACAAATGCTTAAGCTGCTTGATAACCAATGAATGAATAAATGAAGAAATGAGTATGGGCTAACACCATACAGTCACTTCTTTAAGGGAAAACTGCCTTATTAGGTTAAATCAGGAAACTTAAATGAATAATATGTCATAAATGCATAGAGAGAGACTTAATTACAGTTGAGGCTAGCTCTTAAATAAAAACAATTTGCCCTTCAACAGCTTAGCCTTGAGACCTGGGATGAAATATTTCATTCCAACCTCCTTGCAAAACAGAAAATAACTCAACACTCAATTTATGAAAGTATGCATTCTTATCTCTGCTAAAAACACAATGTAAGTATGTGAAAAGGGAAATAATGCAATAAAAAACTAACAAACAACGACATCAGCAATGAAAACTAACAAATAAAAAAAACTCCATTATCTCCATTTTCTAAAATATAACATGAGACAGTGTACTTGTTTGATGGATTTGTGCTCAGGCATGACAGGATGTACCTAACATTTTTTTAAGGAGGGTGAATTAAACATATATATCTAAGACATACGAATACTGACTAATCTCAATTAGTGACTGTACAAGCAAAATGCTTAAATGCATCTTTTCTGGGCTAGTAAATTTAACGTTAAATTTAGAACGATCACCCTCACCACATATCTGAACAGCAGTTCTAACGGTCACAATACAATTTGACAGAAAAAAATCTTACCTAAAAGTCTTCTGCTGAATTATAGACGATGTCTCTACGAGGAGCCCAGTAAGGGATCTTGAAAGCTGAGGGAGAGCCATGACTAGAGCGAATACTGTGTCTCCTAGAACAGGAAATAAGGAAAACATTACAAGGTTAGCAGCTCATAAGCTAAATGGTTTTCTCATGATACCGCTAGCGTATGCTAACAATCACATGGTGGTTGGAGTCGTCCTAATGACTGAGTAGACGGTTTTTGATTTGTACTTTCTGCTACAACTTATACCAACTTATACAAACACTTTGAGACAACAAAGATCTGACCTAAAAAAACCAAAGTAAGGACTGAGAAAACTATCTTGCTAGCTTTACCCTTCTATCACGCTCCATGCCAATGTCAAGAGTATATAAAACGTCAGCAACACGCGACCATCCACCTTAGCCGAGTTACTTGGTAACGATGCGTTAACCTCACTTAAAAACAAAATTTTTCGCTGTAAATGAAAAAATGTGCGTTTGATTTCATATTTGGTGTTAAGCATCACTATTTGTGCTTGTACAAGCTAGCGCACCAAAAGAAACGGCCAAACAGATACTAGCTACCCCAATTTAGCTTGTTTGTCGTTCTTTTATGTCATAGAAACGCGCCGGTAAAGGCATAGAAGTAGAGGAGTATAGATAGAGCACAACGAAGACGCTGCGAGGATTAAGCGATCAAGGCGTATAAGGATGTGTCGTCTCTCTATGAGAATATTTTCTATCTACGTCACGCTCTAAACCTGACGGGCTTCGCCTCCCGTTGGACTGGTTAGGTTAGCGATAGTTGTTCAACTGGCCGAGAGACACAACGGCATCAGCCTAGACATGTTTGTCATTGCTAACAACTAGCGTTAGACAGTTTGAGCCACCAGTCCTATTTTGGTAAGCTTTAGTGTTGTGGTCAGGGAAGTGCAACGAAACATAGGTTTAAGCAGAATTTAGCCTACAGTTGTCAGATTGTCCCCACCTGTTATTTGCTAATTCAAGGGGCTAAGTTAGCTAACGCCAGCGTTACGTTTGTTAGCTCAAATAAGTTAATTGTGTTAGTTTTTGTCTCTGCTACGAATCTTAGCCGGGTAAGTTGTTTTTCTTATTAATAAACTCTGTATTCATTGATATTTCTCAACAAACGTATTTGGTTGTTCTCTGTAGTTGTCGGCTAACCGTTAGCCACTCCGCTACGAAAGTAAAAGGTTGCTGTCAGAAAAACAAGCTGGTAACGTTTATCACACTCCGTTATCATTATCAGCGTAACGTTAAGGCTAACGTAACGTCAACTGATCAAAAGTTTACGAGCTAGAGCAACAGTATGGTTAATGGTAATGAGAGCTAGTGACCACGATTGATATAAGGTAGCGTTATGAACAAAATAAATCTATTTAAAGTTATTATACTTGAATTGTTTTTAATGAAAACATTCTGTGACATTCTCTGTAAAAGTATTCTATACTTTGCCACACTTTAACCAGAGGCTCGAGATTAAGTTCTCCGGCTTCTCATGACATTGCGCTTGGATGTTTCGTTTTGTTGTTGAGTCACCGATCACGTTTCGCTATCCGTGATGATCAACAACAACAGCAAGATGTCAGAATATTTGTCAAAAATCTCGGAAACTGTTCATGACCTTCATAAAGCTTTTGGTGTCAGCGGTTGGGAAATTGTTTGTGCTTGGATAAGACGAACCTAGAACACATATTGGTCAATGCAGCTATGGTATTAATGTCTGCTTTTTTAGCTGTAGGATTTAGTAGTTTGAAAGTCCTCTTAGATACACATCGGATGATCAGTAATTCCAAACAAATCTCGGCTATCTCACTCCGTAGTAGCTGAATAAAGCTGTTATTTAGTTAGAGAATTTCTTGACAGTAACAGGTCAAATGAAATGTACTTGATTTACTGGCATAAACTTCACCGAGGACTGATGACTAATCATAGCTTTTCTGTGACAGTTAATGCTGTAAGTGTTTCCTTGAGCATATCCAATAAAGGGATAAACATGAGCTTGTTGCCAACAGTCTCACAGCTCATACTGTCCTGCAGTGATATTATGAATATTGATCACTAAAAACTAAGAGAAGAGGAATCGGATTGTCAAACTCATTGATTTCATTCAAAAAGAAGGGCCTTGCTAGCCTGACTCCTTGGTGTAGGTAGTGCTTTTCTGACATGAAAAATGTTTTTTTTTTTCTTTTAATGGGATTGATAATTTTGTGGCATCTGTCTGTCAGTACATCTAAAAATGTGAAAAACAGCGATAAATGCTCATCACAAGATATTACACTACAGCTTATATTCATAACACCGTGACTTTACAATTTTGCGGTATGATTAAAAATCACTAAAACGAATAGTTAAACCGCTGCAATTCTTTGTGACTTTTGAGACTTAAATTAGCTCAGGCTTCTTTCTCTCTTGTTAAGGTAGAAATTAAACAGTAGGATCACAAAAAGATGATGTAAATCGCTGAATTAATTCAACTTAGAATAAGACCTGTTGTAATGCTGTGATTTTGGATGAGATGATTGGTGCACTTGTTCTGTTTAGTGTAATAGTTTCTGATCACACAGCATCTAATTTATTGGCTGTCTATTACTAATGTGCATGCTCTCTACTACATTGTTTGTTGAAACATATTTGACCAAAAAAAGCTGGAGCACACAGGAGTCGTTGTCAGCGGAGAAAAAGATTTCACTTGTCCAGTATGTAATTTTTCCTAAGTTCTCTTTTTCTATTGTATCTGGTCATCATTTCACATACCTGCTGTGAAATGATTATGAACCTGCGCACTGACATCATCATCTGTGATAATCAAAGCTCAGGCACTGAACAGTGGTTAATAATTTACTGAGTTATACCAACAAGGCCACAAATCTGTGTGCAAATCTAATATAATAGCCATCAGAATGGTTGAAGAATTTATGACAACTTTGATTTTGTTGAAATGCAGAATGCATAAATCTTTAACTATAACACAGGTTTCTGAATTCACAAGTTGAACGGGGCTCATGATGAATTAAGAACAGCATTTACATACAGTAGTAATAATTTAACATGCAAGTAGAATTTGAATAGATTTGAGCAAATGCAGGTCGAAATGTCTAATTGTCATCTACTAAGCTTAGGTTTCATTGGCACATTCCTTCCAGGGTGTCCATTAATTCTTTGCTTCTTGTTTTGACATTGCTGATAATTTTATCTCCAAACCTTTGAAAGGTGATAATGGAGACAGCAAAAGAATTTACAATCTTTCTATCAAGACTTTATGAAGTGGCTAAGTTGACCCGACACTTGTGAATATCATTTGCTTTTGTTTTTCGCAGGTAGCATGAGTTAGCAATTAAGTAGAAATTTTTCTAGAGGTTGAAATTTTAAAGATTGCTCATAGTGTTACTGCAGAGAACACACAACAGTTTTCTACCAAAACAGTGATTGTTTTTCAAATTTGTATTATCAGGATCATAGACTAGTGTGGCTTTATTTAGTTGTGGATAGCAAGATGGAGTATGTCACATTGGTCTTGACCAACAACTCCGAACCTAATTCTTAGTAACCCACTGCTTCCAAGCATTGAATAAGCCTGTTCAAATATTTAATGAAGATTAAAGGAATGACTTGCATACTGATTGAAAACAACGCAGATTTAAAGGCACAAGGTTATGAATATGTGTGCTGTTGCTGCTGATTGATGGAAAGAATTAGTGTTGTCAATGTATCGCTTGCCTTATTACAAAAAAAAAAAGAAAAGAGAAAAATAATAAAGTGTATTATCCCCGTCAATAAGCCAGACCACATTGATTTGCCTGCTAAGGCTGTAGTGCAAACTGCAAAGTCACTCTAGATTGAATTTCAAATGGACAGGCATTGGATTCCCCCACCGCCTTCATCTCCATTATGTTTATTTGTATTTTGAGAATGTTTGCCAGGCTAATGGTAACATAGCAACGAGCATCAGGTGGAAAAGTAGCACAGTATTTCTGTGCTGAGTCATGCTATAATCAAATGGAGCTGGTGAAAATGTCAGGACATTGAAACTATAATAAAATAATAATTGGTATCTGTCAAGCTAATATCATCAGTGCTGGTTTTTGCACTGAAGTCAGTCATGTAGTAAAAACAGATAGCAGATAGAATTAAAAAAAATACACAAAACACACCCTTCGTTCAACTGGGGCTTAATCATAACACTGACAAATATTTAATTGATTTATCAGATGCCATTCTGTCTAAATTTTAAAAAAAAATCTTGTTTACTGTTACAAATAAAGGTAATTTGCCATATAAGCCAGTACTACAGTTTATTAATTTATCATTCTTGATTCTAATTTCGACATTCTTCCTTAGTTGTACTTGATTGGCTCAGGAGTCTTGGCCCAGATTATTGCATTTCACTTTTAATAGCACAGATTTGCTTGGGTCATGCATGCACAAGTGCACATGCTGGGGCCAGTATCATATGTCTTTAAAATACCCAGAGGAACCAATATTATGCAATCCTGGCATGAATACCTCCTTTAAAACCCTATAATGCTCAACAATCAAGTCCAACAGTGTTGACTCAGCTCTACTGTGCCAAGTAGTTATAAGCTTCAAAAAGATTGGAGGCTCTCATGGCAGCATTTTTGCATTGTGTTGTCAGGTGTTCATATCACAGCAAATATATTGACATAACAATGAGAATTTTCCATTTATTATTTGCTGCTCTTTTTCACCTTAAGTGTTAATGAAAAACCTCTAATCTCTACACATTAATTACATTTACACAAGGTATTCACACTAGATTCTGCTGTATCTTTTGTAAATTAAATTAATGTGCAGAGAACATGTAATTAGATTAAAGGTTATTTTTGTACTCTTTCGAATATGTGGTAACAGGAAACTAATGGAAAAGTGTGTCTCTGCTAATTGCCCATTATGTAAGATTTTTTAGAACATAGGCGGTGTGTTTCAACAACAGACTCAACTATCAGAAGCCAGCTGTTCTAACAGACTTCCGAAATTGTTTTGATGGTATAATAAGTCCTTAAGTCCTTTGCAAGATGTTGGTGTTGAATGTTAAACAGTCTGAACTGTGTCAGCGGGTCCAGGATGTGCAGCAGTGTTGTTGAAGGCACAGGGGGGTATGTTGTGTCCTCCTTGGGGTGAGGCCGGTCCATTTGAACCCCCTGGTCTCTATCGGCTGATTGTTCAGCTCTGGCTGCGTCCCTCTGCAGTGATGTCACAGCATTCCAGGGAGCGGATAAATGAGTTAGTGTTAGGGCAGATGAGCAGCGTCGTGAATGCTGCTGGTAATAGTGGGTCGAAGGGCACAAGTATAGCAGTGCAACTGTGCAAACACACTGGCCAGCACTCATCAGAACACCTACATGCCTTCTACAAGCTGTTCGTTTAGTCTGAGCGAAATATGAAACCTATTTAAGAGTGATTGCTTGTACATAGGATAGGACTATTTATATAAGATAGAGCAGACATCACACTTGAATTAGCAGAAATTACTTATGTTTTGCATCTCCAGGTCTACTATATTATAGGATGTTAGGTATTTCTTAAGCCTATGTCGACATATCATCAGATAACTAAGGGTATTGATTGGGTGGGTAGTGTTATTATTATGTATTATTAATAATATTATTATATAGTATTATTCAAATGATTGTTTGCCCTGTCTCTCATGCTTGTTATGGAGTTTAAATAGCTATTTGAGTCCATTTCCTGACAAAGAGCTTCCCAGTATGAGTCAATGAGTGTAAACCTTAGGGTTAGGATGTCTGGTTTATCTCACTTAGCTTTTTCTGTGTGCCAGGGCAAGAGGAATGACTGTCAAGACTTTCTGTTACTTGATCATCGTTTTTATAACCTGTTTTAATCCTTAAGCTTGGGAGTAGGCTGATAAGTCATCAGGACTTTTGCATTATCAGCCTTTGGTCGAGCTGTTAGGTCAACTGCTATTTTTTCTTTAAAATGTGTCAGAGACCAGAAAAGTCAAAAATAACAGAATAAAAAGCTATGCCATGTGATGATTATCCCAACAGGCCACATCTTTGGAGCCTACCAAGTCAGAGTTAGACATTCTACTCCTGAAGCCGCATTAAAAATTCAGTGACCCATTGCTTTGTTCCTTTGACCCAAGCATAGACTGTGGGATTAAAGTTCTATTCTCATCAGACGCCAACACATGACTGTACGCAGGAGTGTAATCAAGTGAAGACAAGCTTAGAGTATGTTACCTGTCTCAGACAAGAACAAGTTAAGACCCAGATATTTTTTCTGATGTTTGGGGGGTTTAACTAAAATGAGACTAGATTTTGGACCTCAGTTTCGCAGTTATTATTAAACATGTCTGTAATAAGATAGCAGTGTTGCTCTCTGTCTGCTCCATGGGGACAAGGAATTGCTGGTAAATAGTGAGCACCAAAGTGAATTTCAGAAGTGGTTGAGCAATGTGTCATTTGCTCATACAAAATTGGTCACAAACAGGGAACAGAAAGTGTATAATGACTTAAAGCATTATTTCAGTTGTCGTGTGTGGTCAAAAGCAACAGCATGTGACCAATTTCAACAGAGAAATCTCTGCCTCAGTGAAATGGGACATAAAATTTAAATTGCACTGCTATCATTACCCCAGACTCTCACATGATATGTGTTTTCCGACTATTTCCATCTTTGTTCTGTTTTTCTGTTAAGCTCTAGAGGAGAGTACTTTGCCATTGATAGACAAAGACAGTGTGACCAATTACGCTAGAATGCAACAGTAGTAGTCAGCATACATAGTGTTAACACTTTGTCTTGTCTTTACAGGTTATCAACATGATGCAGTGAGTGATGTACAGAGTGTTGATATTAATGATGGCCATGGTGGGGGCGCAAGGATGCTCCAATTCGGAGAGCTGCCCAACCCCGACGCCATCGTTATCGCCCAATCTCACCTCCAAGGACTACTGTTACTCAGCTCGTATTCGCAGTACAGTGCTCCAGGGTTTGCCTTTTGGTGGTGTGCCTACTGTCCTTGCTCTTGACTTCATGTGCTTCTTGGTGAGTCTTTATGTCAGTAAGATTAAGTCTCCATTTATTACTGCTGATGAGGACCATTTGCACCTTTCAAACAATATATCCTAATCATGATGAAGTCTGAGCCCTTTAGTTTTTGTGTTTGGATCACAACCCTCAGATTACAGGTGAAATATTTTTAGGAATCTGTTTTTTACATAATAAACACCTTCAAGCAATTATGTAACCTTTGTTCAGTCTGTGTCTGAAATGTAAATAAAGGGACTAGAGGTATTGAAAGCCTTTGTTTGTTTTGTACTTCTAGGGGCTGCTGTTTGTGTTCTCCATCTTAAGAAAAGTGGCATGGGACTACGGGCGCTTGGCTCTGGTGACTGATGCTGACAGGTAACTAATACACACCGGTCAGAACTGGAAAGTCCAGTATCAAGGCTTTCTGATTTGTTAAGAGTGAAGGCAGTAGCTTTATGACCAAAATGCACTGATAGATCAGCTATGATAAAAATTTGATATGTTCACATCACAGTCTCTTTTTTTGGTATACATGTATAGTTAAATTTTACACTGTTCTTTTAACTCCATGTAACAGGTACTAAATACACAGTGGTGGTCAATAATTAACAGATGGTGGTAGTTGGTTGTTGTCCAATGTCAACTGCCAGCCTGAATAACCCGACGAAAACATTTTAATATCTACTCATCAAATTACAAATAGATTTTTCCCAGAAATGTCATTCAGTGTTGATCATTTGTGTTAACTTAAACATTACTCCCTCTTTCACATAGTGGTTTGCAATCAGACGTGAAGTGCAAAAGAATTCATGTTGCAGGACAACTTTTACAGACACACTGTTCAAGAACTTGATAAATGATTTTATTGAGATGTCAGGCTAGTTATGCATAGTCAAAGAGGAACTAAAAATGTAACATTTTCAATGTAATATTTTAAGACAGCATTTTCAAATGCTCGTGAACATTAGAGACAAAATCTATGCCAAAGGGTACCTATGACAGCCTTGTTGGCATAGATTTTAATTCGTGTCCCAGATGGTCCTAGAAAGTACTCGCCATTGTGACTGGTGACCCTTAATGTTTTTCTTATTGCAAAGTCAAACTTAATTTATATTTTTCCCTTGGTGTCTGTTAATTCAGTGTGCCAGTTAACAGTGAAAAAGTTATTGTTCTTTTGTTCGAGTGGAGTTCGTTTTTCTGACATTGCAAGGATGGTACTCCAGACAGGAAGTCAGTGTCAGCAGTTTCTCTCTCAGTGGCAATAATGACATTATCAGGCTTTGTTACTTGTTACAATGTTTGTTCTCTCTAAAGTAGGGAGGCCAGACTACTGTTGAAATAAGCCTAAAATAAAGCAAGAAGAAACAAATGATTAGTAACTATTATCAATATAAATACCCCTTTAGATCCATCGCTCTCCAACTTGAAAACCACTGTTTGCTTTTAAGTATGACACACTGTAGTTTCCCATTATTACGTGTTGATATTCTGCCAAATGTACTGGTATAGTTTGAGAATGATGTCTGCGCACTGACTGAATAATAGGAACAGTTGTGGAAGTAGCCAAAGACGCACTTGTCAGCAAGTTCTGATTCTACTGCCCCTTTTCAAACTGCCTCACAAGGAGGACAATCAATTCATACTCGCAGACCTCTTTGAGTGTGAACCCTGGAAAGAACATGACACTGTGCTCCATCACCTACATCCCCCGCTGTGTTTGTGTGATGTTGCAGCTTCACTGTTTTTGCAGCTGCATGTGAGCAGAGAATGGGGTTGCAGCATGGTGGGAGGATGGGAGGGGGGCGGCAGCATGGGACACTTTTTGTAACTGACAGGAAATGTAGTTTGTTTTCTCTGACACTGTGCTGATTTGAGATCAGCATCTGCCTTTTAAATTCTTGCAACATCTGAGAAGTTAATGTAAACTTACTGGAAAAGTTGTTTAAATGTTCCAAATTGCAAATAGTGTCTGTTGTTGTTCCAGATATATAAGTCATGACTCTTATCGAAACTGAATGAAAGGATTTTTACAACAAGGCCATAAATGCATTTATGTGGCTGGATAGTGCCGTGTATACCAGAATGAACAGAAACCTTCATTGATATGCCTGTGGTGTTATATGCTTCCCTGGAGTTTCCCTAAACCAGCACCCTCACTGGCCAACAGGGCCATTTCCTCCAGACTAAGCTGAATGGCTTTGTTTTGCTTTTCTTTTCACCAGAAGAATGGACCAACGGTACAGTCGCCTGGATGATCGGGAATAGTATGTTATCGCTCCATCCATACATCTGTAGACTCACTGCCTTTTTCTTCTTTCCTTTCCCTTCTCTGTAGTAAACCTAACTCATAACTTTGGTTCACTCAGCCCAGGCCGCTGTGGGTTTCAGTCTGTTTTTCACTCTTGATGGTTTAGCTTTTATTTCTCTCCTCCAGGCATTTCCCATTGCCAGGCTTCTAATCAAGTTTCCCTTTCACTGTCACTCTTATATTTCTGCTGTTGGGTGTCCCTGTCCTCTCTCACTGTCTAATCAGATCTCTGTCTGCTAATCTGTGTATTGACCTCTTTATGAAGCACGTACGTCTCCTATGTGAGGGCACTGCATGAGCTACACAGACAGGATGCTTACAGGGAGAGGTAATGCTTTCCTGAGTTGCTGTTGTTCATAGACAGGCCCTAACATGGTGCACCTCCAGTACATCCTGTTGTCTAGAGTGGAGATGAACCATTCCGACTTCTCACAGGAATGTGCGAGAGAATGACTGACGGTGTATTAAAGCCTCAGGCTCTCTCCACATTCAGTTAGTGATCTCTTAGAGCCCTGGCTGACGCCATCCTGTAGAAGTGAACACTGAATTAATGTTGGAATTCTGGCAGAGCTTGGGTCCTCTTTATATTTTCCAGTTATGTATAAACTGACCGGGGATGACCTCACTGAAGAGAGCAATCAAATTGTGTACCGGATACAATAAGGTTTTGATGCTGTTTTATGTCCTTGGGGACCTGTGGCTCTGCTGGACACAACTCAATAAATCTGATGATGGGTTGGGTTTCTGTTGTTCCCTCTGTGAATGACCTAGAGTTTTCCCTTCTAACTTTATATCACAACCTTTCCTCTCATAGTGATGGTGTACTCAACCTGTGTGTAAAGTAGGCTCTGTACTCATAATGCTACATGAAATGTGGCTGCAGAGATTTTTCCTGTGCCTAACTGGTTAACCAGCCCAAGTCCTGTGCTCAGCCTGCACAGGATGAATGAAGGTGAATCTCTGCAGTCCATTTCAAGGCATGTGTTTGTGTGTGATTTGTGCTGTCAACTGTCCTGACATTCAAAGAACTAACATCACTACAAAGTAACATGATGTTACGAGATAGTTGTGTAACGTTATACAAATACTATATGTTGTTTTTCCGGATACAGTGTGGCCTCTGCCATGACATCAGAGACACCAGAGCGCTATGAGCGCCTCACCTCAGTTTCCAGCTCTGTGGACATTGATCAAAGAGACACAGTAAGTGTGCCACTGTTATCACAGGATGACATCAAGTTTCCTCAGTGCCTATCTTGAATAGAGTCTTTGTTGTATGTGGTAACTAGCATCACACCTTCAGTTCTCTGCTCTCTTTTTTTTAGGGTTTCTGCTCCTGGTTAACTGCCATTTTCCGCATCAAGTGGGTCAACCTACTCACATTATATTGAAAATTAAAAATGTGTGGAATTCTGATTAAATTGGGTCAGATTTTTTTTTGTTTGTTTGAACCTGGTGTCTTCTCTCTGTAGGGATGAAGAGATTAGAGAGAAATGTGGAGAAGATGCAGTACATTACCTGTCTTTTCAGCGGCACATCATTGGCCTGCTGGTCGTGGTGGGCGTGCTGTCTGTGGGCATCATCTTGCCCGTTAACTTCTCTGGGAACCTACTTGGTGAGTTCATGGGCTGTCTTTTTCTTTTTGATTCTTTTTGTTTTTTCTGGTTCTTTTTTACCTGTCTTTGTACTTCTTTTCTCTAAAATTGCCTTCCCATGATCAAAATTATACAAAGGTTTGCGACTTTCTCAAGCATGCAATAGTTATTTGAATATTCACTACAACTGCATTTAAATCTATAACCTTTTGTTTTGAAATGATACTAAAGTTATCTTAAATCTTGAATGAAGACACAACAAATTGCACACTTTCACAAGTCATGCACAGAACTGCATAACCTGCAGCAACATGCTTTTATTTTGTGAGAAAATAGCACTAAGTAAATATGCTGAAGGCATTTTTTTTCTTGAAATACTGAAAAATTGAACACTGTTAGCAACCAGTTGAGCTACAATTGCTTGATTTCTGATGATTGACAAGCCATTGTGTTGCTGCTTTTATGTTTTCTACAGAAAACAATGCCTACAGTTTTGGGAGAACCACTATAGCAAATTTGGATACAGAGTGAGTAATTTTCTCAATATCACTTCATTAAACGTATTTTCTCTGCAATAACTTGAACCCTTATGTTGACTCTCCATTTTCTAATGCTGTCACCTCATCCATTTTGCCCTGTATTTACCCAGTAATACACTACTGTGGCTGCACACCACCTTTGCATTTTTCTACCTGTTACTGACGGTGTACAGCATGAGACGACACACCTCTAAGATGCACTACAAAGAGGATGACCTGGTGGGTGGCATGTTTTCAGAAAATAGCTGTTTTATGCACTTATTGTACATAAGAGTATAAATTTTTAAATGATTAATTCTCTATCTTCATTTTCATGCAGGTGAAACGCACTTTATTTGTCAATGGAATCTCTAAATACGCAGAGGAGTCTGAGATAAGACAACACTTTGAGTAAGTGCTCTTCAGAATCATCGTATCCCTACAGTATCCAATAATGCTTCAACCTATCTGCTTATAAAAATGGTGCACTGCTTTATTGATGTGGCAGTAGGCTGTGCAGTAACTGTATTAACGTTTATGAGAGCCATGCCTTTTCCTATTAAAAGTCTGTCTTGTCCTGGCCCATATGGCTGGAATCAGACAATGACTGGCCTATATGTGTAATTGTCCATAATAGAAGCCAGATGAGCAGGATCATGCAGGTCATGTGTCAGGATAGCCCAGACTGAGGAGGGGGTGTATGGCTCAACTCCTACGCAGTCAAATAGTAAATCACAAAAAAGTCTTCACACTGGAGTAAAAAGCAAAGAAACTACTCATGTAAAAGCAATGAAAGCCTTTTTTGTTTGTGGCTATTGCCTTCTTACCTATGTGTATGTTATTTTAATCGGTTAGAGCTTTGTCATCTACTGTAAATACAACATGCTGTTGTTGTAAAGAATGTGTAAGTACTTCAGGATGTCTGTACTTTTGTTTTTTAACTTACTCTGCCTTGACTCTCTCGCTCCCTGCCCTTCTTCCACAGGCAGGCGTATGAAAACTGCGCTGTACTGGAAGCTCGTATCTGTTACAATGTGGCCAGGCTGATGTATCTCAACTCTGAGAGGTAACGGTGTTTGACCACATCACTGGTGTGTGTGTGTGTGTGTGTGTGTGTGTGTGTGTGTGTGTGTGTGTGTGTGTGTGTGTGTGTGTGTGTGTGTGT
>JAPZDY010000003.1:8706171-8718235 GCA_029783645.1 Ctenochaetus hawaiiensis
TGTGTGTGTGTGTGTGTGTGTGTGTGTGTGTGTGTGTGTGTGTGTGTGTGTGTGTGTGTGTGTTTGTGTTTGCTCGCTCTTGCTGTACATTTTTCGTGTCCTTGTAAAGTGTCTAATTGGCTCCAAGACCTGAGCTTCAGGGCTGATAAATGGTTGGTTTCTCGATACTTTTGGTACTTTTGACGCTTGACAGAAATGAAAGTGATGACATTTTCAGTTTATACTTTGGTTTTCAGTTAAAGGTTTTATCTGAAAAAAAATGAAATCTCTATGGTGTTGTTAGAAATAGTACCCTATTGTATAGTGCAACAATATGACAATATATGATAATATTGCTGATGTTTCTGCATGCAGGAAGAAGGCCGAGCGCAGCAAGAAATTTTTCATTGACCTGCTAGCCAAGGAGCATATTCCCACCATGGTCAATCCGAAACCATGTGGACACCTTTGTTGTTGTGTCATCAAAGGCTGCGAGCAGGTCAGACTGACTTCTCTGCATAGCTCTGTCTCTAAACAATGAAGTCTTGAAACTTGTTTGCATACTGATGATAACAGCATATTTGGATAGAGGTAATGAAGGCAGCTATCATACTGAGAATCAGGACAAAGAAAGATAAAGTATGTAAGTAATGTAACATGATGGTACCTGCTTATAGAACAGCCACCAAAGCAGGTATTTTCATATTTTTGATAAACCACATCAAAACATAATTTTGTGTATTATAGCCCGTATTTTGGTATTAGTCAAATTGTTTAATTGCTCTGTTAAATGGCTGGCTGTATGTTCGCATTTAGTTTTCTATTACTGACATCCATTAAGAGTATTAATGCCAGCTGTCTGTTTGCAAAAACATATGTAGCTTTAAAATCATGTGACGCATGCTAAAAGGTTGGAAGAGGTAAACAGATTAACTTAAATAGGCTGACTACGTAAATGGAAGGATTTTATAATTTCTTTTAATAAAACCAAACTGGGCATAATTACATTATTAGTTAACTGAAGTACAATGTTAATTTTAGTTTTGAATTTGCACAGCACAGTGAAAAGAATGAAAAAGGTCCAGATATGTTTAAAACTAAGATGGAAAAACATAAAAAAAAAACTTTTAAAACACACTGTGAAAATCACTTAAACCTACCTGAAATGAAAAACCATTCAACACATGTTTAGATAATATTTTGTTACTTTGTAAAATAAACCATAAATAACTTAAAGTTTAAACTGGTGGCATGGCAGGGTTTGCCTGAACCTGTTCCACAACATCTAACTAAACATCTAGACTATTATTACATAACCAAAGCATGTGCAATGACATTATTGTTTAGGCATTCAGTGACTTAAGTGTTCTCATGCAAAGTAAAACGTGACTTGGTATTAATGAACTGGAGATAATTACACAGCTTACCTTGCGTATGATGTGACTTTGACTTCTACTGTGAAATAAGATGATGACAGTGACGATTTAATTAAATCGAAGACTCTGACTCAGATGTCCATGTCCCTTACAGGAAGAGGCAGTGAGCTACTACACAAAGCTGGAGGCACAACTAAAAGATGAATACAGGAAGGAGAGAGAAAAGGTGAACAGGAAGCCCTTAGGAATGGCTTTTGTTACCTTCCAGAATGAGGCCACAACTGCCACGTAAGTGCATCTATGTGCTGTAACATTTGTGAATGTAAGTCTCTGACACTGGTTGTATGTGCACTGATTATTTAGCTCTTGGCCCACTGATATGCTGTTTATTTGTCTTGGGCGGATGTTTCTTTTTAGAATCTTGAAAGACTTTAATGCTTGCAAGTGTCAGGGCTGTCACTGCCGTCGGGAGCCCAAGTGCTCTCAATTCAGCGCCAAGCTTCACACAAACAACTGGACTGTCACCTACGCCCCTGATCCTCAAAACGTCTACTGGTAAGAACACATTAAGGCCACACATTTGTGAGCAAACTGGGCCCAATCACACCTTTATTTTCTGTTATTCATTACATAGCTTCACCAGGTGATATGTTTTGGCAGGGTAAAAGATTTAAACTGCAATATACTCAAAGGGTATTTTACAAACACAGACTTGTTGCTGCCCTTAATGTCATGATGAGAGGAATAATTAGACTTCAGTACACTTTGAAAGTTTGAACTTTCAAAGTACACTTTAAAACTTTAAAAGACTTTCTCCTCCGTATGACAAGCTGAAGTATCAGTTTACTGGCCAGCTGTGTCCATAATTGTAGGTCTTCACCCACTCTCAGTGTAACCACTACATAACCTTTATCCCACAGGGAGCATCTGTCAGTGGGAGGATTCTCCTGGTGGATCCGCTGCTTTGTCATCAACATTGTTCTCTTCTTGCTCCTCTTCTTCCTCACCACCCCAGCCATCATCATCTCCACCATGGATAAATTCAATGTTACCAAACCAGTGGAGTATCTAAATGTGAGTGTCAAACATTAAAGCTGCTTTTCTGATTTTGTTTCTGACTTTTTTTGTGAAAGGAGTTCAGCTCAGTGACCTTTATCATTGCCATATTGAGCATCCGAGCCATCACGTCTGCATGTTGTTGCAGAGGTACAGGGATTAGCTTTTCAATTTTTGACTCACATTCTTGTCTTTGATCTGCCATCCAGAATCCGATCATCACCCAGTTCTTCCCCACCCTCCTCCTGTGGTCCTTCTCTGCCTTACTTCCTACTATTGTCTACTACTCTGCCTTCTTCGAAGCCCACTGGACCCGGTATGGTTTACACTTTCACAAGCCAATAATTAAGCAAATTCATAATCAAATTGTCTTAATTCTAATTAAGATTTTTATTTGTTAGATTTCTTTTTCTGTCTGTGTTTTAATGTGTAAATACGTCCTCTGGCCTTACAGGTCAGGAGAGAACAGGACCACAATGCATAAATGCTACACTTTCTTGATCTTTATGGTCCTGTTGCTTCCCTCCTTAGGACTCAGCAGGTATAGCATGTTTTTCATTTCTGCACTGCAACATAATGAGATGTAAATCAATACTTCTATTAATTTTTGTAAGCTTAAATTTTTGAGCTTGTTTTCTTCTTTCCTCTTGTCTTTGCAGTTTGGATGTTTTTTTCCGCTGGTTTTTTGACAAAAGATTCTTGGCAGATGCCAAAGTCAGATTTGAGTAAGTGGAGTAAATAATTTTTTGGCCATTAACATACCATTCTGAAGCACTCAGAACAAAACAACAAAACAAGATGATATGTGTAATAAGCTTAAAAACAACCTAATTTCATTGGTCCTGTAACTCATTAAATGTACCATGAAGAAGAATTTGAAAATTAACTTAACTCCGTGTGAGTCTACCTTTAGTCTTTGGTGAAAGTGACTTCTTTCTTTGCTCTTTAGGTGCGTATTTCTCCCTGATAATGGAGCCTTCTTTGTGAATTATGTCATCGCGTCTGCATTCATTGGTAATGCCATGGACCTGCTGAGGATTCCTGGTCTGCTCATGTATATGATCCGCCTCTGCCTGGCTCGCTCCGCAGCAGAGAGGAGGAACGTCAAGAGGGTAAGTGTGTCTTCACTCACCAAGTTGAATATCATTTTATAAGACCATGACCCATAGATCAGTTTAGTTCAATATATTATATCATTAAACTCTTTCATAAAGCTTGTTGAAATTAAGATGATTTTCTTAAATGACCTCTCATTGTGTTTTCACAGCACCAAGCTTACGAGTTCCAGTTCGGGGCAGCTTATGCCTGGATGATGTGTGTTTTCACTGTGGTTATGACCTACAGCATCACCTGCCCAATCATTGTCCCTTTTGGTGAGTTCTGCTGGATTGTTGCTGTTTTCCATCAAGACACTCTGCAGATTAACTGACTGCATGGTAAACATACAGAGGGCGGGGAGCATTTAGTGGTTCTGTTTTTACACAGGAGCTTATCAGGAGGCCTGATTGGATTAGTTCCACTAATTGTTTTATCTTCCTTCCCTGTGCAGGGCTGATGTACATGCTGCTAAAACACCTAGCAGACAGATACAACATGTACTACGCCTATCTGCCATCCAAATTGGACAAGAAGATCCATTCTGGAGCAGTTAACCAAGTGGTGGCCGCACCTATTCTCTGTCTCTTTTGGCTTTTGTTCTTTTCTATTGTTCGCTCGGGTAAGATAAGGACTCCATCTACTGGCCACTTATGACCTAACACTTCCCAAATTCATTGATGGTGTCTGCCACTTTGGTCTGAAGCATAATGAAGTATAAATAACTGGTAACACGAGTATCCCTCTTTCTTTCTTTTCTGCAGGGTTTTCAGCTGCAACTTCCATGTTCACATTCATAGTTTTGATCATCACAATCATTATCTGTCTCTCTCACGTCTGCTTTGGCCATTTTAAATATCTCAGCGCCCACAACTACAAGGTAACAAAAAAGTCACCTTTGTGTGCAGTATTTTAAACCAGCATTATAATTAGGTGCTTATGTTAAATGCACGTTTTCTGTCTTAGATTGACACCCAGGACGTGGACGGGTTGCGGAATGGGCTTCCAGAGCCCACTGCTGCCGCCAGCAAGGCAGCGGTACGTCTTCAGTTATATCTATTTTGTAACATCAGCTTCAAGATCAGATGTCAGAAAAAGATAGAATCTCTGCTGGCCAGGAGGCAAAAGTTGGAAAAATGGTGGTTGCACGATTATAGTTCTGATGTAAAAATTTATTTATTCAAAGTTTTGACCACAAGGTCCTTGTCAAAGCATAAAGAACAAAGTCAAACAGTTTAACAGATCATAAATGCTACACTTTGGGTAAAACCTGAACAAAAATCAACAATATATGAACATAAGAGTTTAGCTAGAGCAAAAAATAGACAATCAAAATAAACATGTAGCAAAAAAAGACAGATTCCTGTTTTTACTTTTCTTGAGAAAATTTATGGAAAATTGTTTTCTTGGGAGTATTTTAGACCTGCATGAATCTGTTTTTAAGATATTTTATACAATATTTCAGCCAAACAGTCTGTTTTTTCCCTCAATTTCAGAAATATTGTGTAATCAAAAGAGGCCAATGTTTTTTCAAGTTACATGTCATAAACATATTTTTTGTTTAACAATAATATTATATAGTAATATTAGAAGCTGTTAGAGGTTTAGATTCTCAGTTTAGGCTAAAGACCCGTAAAACAAAAAAAAGTGTAGGACGTATTAAAACTCGTAGACAAAACCTTTTGTTGTAAGGGAAACTTATTTTGAAACATAAAATGGTATCAAATTTTGACATTCTGTTTCATTTTCTCTCCTACAGCAAATGTACATCGCTCAGGTACTCCAAGACCCAAATTCAGAGGAGGCTGGTTCAGGCAGTGGGGAGGATGACGGCCAGGGATCCTCGCAGGACGAGGAAATTATTAATGTTGAAAATGGCCTGAATGAGGACTTCCAGTCTGGTGAGGACAGCCTCATTGATAACGAAGTGCGGCACTGACTGATGCTGCCTGGAACAGAAGTAAAATCCCCTAAGTTTAACTTGGAGTGCACTGAATATGTGAATTAAAGCAGGAACTGAGCAAACAGTTCTCCAAAGCATCTCAACCTCCGTGGAGAAACTTGACACTAACAAAAGCACACTGTCTACTAAGGATGAAATGGATTGTCGCACAAGGACCCTTCACTGGGTCTCACCAAGCATCTGCTGTCTGTGCACCTGAAGAGGGAGTCTACTTTGACAATGCAAGGGCAGCAACATCCATCTGCCTTGATATAGCTGAGGCACACCTAAAAACACTGTACATGGACCCCTGAAAGAAAGACACTAATGCATAAATGAAGAATATTCGCCTTTTCTTGTTAGGGGAGTGATATTCTTTCTTTATTTCCTTAACATTATTGCACTTGAAAGAGAGGACCTGTCCTATAAGCTCAAGTTTCATTAAGGTACTGTTGTACAGCATGCCTTCATGTTCAAAGGGTGGAGGGATTTTTTTTTCCTGTAATCCTTTGCCAGTATCTCTAACTGTCTGCACTACTGTCAATGGTTCCCCTGAATAAGCAGCTGGTGATAGAGAAGAAAGAAGTTTTCCAGATCCATCAGATAGCTTGGTCTCTGCAAATATGAGGGTCTAAATGGTTCTTTCAATTTGATAAAAGCCTCTCTAAAAACACAAAAGAAATAGAAAACGATTGCTACTAACACTCCTGGATGCTTTGACACTGTACAACTACAAAACTGAATTTGTTTGGACATGATATTTATTTGTAGGAACTGAAATGCTATCAAGTTGGTACACACCTAAACTGTGGAAAAAGATAATTCACATCTGGCACACTACATTGATAAAGATCTTCATGGTGTTCAGTCTCTGAGCCTTTGTCGGGACTTGCTGTTGGACTGCTGCTACTGATGCTCCACCCAGTAGGGGGAGATCCTTGCACAGCTGCTGCAGGAGGACTGCAGGCCAGGCGCCTGCCTATCCTTTTGTATTGCTCAGAGGATGAAGAGATTGGCCTTTTTGGAGTTTTTCTTGGTCAGTTTCAGATGATATTCATTGTGACTGGTTCTCTTTATTTGTGTTTTTGTGTCTTTTTGTCCATGTGTTTACGTCTTTAGTTAGATATGTTGAAATTAGCATTTAGTTTAAGAGGATGCTGATAGTTTCACAAATTAGCTAATCTTTGTCTCATCCCTCGTCCCTCAGTCTGATCCTTTTCAATGCTAACTTTATGTAGACGTGTCATTACGAAGTAGCATGTTGTAAGTTCCAGTGGTCAGTGGTCATACTGACCACTGGAATACTGGAATACTGATTTTATTACTTAAATTTGCGCAGTTCCGGTGATAACATATCAAATCTTAGTCTAGGCCCTCAGAGAGAATTTAACCAGTAGAGGTTGGGTCCAGATTGGTTAATCGTCTTGTTCATTTTCAGTCCTCAACTTTACGCAGTTCAGTACTACTCCCCATTATAAATGATGTGAAAAATTGTATCCATTATGTTGCTTCTTGAGTTGTTATGAAGTAACAAATATCGCCCCACAATTTTAAGTTCCATTTGCAGAGACATTTACAAGCTCTGTTAGGCCTCTGCTGTAAATGCAGTAAATGTGTCATACGATATGTTCCTGATTTGCCTCTGCCATATTAAGCAGCTTCTTTTCATGCATCAGGAAGACAAATATACGAACTTTAACAACACAAACATCAAGTAATGAATGATAATGTGAAACAGTGCCCGCACAGTTATGACCTAACTCAGGATTTATGGAGCTTTTTGTTTCTGTCATTTTGTCTCTTCCCAAGTCTAGACAACACTATGAGCTGCCCCTCTAAACATAAAAAAGGATTGTTGGTAGAGCAAGGCAAAGGGCTGCAGACACAGTACCACTACAGTCTGTCAAAGTGGGACCAATTACTACTATTGGACCATAATATTAAACCTATATTGTCCAGCTGCCTCGAGAACCATTGTGGGAAATGTGCACTAATCTTACTTTCACTTAAATGATTGACAGAAAAGGGCAAGCCCCTTGTGGGTGTGATGATACATAATTTCCCATTGGTATTTTGGCACCACATATGGGTATAAAATTATGGAACTAACAAGCATTGTTTGACACCACAGAGTCTTGAGCTCTTCTAGTCATGATAGGGTGATTTTATATAATTTATACCTTTACATTTTTATACCTCTGAGATGTCTTTAAGTCTCTGAATGTGTCCTTTCAAAATAACATTTACTGTCCAGCTCTGCGAGAGATACTTTATAATCTCATCTTGTCTAACAACTCCAGTATTAAAAAGCTGAATGTAGGATAATTCCACAACTTTTGGTAAGAAAAAATTTGTTTAATAATGTAATAGAGTGGTTGCTGTATTTAAACAGCTTTAAAAAGACGGTTCTCTAGCAAACCAGAAACTTACTTGTCACTGCACCTCATCTGAGTACAAATCTACATTTGTCAGTCTGATGGTTGATATGATATCCAGTAGCATTTTGCTAATTCCAAATATAGGATCCTCAATTGAATTAACTTTATCTTAACTTATCTTTATAACGTCTGTACAGACGGCGGGACTCACTGGAAATAAATGGATTGTTTTGTTTTGTTTTTTTTGGAAACAGCCAAGCACTCTTTAATAGAAGTTCTCAGTTTCTACAATGTATTCAGAACGGGGAGTAAAATGTCTCTACGTCTCAAAACTGTGCACAATGAGAATGTGTTTTTGTTTGCTTTGCCTTTTTTTAGTTTTACATTTTTCTAGATAGAAACAGTAACAATATCAGATCTGAGCATTTGACCGTCATTTTATTATTCTTTCCAAAGAGCCGCCTGTGCAGCAGATATATAGGCTACTGTATATATCTCTACTTTCCCCCAAGCTCTTTGAACAATAAATCTGTATTTAATCAACTTTGTTGACAAGAGTTTCTCTTAATTATTTCGGGTTATAGTCAATTAAGCTGACAATATGTAACTTTTGGAAATTATCCTCATTATTAGTAACATATTTCCTCTTACATGAAAGGTTCATGAGCATAATATATTCTATTTTGTACTATATATACTACAAAGATACCAAAATGTCTTAAGACTTAAAACTTATTTGTCTCATTAATAACCACAGACTTTTCCATGTCAGCATTGTGCTTTGCATTGTGGGAGAAAATGTGTAAAAGCACAGCGCTCCTAAATGGTCAATGATGATTGTGGTCCCTATACAAACTTATTATGTTTTATAATATGAAAGCACTGTGGTTAAAATCTAGTTAGGTTCAAAGACAAAAAATCACTTGATTATATATTGGGAAGGATTATGGTTTGGATTGAAATTATCACTCTCGACAGATCTTTTTCCTTAAGTTCCTTAAGCGTTCCTTAAAAACTGACCATACTTTGCCTGCATTCTGAAGTGGGCTTCCTCCAGTTCTTCAAGCATGAACGCAAAATTGTATTTGGACTTACTTTGGTTGTTATGTCTACTGGTTGTCAACAATTCGACCAAAGACAGTTTTTTTTTTTCTTATTTTTGTTTTAAACTTGAAAGGGTAAAATGGTCAAGTAATTCATTACAAAGGTTAAAAAAAAGCAATGGATTGAGAAAAATGTAGAAGAGCTTTGTTTTTTTTCCCCTCAGTTACCTCACCCCAAGATTGGGAACTGCTAACTTGGACTAAATTGTGGTTTGGATGAGTGAAGCATCGAGCCAGAAAAGACACCTCTGTAGTGAGACTGACACTAGCTACATTTTTTGTGTGTGGTGGTGGTGGTGGTGGTGGTGGGGGGTAAAAGAATGGAAGCAAATGATTGGAAGACCAAGGGCTGACGGGGGCGGGGTAATGCAGTTCCCAGTGTCCGACACTGGGTGCTGCTGCTCGGGAGGGAAGCGCGGTTGCTGTGGTGCAAAAAAAAAAAAAAAAAAAAAAAAAAGCAGCGAGACGGAGGCGCGACGTGGAAAGGCAGAGTGTCAGACACCCCACTGCGTTTACACTTCACCAGCTGATACTCAGCGACACCATGAGACTGTGAGCTCTCCGCAGAAACGGACGCTAAAATGTAACGTGACTGCAAACTGAGTCTCCACTCGTGAGATAGAGACGTCGTCGTCATGGACGGAGGGTTGACTATCACTTTTATATCTGTTGCGATGTTTGTGGGTTGTTTTCTTCTTGGATTCATCCCGCTGCTGTTCAGACTCTCTGAGGTATGTGTTCTTCCTATTTTAGTGTTTACAGTAAGATTTTAAAAAGTATTCGAATTATTTAGGCACATGCCTCATTCATAGATAAAACTCTACTTTAATCTGCAGTGGGGTTTTTTTTAATATTCATGCCCTCACAGTTCAGTACATTACAGTGATTTCTCTAGGAGATAATGCTGTTTTATGAGCTCTAGTGAATATGCTTTGCCACGACATTATTTGACTAATGTAAAAAAAAAAAAGAAAAAAAAAATCTGAGAAATTGCTCCAGCTGTTTTGACTGTCAAATAAACCACTGTGGGGAATGAATCCCTCAGCTGAAATCCTGTTTGAATCCTCAGAAAAGCCTGCAGCTTGTCTCCATCCTGGGGGCAGGACTCCTGTGTGGGACAGCGCTGGCTATCGTCATCCCTGAAGGAGTGGGCTTACTGGAAGAGTCATGGAAAGGTAAGCAGTGTGTACAAAACTAACACAAACATGTAAATGAACTGGAATGACAAGCTTGCAGTTTACCTCATTTGCTTGGCTTCCTTGCCAACTGATTACACATAGTCCACTTCATCCTCACCCACCAAACTCGCACCTGCACTTGTTTGTAACCGCTTTGGATGAAGCACACGGGGATGGGTGACAGGATGAAAGCAGGCTCACCAGTTTGAATTAATGTTGCTCTGCCTTTTTGTTGTCTTTTGAATTGATGTGATCAAAACCTCTTTTTCCGTCCTTCATCTTCTCCGCGCAGCATCCTCCTCTGATGTGCAACCCGGCCTGAATTTAAGTGAAAAAAATGCAACGTCCACAGAGGGAGACTCTCCACCTCGGTTCTACATCGGGCTGGCTTTAACTTTTGGGTTCACTCTCATGTTTGTGGTGGATGAGATTGGCAGTTATTTTTCCAGACGGGGCAAGTCTCTGAACTCTCATACCAGCTTTATTTTCAATGTCCCGTCTACACGTACTTTCTTTATTTGTCAACACCTGTTCAATGTCTCATTTCAGAGCAAACCAGCAGTGTGGGCATCACAGCCACTTTGGGACTGGTTATTCATGCAGCAGGTACAGACACAGCTTAACATTAATACATCTCTATTGGCCCGTGTTTGTCCAATGTACACAGACCACAGGCATGGAAAATTCCCAAGAAGGCGCTGGAGTTGTTCACTTCCTCATGTGACTCAACATGTGATTCCTTCACTGTTCAGGGCTTTTATTGTATAAATGACTATATTTTGCGTCTTTAGAAGCTTTGAATCATTTATAATTAAACTTGGGGAAAATTTTGACATCAAAGGTAGAGAAAAGGTACGAATACACATTAAAATAGTTGTTGTGAGCAATAATAAGATTTCTTGTTTGCATACAGCGGATGGATTTGCTCTGGGAGCAGCCGTTGCCACAGGGCAAGTCACAGTGCAAGTGATAGTGTTTTGTGCTGTTATTCTACACAAGGTGAGGGTCCCTGAGAGATCACCTCAGTAAAATGTACTGCAGTGATTGTTATAAACATGATATAAAAGAGGGGATAACTAGATTGGACCCATCTTTCTTTTCTCCCAGGCGCCGGCAGCTTTTGGTTTGGTCTCCTTTCTGATGCATGCAGGCCTTGAAAAGAAATACATTCAGGGACATTTGCTGGCCTTTTCGGCTGCAGCACCCATAGTTGCTATTACCACTTATTTCATCTTACATGCGGTAAGAAAACACACGTCAGCTGTTTTGTGCCTGTCTAAAAGATGACACATTATTTCCCAGTGATTGCATGTTTTTCAGCTGGTGGTTTGTCATTATTGGATTTAACATGTTTGTGTCCACAGTCTGGCAGTTCGTCTCAGAGCCAGCTCAGTGCAACAGGTATAGGAATGCTTTTCTCAGCAGGGACTTTCCTTTATGTGGCCACGGTGCACGTTCTCCCCGAGATTAGCATCAGCAGGACAGGCCAACCCACGTCTGACCACCAGGAACACACTGGAGCCGAGGCCCACCAGCAGAGACACCTGGGGCTCCTCGGGAGCATCACTCTCATCCTCGGGGTCGGGCTCCCGCTGGTGCTGGCTCTCGGGCTACATGATGACTGAGAAAAACCTCAGCTAGTGCAAAGGGCACATTGCTACCACGGTGAGATGAAAACTATGTGCACCTGACTACACGAGGAAAACCACCTTGCTGGCACAATGATGGAGTAAACACAAACCGCCTTTGAAGAGGCTTTAACTTGGTCAGGCTTTTGTTTGTGTAACGAAAGAACACAAGAATGTGTGTAAGTAATCTGATAACTAATATATAGTTGCTGGGGGATCAAGTTCCTTTTCTAAGACTGAAAAAAAGGCCATTTGTTGCCAAACTTGAATTGAATAAGCCCTCATAAAGCCTTTTCATCATGTCTGACAAAGATATCCAGGCGTGTTCA
>JAPZDY010000003.1:8722509-8737501 GCA_029783645.1 Ctenochaetus hawaiiensis
AAAAAAACTTTAAAACGTTACCTCTTGCGCAATTTAATGAGTATAATAATAAATAAGTATGAAAGGCTTGGTGTGATTGAAAATTAAATAGAATTAACAACAGAGAGGCTTAAAACAAACGCCATGTGACGAAAAATTTTGAGACAAAACTCCAGCAACTTTTATTGTCTAGGTAGACACTGAAAGCATCATAACTTTATTTTTGCATTTTTAAGTTGAAATCCGCTTTATTGGAAAAAACAAGGCTAAATTAAAAAAAAACACAAAATAACAAACAAAAAACTAACCGTTTCAAACCTGTGCCGTGCTGAAGAAAAAAAAACAAACAATAAAAAAAAAACTCAACAGCTGATCTGGTGGACAGCTGAATGTGACGCCTCTTGTTATCATGGCAACAGAACAACGAGTTCAAAAATAAAGAGAGGCCCTTTAAAGCGCTCGACTTATTCGTAGCGCTATCTATCGGTAAGTACCTAACGGTGCAAGCTGTGACTCTCTAAGTAGGTTTGCCTATCTGCGCTGGAGCCGCAGGACAAGAAACGCCTACTACATAACACCGCCTCCAAACCGTCCATGTTAAAAGGCCAAAATAGGTATAAATAAGATTCAGGCAAAAAAACTCCGTCCTCCGGTCTTGGTAACACTTATCAGGCTTTATCCTTGAAATTACCTTGTTTTAAATGTTTATAGTTTTGTTCAAGATAGGAACGTCAATCCTGCAAGTTATTGCGTGACTTGTGACGTTTAAGGAAAAAAAAAAAAATTGTGCCGTTTAAGGAAGTAGGTGTTTCATGTGGAAGAGTGGGTGTGTCTCGTTGTGACGTATTTGACTGAAGCGGCTAATGAAGTCAGCTTCATATTGGTCTGAAGTTAGTAAACCTGAAATATGATTTTTGACCAATTTGATCTGAACTCCCAGCAAGCCTGCAAAAAAAAATTATTTTTTTAAATGCCAGTTTTTGATTGTGTGTAACACATAAAAGGTAATATTGCATATCAAATTTTTTATGTCAGATGAACATTTACCTTGTACTTCTTTTTTAGTTGTCATGGATAATTATCATAGCTTCCAACATTTTGTTCCTGGAGACAGCGTTTATCTTGATATCTTCAAGCACCGATGGAGACACGCTACAAGTATTATTCATGAGATGTTTGTCAAAAAACGTTAGGATTTTTATTTATTTTTTTTTATATATATATATGAAAGTTTACATTATTGTAAAATGTGGTAACTGCCAGCGAAATTTACACAGACCTAAGTGGAAAAACTTGTCTAGTCTTGAATTCGCCATTTTGCAGCCTTCCTGTTCACATTTAAAGAGTGTAATTACTCTTTAAACTATTACACCACATTAGAAGTGGAAAAAACACGGTGTATTTAAGCACTTATATTGACGTTTGACATACAGAGTAATAAGAAATTAAAAAATGACCTAGTGCAATAATAACTTTTTTATAGAACTCAGTGGTATCTCAAAATTCACAAAATGTTACATAACATCTTATATCAATATCTATTATGTTTTATGTAGCCCTAATCAATAGTAAGTTCAGGTGTTTAGGTAATTAGTTAGAAAAATTCCAGGTTTTCTCTTGAAAGGGAAAATATTTATTTCCTTAAACAGCTTGAGCCTTCAACAACCCAAAAAGCTCATTGATTCTTCTCATTATTAAATTTTCTTGAAATGTGGCAATATCATGACAGCGTTCATCCAATAAGTGTTTCTTTCTTCGTTGCATTTATTGCATTTACAGTTTCAGTTTTATTTCTTAAAGTAAGTTCTGTTTAGTGTCTATATTTTCTTTGTTTTATGTATTTGTAAGGCAAAAAATAACTCGTTTTTTAAATAATACACTGCATACACTTTTTTTCCGCTTTCAGTTACCAATTCAAAACGAACTTCATCTTCGACAACATTAGATGAGATGCCGAAGGCGCGCCTTCTGTAGGCTACACATGCTGGTATGTTGAAGTTAGCCGAAGAGAAAATAATTGATTTTGTTCAACAAAAAAATGAGTCTGCATTGAGTTTGTTTTTAATGTGACTTTTGCTAAGACGTGAGAATTAAAAATCTCAACGATCGGCTAAACTGCTAACATGACTGATGTTGCTAGCTAACACTCACAAACGTTAGCACAGATCAAAACTGCAGATGACAGAACGAGATGAGTAGCTGTTGTGTACTTCCGTGTTAGCGTTATGACTGTTAACTGCGTCGCTGAGATTTAGTGTAGTTGAACTCACAACGCTGATGGTTGCTATGAGGTATTTCATTTTGTAGCAGACGTTTGCTATGGTTAGTTCTTACCGAACATTTATGCAGTAGCAGACAAATGCATTGAAATAATCACATGGCATTAACTTACTTTTATTTATAAGGAAGTTGCAACATTTCCCACATGGCCTATCTTGTAAACGAGCAAGACTGGGGATTAATATCTTGACTTTTATAACGTCTTTGCTTGTGTTGGGTTTCCGTTTGAAACTTGACAACGCTACAAACAACCAACTTGTACCTCTGCGTTTCTCCTCAATCTGTCGTCACATGTTTGGTTGTTAGAAATCACAAACAAACGCACTTCTTTTATATCGGACCTGTTTTGCGTCAATGTGTTTCCTCCTTAGCACACAACTCGTTCACTAACTGACTAAAGATGAAGAGAAGCAGAAGCGGCGGTGATGAGGAACCTCCCCGGCAGAATGGATCTGTCTCAAGGAATGGAGACCACCAGCAGAGTGACGGGGACGAGAGTGGCTCTGCTTTCGGCCCAGGTGACCTGCATAACGACGAAAGTGACCCGGGGTTGAGGAGAGAAATACGGAGCAAGTACAGAGACCTGATCAACTCAGTGCAACGTGAGTAATACTGACAGACAGGTTGGGGCTTGCTACAGCTGTTGTTTCTGTTTGTTGTGACAAGTGTTTGATGTATTTCACTCTTTTGTTATTTTGTTTTTAGAGAATAGGGAAGATATGCTGAGCCCCTCCAACAACAAACTCACTGAAGTTTTAGAAGAGGCAAACAAACTTTTTAAAGATGGTAAGTGTGATACAACAACAGGAGTGCTGAATTTGGGATGCAGTCCAGTTACTGTGCCTGCAGAGAGGCATGGACAGACTGCGAAGTTGTGCCTACATTAAAGTAAAAGTGTCAAGGCGAGCCAGTGCTTCACTATTTGGCAAATACATTTTCTCCACTGGCAAGTATTCATAATGATAGCATCTTTATTAAAACAAAAAATGCATGGAAGGAGGACCAGGAGTTTGCCCTGCATCTACTTTTGATCCCACAGTCCAAAGACATGCAGGTTATGTTAGCTGACAAAAATATATAATTCCTGTAATTTTGGATTTGAAGTATCCAGAGGTATCAACATCACACACACCCAGCTGTTTGGTCAGTTTGATATCACTGTGTTCCTTGGCAGTCCGGCAGGCGAGAGAAGCAGCTCTGGATGCCCAGCTCCTTGTTGTGGCCACGGACCTTGGAAAGGAGAAAGCCACCCAGTTGTTCTCTGAAGGCACTGCTTTCGATCCCATCACTTTTGCTGAGCACCTTGTGAGTGAGTTTATTGTGTGCACACATTATAACAGAATATATAAAATGATCCATGTCAAGATTGTGTGTTTGTTTTATGTTTACATAAAGAGTGTAACAGTTACCTGTTATTTTTGGTTATGGGACATTTTTCACATAAGTCAAAGCTGCTCATTTTACACTCTGTGCTGTGAACCTTTTTGGGGGCTTAAATAAATAAAAAAAATAGGCTTTAACAGGGCTAAAAGGAAAGTGTAGTATGACTTATACTCATAATATCTTCATAAGGGTATAATATGCTAAGCGTGGATGTCTCTGGGGTTGTTTTCAAGTTATCCCTCAAAAAAATCTTTTTTCTCTACTGTATTTCTCCTTTTTGTTTCAATTTGTTCCTTCTCCTGCTGCCATCATCTCTTTAGAACTGGAAAGAAGAATTTTCCTCTTGCTTTCTAAGTCTGTCAGTAGTAATCAAAGAAATATACAGAACCATGTGACCAAGACTTAAGACTAAGACTACAATATTTAACATCTCAGTTGTATTATTGTAACAACATTCACAGTCTTGTAGTTTGATATCAATGTTCTGTACCTTTCAACTCCAGTTAGGGACATTCACTGCCTAATAGGAGGCAGAACTCAATGCACTTTTATTTAAGTAGCACAACACAGTTGATGCATAGTGATTTACAGTCCAACAGAGAGAGAGAGTCTTAATAAAAGAGAGGAAAATTAAAGTAGATAGACTAATAATAATAATAGATAATGTAGAAATTCAGAATGTTTGTAATAGGGTAGTAACATTACAGCAGTCATGTGAAGATCTCTCTGCTTCTCCTGTAGTTGTCCTTCATGGGTCTCAACCGGCTAGAAGACGGGGAGGACGAGCAGGAGAACGGGGGTGCAGTCGATGGCTACCTGCCTCAGGATGCTTGGCACAGGGTGGCCAGGAGAGCAGCGTGCTGCTTCAAGACAGCACCCTCCTTCCACTACATGTGAGTGCCTCAGTATGTATTATGTCAGCTGTGTTTATTACCGCTGTTATTATAATGTTTAGGTTAATTATTGCATTTTCCTGGTTGTATACCGTCCCTCAGAGGTGTTTTTGTCCTCTGATGTTTTCTTGTGGTTTGTCAGGATGGGTTCATTCCATGCAGAGCCGCCTCCTCCAAAACAACGGAATGAACGACAAAAGAAGGCACCCAGCAAGGAAGCCAAAAGGATAATGCCGACACAGGTAGCTAAACTTACACATCCACGGCTCCAGTTATTTACATGCACATGACAATGCAGCCATGATTGTGAGAAATGAGTCAGATAAATAAAAAAGTAAGATACCCTTTAGTATAATGTAACGATAAGAAAATAAATTGAGTTTTTTTCCCCAAAGGCACACATTTCCTGAGAATGCTGTTTTCCATTTAATAATTTTAGACAGTGTTTGCATACATTTAGACTGAGAGGGTGTTAATGATTAAAGATTCTTACTGCTTCACATTGCAGCTGAAGAAAATGGAAGACTCTCATCAAGAGGCAACAGAGAAAGAGGTGGAGAGGATCCTGGGATACCTGAAGAGTTATTACCAAGATGATCGTAAGTTTTAGGTCAACCTCACGCTAATGTTACACCATTCTGTTACTACAATTGGCTAATGTCTCTCTGTTTCTGTCACAGCAACATCCCCAATATCATATTACGAGTTTGTCATCGACCCCAACTCATTTTCCCGGACAGTTGAGAATATTTTCCACACATCCTTTCTAATCAGGGTGAGCTGCCTGTGGTGAAGTTTGTTTCAGCTGAGCTTGTCTGCCCTCTAGTGACTGTTGACCCATGTAACAATTTTGTTTGTGTTGTAGGATGGTTTGGCACGGATGTATCTGGATAATGCTGAATTGCCCTGTATAGGTAAAAGATGTAACATTTTAATGTATTCCTCTGACTGGAGGATAAACCAAGAATGTCTCTGGGGAAATTATTTTACCAGCCTTGTGTGTTTTTGTGTCTCAGCACCAGTGGAGGAAGGGGAGGTTGAAGATGGAGGATCGTCTAGCCGTAAACAATGCCTCATCTCTTTAAGTCCAAAGACATGGAAGGTTAGCAAGTTTTGCCTGAACACAGATGTTTTAATACAGAAACAACATAAGACCTACTATTAAAAACCTTGTTTTGTGTCTTTGATCATAATTTTGTTAAAACTGTTTGTTCTTTTCCAGGAGCTCATAGATGTCTTTGACATCAGAGACACAATGATTCAGCCTCCAAGCACGCAGAATGAGTGACGGACTCTTCAACTTTATTGCATTGGTTTTAGGTGTGTGTGTGTGTGTGTGTGTGTTTTGTTTTTCTCTTTTAACTTCTAAATAATAAAGACAAATTGTTAGAAATTTGTAAAGTCCCTTTTAGGTCACAGTTAACTGTGACTATTGACTATTACGTGATAATAATTAATAAACTGCACATCTTATTTTATTTTATTTTTTTACTGTTTTTAGAAAATTTGAACAATAAAAGAGAAAGAAAAACAAGGTGGCACTGTTTTAATTCATATATAGTGTGCATTAGAGGCAAAAAAAATGCAATAAATATTTATATGTGATTAATCCTTTTTTAAAGTTGCCCATCAAACCTTACAGAGGTGTAAAGAGGCCACAGCCTCACAGCAACAGAAGCACTCATTTAATCAAGATTAATTTGAGAATAAATGATCAGACTTGACTGGGATGACGTGTGTATGCCTGCTCATACAAAACCATATATTTTTGAAATTTTCTCTATACATTTACCTTAGCTACAGCGATTAACATTTAAACTCTCTCTGTAAAAGGTGTGTTAAGCTGCGTCTTGTAGTGTGTGTTGGAAAAAATAAGGATCCATGTCTCTGCTGTCATGTAAAATGTAGAGAACAAAAAAAAAAAGGGTAGGAAAAACAAAACACTGTGTTCTGTTTTTGCAGTAATTTTTCCCACTGCTCTATTTTGCTTGAGTGAACTTGACTATGTTCAGATTTCATTAGATAAGCACACTGGTATCATCCTGTGTTCTCATCATGATGATGTATCATCGTTGCCATCGCCTGGGTCTTTTAAAGGGACAGGCGCACACTATGTTGCCTCCCATCTTTTCCTTTCTCACTCTCTGAGCGTTTGTTCCCTCCACAGCAGTGCTTCAGTCTGCTCACCCGTGCAGCGATGTGAAGCAATACTGCAATGAGGCTGGAAATTGGAGCTCCCTTTTTCACACTCATTTGATTAGGTTAGATTCCTTATGTAATGTAGATTTTATATAACAATGGCTTAAAAATATATGTCACAGGAGAACCATGGGCAATGCAGTGCAGAGCATTCGTTAGTCACTGAGGCACACACACACATGCAGAAACAGAGGCTTGCAAACAGTCACTCTGCAACTCCAGCACAGATCTGCCTGCTTTGGCGATGCTGAGTCTGACTGATAACGATGCAGTTCTGCAGAAAGGTGCTTTGCCAGCCGTGTAGTGCCAGAGTCACTTCACCAGAGGAGGACATGGAATACAAGATGGGGAGCTGCATCGGAATCTCACGCCGCCAGGTAAACAGAGGGAGCATGCTGAACAGAGGCTGTCTGCAGAGTGGCATGGCATGTAGCACCTGTGTCCGAGCAGAGAGTGTGTGCACAGAGGAGCCAGAGTAGATTTTACTGGTCAAGAGCTGAGTCTTTACTCAGGCAAAGGCAGAGGGAGAGAAGGTGCACTCTGGTGTTGGAGGAGGGGCGACGTCAGTGAGGAAAAAGAGCTGTGGAGATGAAGAGCAAGGGGAAGGAAGGGAGGAGTATAAAAGTGAGTGGGTGATGTGATTGAAGTGGGGGTAGATAGAGGGTAGGTTTATAAATTCTAAAGAGAATAGATGGTGCACATGTTTTAGAGTCATATAGACAAAAGAGAGTTGAGACTGGAGAAATCTGCAAGAAAATGGGAGGGAACCAGTATGTTTGGAGAATGCTGTGGTGTCTGTCAGCTACAGAGCTGATCAAATCAGTGTTATTTTTAGGAATGATAATAAGCCTGCTGCACTGGGCAGAAGATGGCCTGTGATGACTCTGTGATGATTAAAAAAAGGGACCCAAAATACATTTCAAACCCTCTGTAGTCAAAAAATCTGTAAATTTAGCTCCTGTTTGTGAGGTTGTTTTCTTGTTCCTGCCATTAGTGGCTTTGTTCCTGCAGGTTTGAGGTTGAGCAAATGTTTTAGCTAATGTCTGTTCAAGTCAACCATCAGTGTGGACAGAAGGGAAGCATTTAAAGAGCATACAATGGTTAAGGAAATATGCAGTAAAGCTACAGGTGTGTCGAATATCATAATAGATAACAACATTTGCAGGCTTTTAAATAATCAGTCATGGAGCAGGTCTGACACCTCGTCCTCCTGTTTGTTTACAGTGTTGGCTTAGAACTAGTGCCCCCTCCTGCCCCCTCCTGCTCACTGCCAGACCTCCTGAGCCTGTCAGAGCAGGTGACCACCTCCCCACTACTACCACCCGAAAGGCAGACATGGCTCCCCCAGCTCCAGTTCAGTCTCCTCCCCTTAATCCTGTCCCCTCTCCTGTCCCTGTCCTGTGTCCACCCTCTATCCCCCCTCTGACTCAGAGTGCAATGCAAAAAATAGCAACAGAGGGACAGGGGCTCCTCTGAAGAGAGGACAGACACAAACATTGGCCTTGAGTCCGACAGTAAACAGACTGGAGGGGTTTGTGGAAAACTTAAGGCAGACATTGTGTGGAAAAGTCTTGTCTGAAGTGGTGAGTAGTTTGTGAATGCAGGACTGGTACAAATTATGGATATGTGCTTTTACAGGAGTCTTCAGATGGACGGGAGTCAATATATAAAAATGAAGGGACAGAGAGTAAAGGTTGCAGATTGTTAAAGCTTGTACTGAAATGTGTTTGACTGTGTCTTGCTTTTATCAACATCTTGTTTGATGTATTTAGCTGGGGTGGGGGGGTATTAACTATATTATTCAAACAACAACTTCTTCTACTGTGCAGTGTTCACCTGCTTCTGCTGCTAAATCATGTATATATATATTTTGAGAAATACTATATATTTTATCTAAGAAAGACTATATCCTATCACATTACAAATAATGCTTTCTGTTTTGTTTGAAGGTTGTGTTCATGCCTGGTTTTTGTGTCAGCAGAGAGGTCAGACATGGGGCAGGAAACAGTAACCTCATATTGTAGTGGGTGTCTTAGCAAAGACACACGGTGTTCATCCAAACAAAAGAGCTTAAAAGACAGCTCAGGTTGAGTGACTGACAGGCTGATGATGAGGTGAGAGAAGACCTGGCAGCAGTCGAATCATGACTTGCCCCACTGCTTCCTGTGCTGCCAAAAAACCCTTGAACACTGCCGCCAGTTAAAGCGCGCACACGCGGCCACAGTGTGGGGGCTGAAATTACACCCCATTTGCACAAATAGCAAACAGGCATGAGAGAAGGGTCGACACATCGCAGAATAACTGAGAATTAAGATGTAAGGGATAGATTTTCATTTCCCCATGAAATAATCAAGGCAAATTTCCAGACAATAAATATTAAAATAAACTGGACTAATGATTCTGATACATATCACTGCAACATACGGCCTCTACATTTGTTTGGCAATGAAGTGAGCATGACAAATTGTGCACAAGACTGGAATAAAGTCAAACAGCAGTGGACAGAGCTGAACTCTATTTATAAAATCTTACATATTCAGGTCATTGCTTTCTGACTATACACAGTGCAGTCCCTGCAGTCATATGAGGAATGCATAAACAACCTTTCTGTGGCACGAGTGTTTACTGCAATTCATACAACAGAGAAAGGCTCTTGTGAGATAAAGAAAAATGGCTGACATTTCTTGAAAATACTGAAATATGAGAATGTTTGATAGGGATATGAGAGTAATCCTACATGTATTGCGAAAAAAAAACAAACATGCCATAATTAAATTCTGCTGTTGTTTTCTTCAAATCATTCAAAATGGAATGTTTTCATCAGCACAACAAATTGGGTTTGAGATGCTCCTGGATTAATTTAATCAACCTTGAACCTACGTCATCTACTCTAGCAGACTGTATACTACATGAAGCCAAGAGACACCACAATCTGTTATTTACCACATGCAGATTACCTTACAGGGCTCAGTCACTGTGTCAGTATGCTGCTGTCGGATCACATGCACAACACTGACAGACTGAATACTGTTTTCAATCTCTGTGCTGTGGGATCAATAATGTTTTTCTTTTGCAAAGATGTCTTTGTTTTAAAAGGCAATGCCATTTGTTTGGGGTAATTTTGACCAGATGCGGCAGGCTGGTCACAGTAATTTACTGCAGCAGGAGATGAATGTGTCTACACTTAAAGTGGTTTCTAGGATCAACTCTAATCATAATTTCATATCAGTTAATTCATCGATGGATGGATGCTGTTCCTACTTTTAAGCCCATATCAGCAGAGGTAAACTATGAACTTTGGTCTGGGAGGCAGGTCTTGCATCACAGTTCCTTAATCTCTAAAACACACACTTACCCTTCTCTCTCCGTGCTAGTTCACCCTCATACCAGAGACCTCTAATCCTGTGGAGCTGGAGTCTGTTACTACTCTGTGTCTCTCTGGGAATAGCCGTATGCTGATGGTCCTTCTGTGTTAGTTTCTTTCAGCCAGCTGATGTGAGAGACTGTTGGTTTGGGCAGTTGTGGCCCTGCAGCTGGCTGAGCCATGGGGAACGAGAGCAGCACAACTCAGACATTGGTAAGGGCAAACTTGCTGGCACTGAAGGGCTGAAATTGCTACTTGCTGCCCCTGTGCTGCTACACATGCCTTGAACTCTTTGATGCACAGACGACTAACAAAAATAACACTTACTCGCATGATTACTAACTTTTGGCTTCAGTAAAACACACTGGATGTGCATGGCACTCTGGACTTTCCCATGCTTAATTAAGGCTTGTCTAATAAGCATCTGGATAATATGCCCTGTTCAGTTTTATGGTTTTATGGTTTATGGTTAACTGGTGTAGAGCAAAGATAAAGATACATATTTGAAGTATATGCCATGACTCTTAAAATGAGTCATGATTTAAAACTGCACTGCTTTCATAACATGTGTAACATTTGTCCTTCCTGTGATAGTTGGAAGAACATTTCTATGTGTATGACTCTCTAATTTGCAAGTGGAATTATTGTTGTAGATAGTGTTTTAAAAATCAGTCGTTACTTAAAGTGTGCACATTTACTGATGAAAAATGAAAACTATGAAAAAACAGTATTTTCCACATGTGATTGGAAGACTTCAGCAGTGGAATTCAGGATTATCTTAATAGGATTAACATAAACATTTGTCTCATGAGGTATAGACTCCACAAACCATGTGCACTGGATGTGACTGCTGTGGGGTTTAACATTCTTACCTTTGCCTTAAAAAAAACCAACTGTGATTTGTTTCAATGTGTACCACTTCTACTATATAGTATACAGGAGGAGCATTTTCCCTTTAAGATCTGTTGTTGAACTCTTTCATTCCCCATTACAGCCAGAAGAGGGCACTCAAGAAAACGTTGTTCTGTTTCCACCTCAGGAAAATCAAAATGACTCCCTGCAGGTACAATATTTGCATGTGTGTGTGCGTGACTGTTAACTCCTGAGAGACAATCTTGTCTGTTCTAGTTGATGAACTATATTATACCTCTTTTGACAGAAAACATAAAACCTAAAAACAGGCTTTCTAATTTTGTTGTAGTGTTTGGGAGCCACTAAAAGACACAAATTTCCTGCTGTTGATTTTTAAATTAAAAAATTTAATGAGATCTACCTTAAAGGTGACCAAACAAAGAGTTGCTGGGGGGGCATTTATTGCAAGCTTGATTACAGAAACATTATTATGCTGCAAATAACATCAATAAAACAGAATATGATCATTTGCTAATCTTGTTTGACAAACACTCAACTGAAAACAACACAAAGACAATATATTTATTCTAAATTTGCTGGCAAATGATTCACACAGGCTGTAGTTGCAGCAAAACAGCCAACTGCCTGTCCACCAGCATCTATATTAGCATATCGGCCACACTTGCTTTAGCAACTAAGAAGAACAGCAGTAACCCTCCAGCTCTCTGCTCAGATATACTATTGTCACAACTCTGCTTAAGGCCGGTCTAACTACAGTAATTTATTAAACTACAACCAGAACAAATGACAATGATACAGGGTGCATGCCAGCTGTAGCAAGGGAGGGATAGAGTGAACACATGGGTAAGCTTCATCACTGAAGACCCTCTGATATCAGCCAGAAGCCTCCTGAGTAGCCAGCACAGCCTCCAAGACAATGAGATACATCATAAACAATCTCACACAAATCATCATCAAAGGTAACTGAGACGACAGACAGGATTCACAGTCTGAGCATACACAAGTTTACTGACATCCTTGAGTTTGTTTGCAAATGAATGCATTCTGATTTCATTCACTTTTGACACAGTGTCCAGAGGTTATTTTTGGAACTGGGCAGTACAACTTCATCCGGAGAAGTATAGCATTAACACTTAAGTGTTGTGTTGCTGAAAACTAACAATGTGACACTTACCTTTATCTTGGTTTGTAAACTGTTCATGTGTTTTGTACTGTTGGTATATCAGGAACACATAAAACCAAAAAACCGCAGAATATAGCTTGTTAAATAGCGGTTAGCTTCATGTCCAGGGAAAAACAGCCACAGGAGACATTTACTAACCATCTGAAAACACTCATTGATGACAGATGTTTAGTTTTTGTATATTTTACCCAAGAGCCAGTCAGAAGGCACACAGGGTGTCTGTATAACCAGCGGTGTGTGTTAATTAGGTGTCAAAGAAAAAGCGCTGTCATGTCCATGTGTAGGCCTACTGATGATGTCACATCCCAGCAACACCTAGAGGTCAAAGTCGGATGATGTGGGAGTTTTTATAATGCAGGAGGAAGGTGTGTGTGTCTCCATGTGTGTGTGTAACCAAAGCTTCTTGGAGTGTAATCTGATTCTTTCTCAGGGGGTCACTGCAGGCCTGACCCTTGGCCCAGTTCCCCACCATTCACCTGCAGAGGCACTGTCATTCAGTCAGTGCAACCAGCCAGAAGACACAATGGTCAGAGAAGTGGGGGAGGAGGCCGTAACAGAGGTGGATAGGGAAGGACGGGAGAAAGAAAACAGGGAAGGGAAACAAAAGGAGAGGAGGAGGGAACATAAAGAGAGCTGAGTGGAAAGAGTGTACAGTAGAGGGGGAGGAGTATTTTCAGCACTTCCCTGAAGCCAGCCCATCAAGTCAGTCTGTCAGTCAGTCTCAGCAGCAAGCACTGTGTTTGTCAGCGCGTGGTAGTGTTGTGTTTCTAGACTCCACACACACACACACACACTTCAAGAGCCTGAGGAGGCTCATGGAAATTTAACAAGGGAGCGGCAGCAGCAGAGGACAGGACAGGACTGTGGAAAGGAGGAGAGGGAGGAGGAGGAGGAAAAGGAGGAGGAAGTTAGCTGAGTCAGTACAAGAGAGGAGAGGGAGCGTCAGCAGCATGTGTTGCAGCATGTTTGTGTCGTCCTCTGCCCCCTTCAAAACACAGAGCCCTGCAGAGGCTGCCTGTGCAGTCAGCAAGGTAGCAGGGTAGCAGAGGAGCTGCACTGCACTGTAGAGTCACCTTCAGGACAGTGGAGCAGGCTGCTGGGTAAGTGCAACACAGAGATGGTGGGATGAAACTTAGGGTGCATTCTGAGACGAGAGACGTGTTTTATTTTACACAGAATAGAGGGCAGGAGAGACAGTGTGGACATGGTGATTCTGTTTCATGTTTCTGTTTGTTTAAGAGACTCCTGTTCCTGCTTTAGCACTAACTTGTCTCTCTTTACGACTGTCATGTGTTACGCATTAAAGCTGTGTTAGCACACACGCACTGACACTGACATTACCGGTTACTATCACTTACTGACAGTTGGACAAGTAGCTTTTTCAACAGCCAACTTTCTGTTTTGTTCCTGTTAGTTAATTAATAACAGACAGTGCTTTCCATGTGGAGCTCAAACTAACTGAGACAGGGGCTCTTGCTCTTCCACCTCACTGAGCTTTAAACATCTACACACAAAGGCCAATAATGTGTGAATGAGCGTTGGCTGTAAACTTGGACACGCTATCCGGCTGAGCGCTGCGCCTTGTTGTTCTGTTATTAGCTCTTCTGAGTTAATGTCAGTAGAAGTGTTGGTCTGTTTCCACTGTGACGTTAGCAGGTCTTGATAAAAAGGTGACAGGGTTTGGGCAGGAAACAGGAAACCTCAAAACACGTCAACATACAGCCATCTCATGACAAAACTGGGTATATCGATGCATGTATGACTGTTAAGGTGTGGAAGATTTTTTTTAGTCTTGTTATGCAACCTTAACTCAGTAGGGAGATAACAGGCATTCAGAGTGACGCTCTAACCTGCAGTGACGCTTTTTTGGGTTTATTTTCTTTTAATCTGATGTTCTTTAATCTTTTATGTTCTCTTGTCTTCTTTTTTTCCTGCAACCAAATGTGTAGCCAAGTTTCTTCTGAAAAAGAGCATGAGCAGAGGAAGTCTAAATTAGTGCATTTAAAAATAACCTAATATGGCTTGAGTTCAGCATACACAGATGTGAATAATGAAACTACATCACTGGCACAGTTTTAAAGGCCCAATGTAGTCAAGATTTTTAACTACTTTTATTCTTGTGTTCGTGTGAGCAACACAAGAGATCCTCCATCTGCGCTTGATGTGTCACACAAAGGAGGCTCTTTGTAGTGGTGACACAGGTGAGGCCAGTGACTCAAACCCAATACACACACAGTGTAACAAACTCCAGTATGTTCATCCAGTAAGTGCACCATCAAGGTGATATTACACCAAGAAGTGGCATCTTAAAGGAGTACAACAGGCAGTTCTTTTTATTTAAAATTTAAACAGTGTAACGCAAGATTTGTTTGAAAATAGTTTGTGGAATAAATGTAGTAAAAATTTAAAAAAACAGTAAATAAGAATGAAGCAGGAAAAAACAAAATGTACACACATCATTTCAGCTTGACATGATACTTGCTCCTGCTCATGTGCAGCCATGCTGTCTACTAGTGGTTCATGAATAATGAAAGAACGGATTCAATTCTGAATCTCAGCAATGGAGAGCATTACCACAGCCACGTTGTATCTGCCTGTACTTACCCTATCAAATCACCCACCATCCTAATTCACAAAATCAGGGGCTCTATGTAAGAATCAGCTCATGCACGTGTTTCAAACCTGAGTGTTAAAGGTCTTGACACTGTCTTATGCTGTGTATAACAGCACATGTTAATATGTGTCTGTGCAAGTGCACGTCTTTGTTGACACCTGCACACTTCATTTTCTATCTAAGCGGATAAAATTAAGGAAACTTTTGCCTGTGTAAACAAAGGC
>JAPZDY010000003.1:8737563-8750823 GCA_029783645.1 Ctenochaetus hawaiiensis
GCTGCAACATGATGCCACAGCCAAGTGTTGTGGTTGTGTGGCTGTGGTTGGACTCTGTCCATCTGTCAAACAGCAGAACAGACACATAGGAAAAAACAGCAAAGCTTGAGTGCTCCGTCTATCGTCTGCACATTTTAAGTCAGGGTTTATACAGATTTTAAATGCAAATCTTTTAAGGTTGTTTTGGAAATTGATTGGCCAGAACCAAGGAACAACTTAGTTTTTTACTCACGGCAAAGGAAAGGATTGAGAACGCCATTCAAATATGATTGACATTTAAAAGAATGGACTTTAACTAATGATTAAACTGCAGGTCTTATTATCCCTGTCACAGTCCAGCAAAACTGGTTTGTCTTTAATGATTAGTCACTAGGTAAAATTTTTTGACACCCTGTAAAAACAATTACTGCGGTCTTTCCTGTGAGAGGTTTTTAAAGTGGAAAACACTAGAGGTTAATGATCATACAGTCATTTTAATAAGGTGCTTTTTTTCTCTCTGAAGAGCTTTTATGTGATGTACAGAGTAAACAAAGCTGCTGAGATCAGGCTTGTTAACTGAGCTCCAAGATATAAGGGTTAGAAAATCTTTTAATCGCAACAATAATAAAGAGGCTGGAGGTGTTTGAGTGGAAGGGCGTGCTCCACTTAAAATGACCTATGCATTACAACACTTTATTCAAAAGGTGGAGTTATTACGTGGGTGGAGTAATATGTTCATGATGCCTCGCTTTGAGCATTAATGCTGTAATTGTTCCCATGTTTGCAGACAACATGTTCACACATGTTTAAGTACACGCTCTGTCATTGACAGTGGAGCAGATACTCCGGCATGAAGCTCACTCACATCATGTTTTACTGCCCCTCAGGCTGAAGCTCACGGGGAGAGTTTGACCCAAAGGGACGACAGAGCGCTGCTGACTGAAGCCTCCGCCAGCCAGCAGAGCGTGCTTTCACAACCAGTTCTCCCAGACGTCCCAGTCATCACCGGAGTGGAGGAGAGCAGAGGTGCAGCTGGAGACCAGGAGGACAAGGAGGAGGAGGAGGAGCTAGAGTTTCCTCACGACCTGCTGCCCACTTTGGACTTCAGCAGCGAGCTCAACATCTGGGAGTCCTCACTGGGGTAAGTTAAAGGGGTTATGCATACACACAAACACACACATTCACACATATACACACAAACACATAAATACACAGCTATGCAGGTAATAATTTTCACAGATTATCTTGTAATGTCAAGATAAAACCCTAACTTGATATCACAGAGGACAAAAAACAAGTTCCTGACTTGGCCGTTGTTGACTCTCACAGTTCTGAGGAAATGTAAATCATGTTCTTGCATACTCTACGTTAAATACACAATACCTCCCCCTCAAAAAACCAAATACTCACTATGTTGCATAACTAGTTTTAAAGGGCTTGGAAACCAGTTCCTATTTTTTTTTTTATTTTCAGCATTTGGATCCATTGAACTCACCTTTTTCTGCTGCAGTTAGAACAGTTTGAGTTATTTCACATTAGAGATGTCTACATTTCATTTTTTGTCTTTGCTTTTCAGATGGTTTAAAATGGGCTGGGTTCAGTAGGGAAAAAGTAACATCAAATATTTCTTCTAAAAAAGAACGAGCACCTTTTGGATCAAAACATGATGACAGTTTGTGTTTGTTTTCCCAATCCTCCAGAACTGTCAGTCAAACCACACCCACACAATCCTCATGTACGGACTCCTTTGCTAAACTTTCTTTAAATAGTAATAGGAATGTTTCATATATCCCTATAGCTTTAACCTTTATTTCTATTTAGTCTGATACTAAGCTGGGGCCTTGAGCTGCTAAATGTCAGAAATCTATCCAACCAAACACACCTATGCCCTGTTAAATCTGCTCATTTTTCAACATACAAATCATTCATTCCACCTTTTCATTCCTGTTGAGCATCTTTTATTTCAGGCTATCATACCTAATGTTTATATTATCAAGGTTTACTTCTAAGCTGAAATGAATATTATATACCCCAGTCTTCCTTGGAGGATGCAGGGTTATCATTAATGTATTCAATTATTATTAAATTACAGTATAATGATGTATTGGATATTCAGTTAGCTTGATTCATGGCTGTGAGGGAACAGATTTGTCTGAATTATTCAGTCAAGGTGGGAGTTAATCTGATATTGATGTGTTGCATGTGTGAATGCGTGTATGTGTCTGTGTATGTATGTGTGGTTTGCGTTTGTGATAGCAAAACACAGAGTAGCACAGGTGATAGGAAATGTGAGCAGGTGAACCCCCTGCTGGTGGGCCTGCAGCATCACATGGAAGGCAGTCGACCACCGGTAGTTCAAGATACAAGGTACTGCACAGACTGAGCATGATGGGAGACAGAGGGGTGGGAGAGAAACCAGGGAGCATGGAGTGTAACGAAAAGATGGCAGGATGATTGAATGTTTCTAATGTCATCTGTCTGAGCAGACTTGGCTTGAAATATGGTTGGTTGTTTTCATTTCTTATGCTTGGGTGAATTATCTGCGGACTGACTTTATGTTCTGTTGTAAGTGTTGCCTGGCACTCTGTTTTTGTCTGATTGCTGAGTTAATTGCACTAATTTGTCTGAGGCTTTAATGTGTTCTGACAGTCTGACTCATTGCAGTAGTCTAATTAGTTTTGCTTGATTGGAGTGAGTAAAACTATGATTTTAAGCAAGGGCATCACAGAAACTAATCAGGAATTCCTCAGTAAAAGCTCAGTATGTAATTGTAAGTTTTGTATGATGATGCTTTAAGTCACTTTGGGACATACACAGCTGGTCCATTCCACCTCAGCAGATATGGCAGGCAGGAGCTTGTTGCATAGCAAAGCTTGCCAGCTGCAAAGAGTTTAGTCTATTTTGCTACTCAGCCCTTTAGCAGGGAGTGCCAAGTGAATCAGATACAGGCTTGCGTGGCAGGTCGGCGAGGTGAGTGAGTAATATGTTGTCAGGGCAGTTATTGTGTTCACAAGGAAATAACACAATGTTAATGGAGCCAACATGTCAGACTGTATTAACAAATCACATCCAGTGGCATTAATCTCACATCTGGACATGAATAAGGACTTTTGTCATTGTTGTTGCTGCATGTATTATTAATATTTATAATGAATCGGTTGTGTGTGGAGCAGATTTCAAGATACCAGCTGAAGACAAGAGTAGAAGTGAAGGTAATTTTATGACTGAATAATACTGAGCTATACACTTAGTGGGGGATTAGAGATTAAGATAGTACCACAGCATTTGCCTCTACTGCTGGCTAATAGCTTAGCAGTGACTCAGCAATTATAACTGACTGGCACAAGGTGGCTTACTTGTGCCAGGTTAAAGGGATTAACTCCAAACACTCTGAGATTATGATGCTACTTGTGTAGTTTAGGAATGTTTTGCAAGGTGATGTAACCGCTTCTGTATCTGATTTATGAGACAGTATTTTCCTATGGCTATGAGTATGAGCATGTTTGTTTAGTAAAATGATTTATTGCCTTCCTTTTTAATAACTGGGCTTTAAGTGTTTCTGTAAAATGCTTAATGGAACTTTTACAGTTACAGTTTGATAATCACTAAACTTTGCATACAAACAGTATTTTAGAATAAATCAGAACAATAATCATTATATTGGGAAGGATAATGGAATAGACAGTATTGCTTAGTATACATTATTACAGTATAGAGCTGCCATCATGTTCATATTGGCTACTATTGTGCAGTATATTGATCCTGTTCTTAGTAGTTGATACTGTTGGTATTGTTATATAATGTTGCTAATACTGGGTTTATACTTAAAAGTTTGCATGAGAAATATAAGGCATAGTTCTGACACATCAAAAAAAACGTTTTTTTCCCCCAAATTATATGTATTTATCGGCAGAATGAGCTTGATTTACCAAAATATAGCGTAATCTAATAGTATCTTTTCATCATTGCTTCTGACCCACCACAAAAGCATGGTGGTGTCTGTATCTGCAGAGAACTGACCCTTTGTCTGTATCTTCTTTTTATTTAGATGTGCTTGAGATGTTTCTGGGCATTAGCTTTGGGGCGGTGGGGGGTGTAGCTCTGAGCCAACAACGGAGTGTGACAGCCGCAGGTGTTACACAAGGCTGTGATCTGGCAACTGTGGTCATGAGACATGTGCTTGACCCAGGTTGGAGTGTCCAGCTTTGATTGTTGTGTATACAGACTACATCTGACAGCTCATTCTCATTCTCATCAGAAAGTCATATAAAAAATGGGAAATTTTGTCAGAAGGCTTGTTTGCTGGGATGCTACTTGGTGTGATGCCTTTAATAAACCATGTTTTGGAATGTATGAACATGACCTGCATGTTCATTAACAAATGTTGCTTTTAAACAGCTGGTTATTTCTTGCAATGGAATGTTTATATCACAACAGGCACCCTGAGCATAGTTGTTTGGTGTGTGTGCATAGCGTAGAGTGCAGTGTCTGAGCATGGACTTCTGCTGTGTCAGTAAAAAACGCTCTGTGACCAGCTGTCTGCCCACCAATTCAGACTCTTTACTCTGTCACCCTACCCTTGTCTCAGGCCTCATGAAAGCGACCCAGTTCTCACAGATGCCCAGTCCTCACCATGGCCCGCTGCCACACCTTACCCGGATATCCGACCCCTGACCCCTCCCCCATCTGTGCTCCTAGACCGGGAACTCCAAGAGGCCTTCCAGGAATGTGAGGAGCAAATGGCCTCACTGGGCATACTTAATTCCTCAGACCCCCACAGTACCACGCCTGAGACAGTTAATAATGCAGGGAAGAAAACTGGAGATGTGATGGTTAATGATTCCAGTGAGTCATCGTCACGGCCTCCAATCATAGTCAAGCCAGGACATAGCAACAGGGGCCATGGAAACAAGAGTACACACGGAAACAGTGAGGCAGCAAACAGTAAGATGGATACAGTTGTGTTTAGTTTCAGGAATTACATACTGGGCACTGAGAGCAGTGCCGGGGCAGCACAGACAGGGAGTGAAATAAAAGCAGCAGAGAGCCCGGACAAATGTCCCGAAATTAAGCCAGAAAAAGAATCAGAGATAGATGAGCAGAAGAAAATCACCTCACATACACAATTAGAAACAACAACAGATTCATTTCAAGGAAGCCAAAAAGATGTTGTGTTCACCGAGCAGAGAGACAGTATAAGAGAGGAACATGTTGACTCTACTGCAGCCACTGAGGAAAATTGCACTTTAGATTGTAATACAGCAATTAGGAAGGAAGGCACAGAAGCGGTAACAGAGATTGAAGACAAAAAGAAAGAAAGTCACAGTGATGAGTCTAAGGTTGAAACTGGAAATTCAGCCTCTGAAACACCAGAGTGCACCAATCTTCATTTAAAGGATAATGATGCTTTGTCAGAGATGGAGACACAGATAGGAGCTAACGATCACACTGAGCAGGGCCCAGAGTCAAAATCTGAGCAGGACAAAAGGGCAAAAAAGAAAGAAAAAAAGAAAAAACGGAAAAAGAACAGGACAGTAGAGAATGTACAGACTGAACAGACAGAAAATACAACAGTGAAACTTGAAAATAATCAGGCTGCATCACTCTTAAATGCAGAAAATCATTCTGATTCAATAGAAAAAACACAATCAGCAACACCAACAAAAAGTCAGATTGTCATTTGTGAGGAACAGCTTAATGATGGGTTTGAATACAAGCAGCAGCTGAGTCTCGAGGGGAAGCCCATCTCCAGCCCCCCACTATCATCCTCTCAGAGTGGGCAGGATCATCTTACTGACTTGGCCTGTTCACCTGCAACCAGCCAGGCTGTTTCGCAGAGGCCTCATCAGTCAGATAACCACAACCATACCGATGCCCTGTGTGGCATGAATCACCACTCAGACAAAAGACCACAGCAGGAGCAACATGCAACCGAAGGTGTCATCATCAACCAAAATGCACCCGTGACAGATGTCCAAACCACAGTTATCAATCCAGCTGCTCGTGCTGATAAGAGGTCAGATGCTCAAACAGAGGAGGCTATAGATACCTCAGAAGCAGTGATACTCACACAGGAGAATCAGAGCTCATTCTCCAACAGCCGAACTTGTGTGGGAGAGAGTGGCATGGAGAGTGCCCTTGAAGAGGCTTTAGTGGTGGTTGCTGCGTTGCCACTGACAACACCCACGATGCCAGAAGTGATAGAAAGCAAGGGAGAGGGAGAAAGCGTGAGGCGTGATTCAGTGGAGAGAGAAGCTACTGTAGCAATTGCAGAGGGTGAGAAAGCAGAAGGAGAGAAAGGTTTGGGAGAAATAGAAAAGTGCTGTAGCTCTGCACACGGAGAGAAAGGAGCACTCCTGGACAGCCTTCCTCAGCTCTCATTAATCTGCTCCCAGGGAAAATGCTCACTTGCATTCTCAGCCAAAGAGGGACAGGCTGCATCTGAGGAAAGCTGCAGCAGCAAAATGCCACACAACTCGGCTGAGACTGAAATGAAGGGACCGAAAGAGACAACCGCTCACATCGCAGACACAGAGATCTCACCAGCTGGAGAGGGAGCCACAGAAAAAGAGCCACTCCGCCTAGAAGCCTTTATCAATACTTCTCCCCTTGGGCTACTCAGAGGTACTGATTGTCAGGATCAGAGTGCTGCGGGATTGGAGGAAGCAGGAGAGGGAGGCGGAGGGGGAGGAGAGGAGGGGGAAAAGAAAGGAGGGTTGGTTAAAGAGCACAGTTCATTCAGCCAGCCAGAAGGCTCTGCTAGTGGGGTGTCATCAGCCGAGACTGAGACGTGTCCACCCACCGATGTTGCCGAGTCACAGTTGAAGTCACAGAACTGGAGCGAGCCGATTGCTACCGTCACTGACAGCATCAGCACTGAAGAGGACCGTCTCTCTCACCCCTGCAAGGAGCAGCATGGCGCAGCGATTTCACCTCTTCCTGCTCACACTGAGCAGAGCTCCAGCAATACAGATGGAGGGGAAAGGGCTGATCTCCAACTGAATTTGATTTCAGAGGGAGCGCTGTCTTTGAGACGCACTTTTAAGGAGCCATCCATCACAGAGACAGAGTGCACCGAGAGCCAAGTCTTCCTGTCCTCAGTCTCACCTCAGCCTTCGAATACTTCACAACAAATCCCAGTCGAGCGACAAGTGAGCAACAATCAACAGGTCCAACTTGAAAGTAGCACAACAGAAGCCAGGACACCCGTAAGTGCATCTGACTCCCAGATCCAAGTGCAGACCCAGGGTGACAGAGGTGGCAACCCTGTGTCTGGAGTGGGTGTGTTTTCATGTGACAGCAGTGGGCGCAACACTAGAGTTCACTTTGCGGACACTGTGAAACAAGAGGACAGCTCCTCTGTGGATCTCAGGAACATGTCGGTGCCGGCTACGGACTGTGCCTCCCTGCCTCCGCTGACTGTGCATGAGAGTTTGCACCATCCTATTGTTGAGGCCAGCTACACCTTTCCAGACTTCCTCAGCACGAAGAAGCCAGAAATTCTCACAAATGCAGCTCCTTTAAAGAAGGAACCAGCAATACAGAGCCCAGCTGACCTACTGAAGCCACAAAAAGGTGTGCAGTTGGAAAAAGGAGATAAAGAGACAAAGGATGTTAAGGAAAATATTACCGTAGATCAGATATCAGATAACAAAAACTTGGAGACAAACACTGTGGATGTACAGTTGGTGAATGAGGCCTGCCCGAAACAGCTTCCCTGTCCTAATGAGAAGAGTCAGACTGGTAATGAAGAGTGTTTTGTTCTCTCCCAAACAGCAGGAAGTGCCATTTCTAAGGCTGATCATCTGACAGCTGGACAGGTGTCAGCAAAGATGACGAAGCAACTGGAGGCAGAAACAGAGAAGGATGCTGTACGTTTGTGTACGTCAAAGAAGGAAGAGATAGATAAGTTACATAATGAGTTACAGGGTTCAGTCAAGGCTAGTGAGCCACAGGAGTCACCTTTAAGAAGTGATGCTACTGTCGGGCTTGAAGAAAAAGAAGGTAATCAACCTCCTCTCCCCTCATGTTCTGTGCTTCCAGCTGATGATGTCACCTGCAAACCTTTAAATGATTTTTCCAGTGAGTTACCTGTTGGGCAGCTTTCTACTGACCTTGACCCTGGTTCAAAACCGGAAACTGTGACCTTGGCAAAGCCTAATGATCCCAGTTATAAGCCTCCAACACAGTTAGATCAGACACCTCCTTGTGGGCAAGTTACCACAGAACAGGACGGTGAGGGGTCCACAACTCACTCTGCTGATTTAAGTGAAAAGGATGAATCCACTTCAGAAGTGACGGCCTCTGACCGGTCAGTTCCTGTTATCGAGCAATGTGCCAGTAATCCTGCCTTTGTGCTGCTGCCTCCTGGCCCAATGTTGAGTCACTTAGAGTTCATTACTGACTGTGATTTGTCTCTCCCTGAGCAGACAGACAGCCACGGTGCTGATACAGACAGCACCAAAGTCTCTGGAGAAACGGATGGCAACGACAGCAGAGGAGTGACACAAATGTCTTTAGAACAAGATCTAAAAGGCAATGATGTAAGCCTTAAAGCAGAGGAGACTTGTCCGAAACTGGATGATAGAAATTATGGTACGGAGTCTGACATTGAACTTGAGAATTCTGCAATCAATAGCATAAATATTCCTTTTTCACAAGAGAAAAATCTGTCTCCTTCAACTCAGCCCCCTGCTGCAGTGGCTGAACAGGCAAAGAGTGGATATGATAATGCAATTTCTCTGTCTCACAAGGAGTCTGACTCTGTTGGCAATAAACCTGTCATTTCTAAAGCATCCATTAAGGATGACCTCATTAATGTCAGCCGCCCACTCAGTTCAGACCTGCCAACCAATGATGCTTACAATGACATTAAACAAGACAATGAAAAAGAGAAACACAAAACAGGAGATCAGACCAACAAGCTATTTGAAGAGGAAAAGAAACAAGTTGAAGAGTCGACAATGGATAATCAGAGGGAAACAGCAGCAGACCACAGGCTGCAGACAGGAAAGACAAGGACGGCAGCGCAACAGAGTAATGGGCCTGATAAAGAGGTTGTAGAGGAAATTGGAGACCTGCAGTCACCACATAAACATAAAGTACAAAAGGCTGAATCACCAATAAGGGATATAAAGGAGGAAGGAAAATGGCAAAGTGGCATTGCATCTGAAATCCAGAAAGAGAAGTCTTCATCTCCTGGCAAACCTGCAGAGTCATCTGAGGACATGAGAAGCGCTGAGATAGAGTCTGGTAGTGAACCTCAGACTGTTTATGAGCAGAGTTGTCGCCAAACTCTAACAGCAGCACTGGAAGGCAGCTCTGACAGGGACACCGCACCAGATTTTAGTGCGGATATCGGCCTATCACAGGCCACCCCTGATCCAAACAGTTTTGCTCAGCAACAGGATCAACAGCAACAGCGTTTGGGGTCCAGACATCCTGCAGAGGAATTGTCAGGTGGCTGTCTAGAGGGGGGAGAAAAGACTAATAGTCAGGTCAGGCAGGCCCAAGCACTGGTTTCAGGGGCAAAAGAGGAAGGAGACGGCTCTGTTGGGAGTTTATGTCAGTCAAGAAGCAGAGATGATTTGACAGGTGATGACAGCAGCGGCAACAAACGAGTGATAGGTCTAGAGGAAGGGGAGGGAGAGAGAGCGCGAGCTGCACCGGCGACTGACAGGGTTTATGATTCGTCTAACCTTGCCAGTGATTTAAATGAAAGTGGAAGGGCTGGTGAGAAAAATGCCTCAGTTGACATAGCTCGCTCTCATGTAGGTGGGACAAGACAGGAAATGGATGAGAATAAAAGCCCCAGGTTAGGGCTAGTTGTGTCAGCCACAGATTTAATGCCAGACACTAGTATTTTGGGTGATCTGGGCGGTAAAGGTCAGCTAAAAAACCATCTATCAGCAGCCTGTCAAGACCAACATGAAAACACTGAGACATCAAAGAACAATGCTGTATCTGTTGAGCTTGAATCACAGGAACATGAGACTTCGCCTCTCCCAATTTGTGTTTCATCAAAGGTCAGCGCAGACAGTCATGACATTCATACAGAAACTTTACCAAGAGCAAACCAGGCTGAAGAAATTCATAAAAAAGATTTCAGTGCTGTAGTAGATCCTGTTGTGCAGCCAGAAGCTGTGGAAAAGGATTTCAGTGTTGCCATGGCTATGAAAAGCAACAGTAGTGAAACTGATGAGTGTAACATTCAGGATACAGTGTGCCAGCCTCTTGAGCTACAATGCTCCAATATAACCTCAGCCACACAAAGCAGCCTAGTAGCACAAATACCCATAAAAGGCCCTGATGCAGAGGAGATTACAGAGCAAGATAAAGCAGCCTTGGCTGAGGAGAAAGCTAGCAGCCAGGGGACGGGACAAAGTGAGATAAAAGCAATTAACGATAAAGCCATGACAAAACAGGGGGTCGTAAATCTAACTGGGGGTGCTACAGACAGTGGCTTGGGATCAATTAACGTTTCAGGCTTCTGTGAAAATTGGGTGTCACACAGTAATATCCAGGGTGCTGTGTGTCTCTCTGGCGGGGACATTAGTCTCTCTCAGGCAACAGAAAATGATATAGCTGTTGTTTCATCAAAGTGCCCAGAAGATTTTGCCTCGACCTCTTCTGCAGCCCTAACCCGTTCAGAAAAGCCATCTGATCAAGTGTCCTTGTCGAAGCCCCAAGATGATATTGTTGTTGATACTGTTGCTGCTTCCCAGTGTGAGGGAAAAACTCTGGAGAAAGGTCCTCCCTGCGTCTCACCTGTGAATACAGAGACTGATGTTGTGTCAGAGAGTCCTGCTCTCGGACCGACAGCCCAAGAACCAGAGATAAACTGGATAAAAGCTCTCAAAGAAGCTGCATACCTCTCTCAGAGTAACACAGTGGAGACCTCAAGGTAAACACAAGAGCATGTGTGTGTTATTCCATAAGCAAAACGCCTAAAGAAAGAGATATAGAGGAACACATGTAAGACTTCATGGTGATAAACCATGTTAAGACTAATATATATATATATGGTGTATTAAAGGTCATCATGGGGTCCTCTTAATGTGTTACACAAAGTAGCGTGTTAGCATGCTGTCAGATCTTTCTCGTACATTACAGGCACAAAGAGATAAGCATGTGTGTAGTCTTTTTTGAGCTTGTGTCACCAGCCACATCTAGCAGGACCCTGACCAAAGAATTATGAATTCATTAAAAATATTCTCGTGTTGTAAATCTGTGTTCTTAGCTTTTTAATATTAATAGATTTCTGCAGTTTTTTTTTTTTCCATCTTGGCATTCCAGTTACATAATGTTCAGGACTTGCTTGGAGTGATATTACAGAGAGCAGTGTGTCAATGAATATGAATGAGGAGGTAAACACAGAGCTGCACTTTGTATTGACTCCAGCTCGGGTCAGATGACTGTGCCTGTTCAAGTCTAATGGAAGTAATGCAGCCCTTTATATTCAAAGGGTGACATCAGCTGTGACATCGTTCCTGCTCTCCAGGGCAAGAATGAGCCTTTTCTCACCCTGCTCAACACAATGCAACAACAACAACAACAACACAAACACACATGTACCTACAGTCATCACACTCATTAACACACACACACACACTCTTGTAGCAACATAAGCCCTCATACCCACACAAACACACATACATTTGTCTTTGGTCAGTAATTCCTTGTGCATAAGCTGTAAATTAAACAACAAATCCCCCAACCCCCTTTTCTCTTGCATTGTTTTTCCAGAGCCCTCCCATCTCTGGAGTCTCCTCAACAAGAGTTTCTTACTCCAACTGAAGATATAGCTGCTCCACTGAGACAGGAGACTCCACCACCGGAGCAAGCAGCTGAGAAGACAACAGAGATCCCATCTCTAGATCTCGTGGAGAAGCCAGAGGATCTTCCTGAGCCTTTACAGAAGACAGCAGAGCTCCCAGAGCCAACACAGCAGATTATAGCACATCCAGAAGAGACACAAAGCACAAAAGTAGAGCTACCAGAGGAAACGAAGAAAGTAGAGCTCTCAGAACCAACCAAGACAGAAGAAGAGCCCCCAAAAGAGCTTCCAGGAGCAGAAAGGGAGCCAGCAACTTCCTCAGAAATAGTGGTGGAGCAAGCTGAGCTCCCAAAACCACCAAAAAGCACAGTAGAGTTCCCAGAACCGAGTAAGAATGAAGAACCAGAGCCAAACAAGACGACCACAGAGCCTCTAGAACCAGAGAAGAAGCTGATCAGTAAGCTGCCAGAGGAGAAACCAGTAGAGATCCCACCTGAGGAGCCATTCAAAGTGCCATCTGAGGAAACCGCAGTCCCAGAAACGGTCCAGGATCCTGCCAAGGAGCTACAGGACAGTGGGTGAGTGTTTCTGTGAAATGGAATAATTAATACACTGATTTATCTTCACATCTGCAAATCATTTTTAAGTGTTGCAATTCATGACCATTATCTTTGTTTTGAAATAATGACATCAGTGAACAGAAGCAGCTAATGTGCGCCGCAGATCATTTGTTATTGTCTGTGGCCTAAGTTATGACCTGATGTCTACAGTTTCCAATGAAAGCCATCTTAACCAGAATAAATCATAAATTAATGTTTACCTATAAGGCTGCTGCCAAGGTAACGACTCTCTGCTTGAGTCTGGATTAAGAAGAAACGTGCCTCTGTAATCCTTGATCAACTAAAAATTTAAGGATTATAGCCTTTTGCCAGTAAGACCAACAGGTTTGCAGGGAGACCGGTAATTTTGTGGTTGACTGGTTTCCCAACAGGAAACCAGACATCAGAATGATTTGTATATGACCTTTTAGACCCCATAGTTTTCCTAAAACCTATCATAACAGTTCCATTACAGTGATGCATCTGAGATATTTTATTGCAGCTAACTTATTTGTAATAGGGGGAGTCTTAGGGGGACATGTGCTCTACAGCTCAGCAGCTCAGCAGCTCTGCCTGTCACACGTTTAAAATGGATTTCCATGCGCTTAGACAGTCCCCTCGGTGGCTTTGTTTGGCTCTCAGACACCTCGAGGGCATCTGGTCGGTTGTTGCTGTCTGCAGCGGTTTCACAGTGTCTGATTGGACAGAATGAGAAGGAGTCCCACAGATTTATGCTGGTTGATGCAATGGCAGTGAACCCTTTATGCTGTTAAATCTCCTGCTGAATAAGTTAAATACACATGGTAAACCAGTGTGTCGTTCAGTTCAACCTCCATCTCGGCATCCAGTATTTATTTAAGTATTTTATTAGCTTGAGCTGGACTAAAGGATTTTCAGTTTTTATAA
>JAPZDY010000003.1:8750923-8764859 GCA_029783645.1 Ctenochaetus hawaiiensis
CTGGACTAAAATTCCATCTATGTCATCCTTTGACTGAGGAATGTCTTGAAAAAGTAACGTTTTTTTCAGTTTTTATAATATGTGATGGATGTCTTTTCAGATATGTAAATTAAATTTTATCACCGCTGCTTATTTCTTTTCAGCTTTAGTGTTTCTCAGCCTCCTCAGTTATCTCTCTTATTTGTCACTCTCTCCTGACTCCTCTCCTGCTGTTTGCTGCATACCCAGGAGCCATCCCACATGCCAGAGTAGCACTTGCTGCCTGTCAATCACAACATTTGTCCCATCACTGCTGCTGAAGACATAAAGGTTTGTTCAGACTAAGAGGGAGGAGGAGTGACGGTGCTATTTCCACTGTAGGTTTCATCAATAGCTAAAGTTACACTTGCATATGTGAGGCAGGGACAGAAATGTAACAGCATGGTGGATGATGTGTGTGTGTGTGTGTGTGTGTGTGTGTATTATATCCCCGCCCCCCCAGAGGCTGTCCTAGCTGTCAGTCCCGCTCAGTCTGTGCAGCTTTGTGAAGTGAAGCCTGTAGTGGGAGGAATTTGGGCAGGCACTCAGCCCCACTGAAGTCATTTGCACAGAGCAGACAGAGTGGAACAAAAGCCAGAGTTCAGAGAAACACTTGAGCATGTGCTGCGGTGTGAGTGTGTATGACAGAGTCAGAGAGAGTCACAGACAGAGGACAGAAGGACTGGGACGCACACTTGTTGGCTCTGATGTTTTGGAGCAGAAGTAGTTTCCATCACTTACTGTGGTGAGATCAGAAGTTGAGTGATGGACTCCTCCGTAGCTGAAATCATCTGGGTGAGTTGACGTGAAGTAGCTGCCCTTTTCCCCCTCTGCGTGCGTGTCTGGTGTACGAGTTTGTGTTTAAGTCCCTCCAGGTGGATGCAGCAGATGGGCAGTAGGTAACTAGTGTTAATTACGCTCTGCCTCTGCTGACCTCACCAGATGGACAGAGGGGAGCGAAAAATAGAAAGACGAAAGGATTGAAGGAGGAAAAAGAGGGAACAAAGTTGCGAAATGTTTGAACGTTGTATTTCTAAACTGTTACAGGTCGGAGCATGTTGAGCTCCCCTCCCCTACAGTACCTGAGGTGGAGGCTGCCTGATGGAGGGTTAGTGAGCCATCTCAGTTGTAGTAAAACTAATAATTAACCACTGTGTTATTTCCACCAATCTATTTACAATGGTGGACTATTTCGATGACTACTAACAAACTGAATTTGCCTTTCACTGTGTCATATATGTGGCACAAAAGTACCATAAAAACTTTAATGAAAATACCACACAAGTGGTTTTATGACAACGATCATTTACTAAGCAATTTCAACTTATGAACACTATGGGAATATCTGTGAGTCTTTAGCTCCATATGACTGATATTTCTCATCCATGTTCCTGGAGTCAAAAGGAAGTAGGATGTGCTATAGCCCACATTGTACTGTAAATAGTCTAGTTGCCATGGCGATTGTAGATCCGTATGACTTTGCTGGCGCGAGTGTAGTGGATAATCTCATGTCTGTCACTCATTCAACCGCTCCGGACTGCCTTTAAATCATAATTTTATCTTAATAATGGCAGGAGAGAATTAGTGGCCTATTTCATGAATTAGGTCTATGTGTTAGCAAGAAGTTCTTGAATACACATTATGAGAGAGTGTGTGTGGGTGTGTGCGTGTGTGTGTGTGTGTCAGGACAGCATGAGCTAGCTGCTGGCTGCAGGACAGAAATGGTCCTCCACTCATTACAGCATTAAAAAAACACTATTCTCAGTACCTTCAGCTGGTTGTGTTTATGGCTCTCTGTTTATCATTAAACACTCTGCCTGGACTCGCTGTCTTTCTGGTCCAGCTGTTTCCCGTAGATTACACTAAATGTGTACGTGTGTGGCTTGAATATAGTGCAGGCAAAGTAGAGTTAAGCCATGTGGCAAAAACGCATTATCACATTTTTTTTTTAGGCAGAATCGCAAATTTTGTTCATGTGAGGTTATCTTGCAAGTTAATTTATCAGTAAAACCGAACTAATTTCCCTACTTTAAATATTTTTAACTGTACAAGGTAGCAAAACATTAAGTAATTTTGAATATATGCAATGTCACTGTACCATCAGTTCTTTCCAGCGCTTGCTTGTTTGTCCTGTCCCACACGGCGTCTTTCACATGTCTTCTTTAGAGGTGTTTGTTTTGGCCTTGTGACCTCTGACTGCGTGGTTGGAACTGATGCGCTTAGCTGGGATCTCCTCACTGTTTGACTGTCTGCATACTGTTTTTAGCTCTTTCTTGTAAGATGATTGATAAAGTTCACTTTTTTGCCATCTAGCATGCAAACCCTATCTTTGCAATTTTTGCATTTGTTCTGTGTTGGTTTTGCATAATCCAAATTAGTCTCATATTAATGATGTCAAATTCTTTTTAGGGACCAGCTCCTCTGTGTTGTGGGAATAACAAATCCACATTAACTACTATACAGCAGTTTTTGGTTCATTAGTATTCATACAGAAAGACCAAATCCTGACTTGGAAATAGTGTGATTCAAGATCTAGCAGCCTAAACACTGAATGTATGCACCATAGACCCACAAGTAAATGTGCATAGTAGCAAGATACTAACAATCTCTCTGTAAAGGCAGATTGTTAGGACATTTTAATGCTGATCTATATCATCATGTCTCACCCTTAAGACAAAGTCCACATTTGTTTGGAGGTTAGAGAGGTGAGTTTTGTTATCTGGACTGTGATAGGAAATTACTGCTATGTATTCCTGGTCTGGCCTTGTAAAATCTGGATCCTGGACTTTTTTTTTAAAGTGTTTATGAGGTGCTTTTGAGTAACGCCCCGCACAGTGCTGAATTACTAACAATAGAAAACTGCATTGGACAATCTCCAGGTGTAAATGCTAACAGTGAAGTAAAAAAGTGTGTGGCTGAAAAAAAACACACACACGCTTTCTCCAGTTTGCTGCATTCCTCTGCTTATGCTCTGCTTGTTCATACACATCATATTCTTAAAGAAAGGTAAAGTTGGAGAACTCCAGCTGTTAACCTCAACGGATCTGCTGATATGAGCTCCACATAAAAGCCACTGAACCGGTAAATACTCCACACTCCCCCAGTGTCCAGGGTTGCCCTTTTTTTCTGTAAAAAATGTCTCCTCTCTGTTAATCTGATTTATTTATCTGCTTCAGAACAGCTTTTGTCCATCTTTGGAGGCAGCAGTGAGTCTTACGGCAGTTTGCTCCAACTATGTTATGACTTGGTCGTTTCTATTTCCAGGCTGCATGTGCCAAGTCGGCCACAGATGCTGACATATGTATAGCTTTGGCCTGCTGGCACAAGTCACTGACTGAAGATTTGTAATGAGAGATATGGGACCAAATAAAAATTCAAATATGGAATTGTAGGACACTTCCTCACAATGCAACCATCCTGTATCAATTTAAAATTCTGTACTTATATTAGAATAAAAAGAACCAGACCAGTGTTACATGTAAACTGCAACAAATTACACCCTGAGGAGAAGCACACGCCCTCATTAAACATTATTAAGGTCTGACTTTACTGTAGTGAGAGAGATGGAGAATAACAGAGTTCAGATTCAGTCTGAAAAAAAGCTGGAAGGGACCCGTGGAAAGTGCAGCTCAGCAGACAAGCTGGCTTGATGCTCGAGAACTTTAAATGTGCTTTAGTTGATGGAGGTATTGTAAAAGCAGAATAGACTGCTGGGATATTTTTAGAGCTAAACAGGAGGCATGCCCCATGTGGGGAACAGCTGCATGGGCGTCCGTCGCATTGCCTGTCAGATTAGAGAGCCTACCACTCCTGATAAGACTGGCCTGGATCAGAGCCAAATCCACTCCACCAGGTGGCCGCTGATGACAGAGCCAGACACCCTCAGACATGCTACTTAACCACAGAGTGCAAGCAGAGCAAGCAAGGGAAACATGGACTATCATGAAGGGGGGTTGATGAGAGGGGTTATATTTTCAGTTTCACGCATTTTAAATCACAAAGAGTTCTTAGGATGGTTGGAGTGAGTATTTTATTTTTCAAGTCGCTGCTAGGTTTAGGTGACGGCACAGAGCAGAGCGTTCCATCTTCCTCTGCTTTGAGGTGAGTTCATTCGTGTAGAGGAAAGTGGAGTGTGTCTGCGGATGGCTCTCCAAAAATTTTTTTTCCGTACTTGGCCTTCTTGTATCGGTCTGCCTGTTGATGTTTTGTGTTCCCTCCCCTGCAGGCCCTCCTACGCTGAGCAGGCAGAGAGAGGTGACCGTGCCCCTGCCTGTCCCCCACCTCCATCCTCTGAATACCACTTCCTGCCCGCTCACCCCCCTCACCTCAGCGACGCCACCGAATTCCCCACTCCTCCTCCCACTCCACCGGAGAGGCACTCACCAAAAGCTCTACCAACCCCACCTGCATCCCCCCAATTTCCTCCTCCTCCTCCACCTCATTCAATCCCAGCATCCCCTCCTGCTGTACCTTCTGCTTACCAGTGTGAGGACCCTGCTTCTGCACCCCGTCACCCCCCTATAAGGTATGAACTCTACCTCAGTGTTCCTGATTCTGTTCATCAGGTCATGAAGTTCATCACAAAGCACTCAGCATCTGTTTTGTTAAAAATGTGATGGGAATGTGAGTCAGTTTTCTTTCGTGTTTCTGCTCTAATAAGTTTGTAAGGTCTCATTGTAGATTTGTCCAGTGCTGACACTTAGTCCCTTTAGCCTACTTGATGAAAAGTGCCCATGTCCTTATCCTTTCAACCTCAGTTCAGGTCAAATTACAGCATTAAATCGACATCTGGTACACTGAATTATCCTGTGATGTTGATTCTCAGAGCTCCTCAGCAGAGAGAGACATATTGGGAATGTGTTATCTATACTTTAACTCAATCTAAAGTAAATTAGTAGTTTGATATTTTGGGGGAATTTTTTTTCTTTTCTTGCAGAGCGTAAGATAAGAAGATTGATAGCATTTTCCAATCTAGATGGTAAAAATGTAGCAGTTGCAGGCAGGTGTTTAGCTTAGTTTAGCATAAAGACTGAAAACAGGTGGAGTCAGCTGCTCCCTGCACCTTTATCTGCTAGACTATTGCTTGAGTGGTTGCACTTATTTACTCTACTGACTGCCTGATGACTGTTTAGGGCCATGAAATGGTACCACATAATCCCCATCGGGACAGCAAACTTTCATGTCTGCAATTTTTTGTTATACAGATTAAACAAACACGTTAATTAGTGAGCTTTTTGGGTGCTGGTGGGTAATTTTTGGACAGAACCAAGCTAATCATGTTTCCGGTTTGGTGCTACAGTAAGCTAACCATTAACCCCTACAGTTAAGCTACAACCAACAACTTTGCAACTTAACTCTTGATGGTTACTTGCCTACTATTTTAAACATAAAAAACACAACTAAGCTTTTCCTAGTTTATGCTCTCAATAGCTTTATTTGAGCAGGTGCTAAACTAGACTTCACCTCTGCCAAAATATGAAGTGGTGAAGTAGATGACACTGATGATTTACTGAAATACAGCCTGCTATACCAACAAGGTGTTTGATGCACTCCAGAAGCGGAGTTTTCTGCTGGTAAGAGGAACTCCCTGTGGCTATTTTGGACTTTTTCCCTTTTCCAACCTTTTATATGCACAAACAACCTTTATAACACACGAAAGGACAAGGTAAAGCCATAATCCACCCTCTTTACCTGTGTATTTAAGGAACTGGCTGCTCACCACATTCAAATCTTCACATATTTTTTTCACCATGTTTAAGTATAATCCAGAGCAATAGTCTCCTCCACTATTTTAGCACCCTATTTTACCTCCTCATCAAACTACAGATAAGCATTGCTTGCATGCCTACCCCACAAACTCAGGAAGCTGGATTTGCACATGTATGAATTTGATGGTCATGGAAACTCAAATGAATAGCCTACTGTACAGATGTGGCCTGTTAATCATTGATGTAGCAAAAGCGTCAGTGCAAAATGATTTGGTGTGACTCTATTAAACACTACAGGGTAAAGTCGTTACACCATGCCATTTTCACAATCAGCACAACCCTCACCATCACAACCACTCAACATATTATGGCAGATTTCTTTCTGTGAACTGTGTTGTCATGGCACCGACAGTGAGTGATTTCCATTCATAACACTGATGCTGATTACATTTAAATGCGCCTCATTATTTTGCCATCGGCGCAGCTTCTCTGCTGACAGTACTTGACATTCCTCTGCAGTCGTTCTTGGCTTTGCAATTTATTTCATAAACTTTATGAGAGGGAATGACTCAGCCACTTTAATGGTGCAGTGCTGCTTGCAACCAGCAGAGGGTGTTTTCTCTTCAATGAGTCCTCTGTTTACTTTGTACTGTCAGCCTGTGTCTGCACTCTGCTGTCTTAATGCTGCAGGTATATGAAAGTAACACAGGGAGATGGAGAGACAGACCAGGCCATGTCACCCACAATGCTTTAGTGTTGAACTGAAAAGAGTCTGTATTGTGTTCTGTGCTATTTTGCATATTTGCTTATGACTTGGTATTATTTGGCATTTGGAACACCTCTGTATTGCTCATAGAATTTTGAAAAGGCTTGGTCAGCGTAGTGTTGTTACATTATTTATGATATCTGAGAGGACTTTTAGATAGCAGTGGTGCACAAACGTGGATGGAATATTATGATTGTCCTGTGTGCCTGCAGACACACAGAGGCACGACCATGCCATTATATGTGCAAGTACAAACTATGTTTTTAATCTAGGGAATTAATTTGAGGATAATTGTCATATGCAATGTGAAAAAACATGATGTACATCTTCTCTGGTTATGATCAATGATGTGTCAGTCCCTACAAAGACAAAGCATCTTCCTTGGAGCTGTGAGACATTTAAACAGTTGGCCTCTGTCACTATGTAAAGATGTTAGTCATCCAACAGCAAACATGTTTTATGTGATTATTTGCTGATTGAATCATTGAGAGCTGCATGAGTAATAATCAGATCCTTTTGTGTGTAAAAGAAAAAACAAGGCAGACTTCCTTTTTTAACTGAATAATTATTAAAATAATAAATCTGTCAGTCTCTCCCACACATTTTATCCGCATGCTTTCTGTGATAAAGACAATCCCTGGCAGCGTAAAAGTGAAGGGTGTCTTTTTTCTTTTGTTTTGCTAGACTGTCTCTAAAACCCCTAAACCAATCATCCCTGTCCCTGTCTGACGAACTTGTGATTTTTCTAAAAAATCTCTTTCCTCTATTTTTTACAACCATATAGAAGCACAACATTTTACTGGTTACAATGTCTGAACAGCTAACCCTCCTTCTTTATGTGCATCTGTGATCCGTGTTTTTACTCTTATATCTTAAGCGACACGTGTCTGCAATTAAGATAATAGATAGATGGGTATCAAAGTTTTGTTTCATTCAGTCTCTCTTTTTGAGGTTTTCAATTGAAGGGCTCTGAGTCCTCCACTCATTGCTTTGGTGATTTACTTTCGTGATAAAAGAGAAGGAATGCTCTGAATCTTTAAATATTTGGATGGAAGATTTACAGTAAACACAGACAGATGAAGTCAGATAGTGGACATTTATTGACACAGACTCAATAAGCTGATCCTACGAGCGACTGTTTACAGGAGCAATGCGGCTCTTTCTTGGCATATGAGGAACAAAGCTCCAGGCTCATACCCTTTTAAGCAGTGGCTGTTGAGCAGGAGGATCAGAGAGGCAGGTCAGCAAACAGCATCCCATCACAAATATCTAAAACCAGGATTCCCAAAGAAAAAAAAAGACTTTGAACTGCTTTACACTAGTAGAGCTGCTTTGGTGCTGTTGGCCCACTTTATCGTAACTGTGTCATCAGTGATGGTTGGTTTAAAGTGTGGCAACAGTAATTTCTCTGTTACTAAAAGTCTATAGTCTATTTATAGCAACTTTTGACTGATGCAGACACTTTAGCTTTAGGATTTTCTGATATATATTTCTTCCATCAGCAGTCAACAGAAATCTTTTGGCTGCATTTTTCATGCATCATTCATTCAGTCAGCGCCTATAATTTGCTGTTGAATGGGATCCTCTTTTGTGGTCTTCACTGAGGTTTGTTGGTTTTTCTCTTGCTTAGGATTGTTGGAGTAATCTCGAGTCTTTGAGCTATCTGTGCCAAATTAGGGGGCTCATTGTTGGGTTTCTGTTGTTTAACTTGAGCCTGTGGCTTTTTTTGAGACTGGGCCTATGATTAAGCCACAAATTTTAACTTGAAATTTGACTCTGCAGCACAATTCACATTTGATTTCAACACTGTCAAGTCTTAAAAACCAACAACAAAAAGCTTCTACATATTACCTCTTTCAGAAGTCACTCTAATTCTGACTTAACCATGTGTTTTGCATTTAAACACTCAAAGAGTCATTTCACAGGTATGTAAAGGTTACCTTTTTTCTATTGCCAATCTTCCCACTAAGCTTCGACCCACACCCATGAAACCATAAACTGTTCGGCACCATCACAGTGTGCACGGAAGCACACACTTACAGTTAAACCCTCTTGCAGGCTACACATATGTGGATAGTAGTGACCTTGATTCCTCTTGAGCGTTGTTATAAATCTTTCAGAAAAAACTGCCACAGCCGTATCTTCCAGTGCCTGAGTTTGTTGAATTTTTTATTTCTTCATTTTCTACATCTGTGTGCAGTGCAAGTCCGGACTCCTACAGTAGCAACACTTTAGGAAGATGTTAATGTTAGCCATTCAAAAGAATAGGAACTTTTATGCTCACATGCTTTGCTGCCCTACATCTTTGAACTGGTATGAGGGTGTGGATGGCAGTGGCAATCGATATTTTTGCCTTAGCAGGGGTCCGTGATTGGGGTTCGGGGGTGGGAAACACTTTAACTTGTCCCCTCAGGCTATGAAACATCGACCGACTGGCCCATCCGAGACTAAAATCCCATCGATATTCTCTGTAAGCATCAGTTAATGGACTTCATGTTTACATGCAAACACTCCCCCTTTTTTCAACTGAAGGGTTCTGACATGAATGCTGGGTTTTTTGTTCTGCATTTCACTTTGTCTTTTAAGTTCACTCAGGCAAAGGGACGACACCTGAAACCTGCACACAGCAAGTTCGTCCCTCTGCGAGTGCTGCAGGCTAAAGTTGCTATTGTAACGAGCCCTCATTTCCCCACTTTCCCATGAGTGTACAATAGATTTATTCTTCTCGTATTTCCAGCGCCTCTTTTTCCCATTGCTTCTTTACAATCAATGGGAAATTTGTAGAACCGGTTCCTGCTCTTATTTCCATCTCGCGGGGCACATTGTCTGTGTCTGTCACACATAGAATAGAAACAGGAGAAACTGGAAGACACGACTAGACAGAATATCATTACAAGAATTGCTCTTCTGGCCTTTGATGCATTCAAGGTTTGATGAAAGTGCCAGTAAATTAGATCACCAAGCCGGCTTGCTGCCCAGGGATTCAACACAGAGACCTTTTTCATTTAGAGAGTAGACGCTTGCATGTCAGGAAGCATATGTCCTTTCCTATTTGGCAAAAGTGACACCTCTCGATTGAGCATCTTTACTTTGATTATATGAATATCTTCAATATTTTGAGTCTTACAATAATTTGTCTATGTTTCTTGTTTTCCTTCTCATTAAAAAGATTCCCTTTTTTGTTTCATGATGCCTGTTTTGTTAAAATTTGCAGGTGGAGTGGCTTGCAAAAAAGAGTATAAAAGAACTAGAGTTGAATAATACACACACACCACTTTCTCAGAGTCTATTGTTTACCTCAGGCATCACTCTGGTTGGCCACGCTGAGTGCTGGAAGCGTCCATTGTGTGAAAAGGAGGCACAAAAATGACATTTTCTCTATGCAACTCACTGGTTGAGAGAGGGGGATCCTTGCAGGAAAAAAGGCAAAGCAGAGAGGTACGGTTACCGTGGGAGGGGGGAAGAAAGGGACTGACAGGGTGAAAGAGAAAACGCCTGTTAATCAGTGTGGTTTTGGGGGTCTGCTATTGTTTAGCTCCCCTGCATAGTCGCGGTAGCAGATGAGAAAAAGCTGCTTGTCTTTTTAAAGGCACAGGAGGCTGGAGTCAGGGGAGAGAGTGGAGGAGAAAGGGGGGAGGAGGCAGTTAGAGCAGCAACACAGCTCAGCGAAATCAGCAACCAAACAGAGAGGAGGCACCTCAGAAGCTCATGCAAGACGGCAGGAAGGCAGGATTATTAATGCATCCTATCTGTTGTGGATTATTCTCTTATTGAGATTTTTGCTCTTGGAGATTTTATTCCTCCTGGTGTTGCAGCATTTTACCCCCAAATGAGAAGCAAATATATTCCCAGTCGGTAGAGGAGCAAAGGCTTAGGGATGCCGTGCATAAAGTCAGGAACCCTGATTCATCCACTGCTTTGGTCCTGATGCGGACTCGCTCATCCTCTGCACTGCAGCACAGCAAGCTCAGCCAGCTCTCACCTCCTCTAACACAGGCTGCCAGCCTCCTCTGCAAGGACCACAGCGAGAAAGGAGAAGGTGTTTCTGTTGAGGGGGAAAGCAGGTGGATGTGGAGGGTGGCTGGAGAGCAGGAGCAGGTTGGGGGGGGCAGGGGGGGCACAGCTAGCCGAGGATGGGAGCCAACGAGTCCATGGAGCAAGGACAGACCCCCTGTCCCTCTCAAGAACACATGTGAGTTTGACTTTGGTGTGATCAAGCAAATCAAGAAGTCGAAGAGGGGAAATCCCTTTTTAAAAGCTAAACTCCGGTTGAGCAGCTCCAGCTGCCTCTGCTTTGCTGTTAGACATAGTTCTTTATTTATTCATAGCTTTAATATTGGCCTCCTGTGCATAATAAATTCTCATTGCAGGTGATTTATCCTGCAGAATCTGTCACTGATGAGTTATATCTTTTAGAAATTGCTGTTATTTTTGATGTTGTTTACTGTCGGATGGAGCCTGACAAACATTGTGAGACATTGTGTTCTTTTACTTCTCCCAGTTTCTGATGCATTTTGTTTTACCTTTCTCTATCATTCCCATACATAGTACCACCGAACCTTCTCACACTCCAAAATCCAACATGACCAACAAAGCATGTCATTATTGTTGTTGTCTGCTTTTGTGATGTAAATAAGAATGAGAGGATTGGCGCATGTGCACAGGCACATGTGCTTCAGCGTGCCTTGACAACAGTACAGTGTAAATGGCTGTACAGTGTAAATGGCTGAAACGTAATATTGTTCCAGGAGAACCTGTGGGAACCAGAATTAGGCAACTAGTGCAGTAGGTGCCGCTGGGAGGCTGGTGGTGTGATGTTTCGTTCTGTTTGAAAGAGGACACGACTGCCGTGTTGGGAGCAGGAGCTGGTGACGGTGCTGAATTAGAACACGTTGTTTCGGGGTGGAAGGAGTTAACGCAAGAATATCAGTGAAAGAGCGAAAGAGGGAGAGTTAGATGTACAGAGGGAGAGAGATGGAGCAAGAGTGCTCCACTTTGCTGTGTTTTATTTATATCTCAGACACACTACTGCACATGGGAACAAGGACCCGAGGAGAAACAGAGGAGAAGCACAAGGGAAATGGGGTGGATGTATGCGTGTATGTGCTGCCTATAATGCGGAAATGAATGATTTATAGCATTATACAGGCATTTTCAGACCTCAGGTGATTGGTGTACTTTGTGCAGGATGGTTTAGTAGTTTTTCACTTGCAGGTGTGTAAAACATAAGCTCTGTGCCCACCATCCTAACATTTACAATGTTCACATATTAAATCAATGTGGGGCCCCAATCTGGAAGTGATAAGCACAGATAATAAGGATTACAATGGTTTATTGTTTAGTATGAAAACTTAAGGGCGTCAGAGGGCATAATGAAAATTTGCTTATTTATGGTTTTGACCATATTAGTGTTAGGACAAATTATTTAGTGAAATAATAATTATAACTGTGTTATATTATTTACAGTGCTACAATGCAACTGGAAAGCTTGAAAAATAATAATAAAAAAGAACTCAATGACATTATGCTTGAAGGACTTTTTAGTCTCCTGTTACTATGAAAACTAAGGGGCCAGGTTGTTCTCTTTATTCTTGGGGGGTTGGGACACGCTGTCCTTCTTATCGTGTCTCCATTGCAGTAATCTAAATGAATGTAGCGTCTGATCCCATCCTCAGAAGAGAGATCATTTAACCCCCTCGTAGCTGGTGCTCCGATTCACAAACCAGGCCTCGTTGTTGTTTAATGTGCCATCTGCTTGTAGTCAAAGTCACAGATTAGGCTAGATGAGGTATTACATTTAGAGATTATTTTAGTCTGACACTCTTTTTATTGTCAGTGGCGTCTTTGTTTTTTGAGACTGAGTAGTTTTCTCGGACAAAGGGAAACCAGATTTCAGAGGGGGAGGTTTTTGCTGATTGCTCACATGAGCTCATATCAGTCTGGAGACCAGGGATGAAAACTGTAAGAAATATGCTTTGTAAATGAAAAAAAAACTCCACATTATTTTTCTCAGATTTTTTCTCTGATTCTGTTTAGATGACCTGAAGGAGGTGCAGAATGATTGTCCATTAAATTTAATTTTGGTTGAACAGTTATTCCAAGTGAGCAGAGCCGTGTTGTGTTGTGGACTTTTCCAGTTGAAAAGCCTTCAGGAGTTTCTTCTCACTCACATCATCTTTTCTGTATGGAAACTTGAGAGGCTCTTGTAAAATGAAAATAGGTTGCTGTGGTGTTTCACAGGGTGTATAGTGTTGTGATGTAATGCTTTAAATCCAGACACTCATTCATCAGGAGGATAAAAGCACAAGAGCTCCCTCTGCTGGTCTGCCTATCTTTATATAAAAACATAGACTCTACACAGTGTAACCAGGATAAGACACATCTTATATTTTAGCATTTTATTCCAGTATAATTAAATATTTTTTTTCTTTGAACAATACAGAAATAAATTATTGATTTTGTCATACAGTCAATACAAACTGTAGATATTTATTTTTCATCTCATTGTTTAGGATATTCAAATCTAATTTAACAGACAGTTTATTTATCAACCAGTGTTTTGTCACTGCAATTCATTATTACAGGATGTGACAGATTTATAGCATACTGAACTGCCACATAGCCCACTTTATTTCAGTGATGTCTGGTTGATTTTTCACTTTATGACTGACAGACTTGCTGTAGATTCTGTAATTCCAAAAGTACAGATTGCAAGTTAACCTAATACTGAAATCTCAGAAACAGTAGAGAGGGAATAAAATTGGTAAATGAGGAGAAGATAACAAAGGGATGATGAATTGTAAGGACAGAGGTTGGACAGGAGGCGAGGAGAAGCGAGGGAGTTGAAGCTAAAAGAGGTCTGGAATAGAAAGATGTAGTGACATGCAGTGTCCAGACAGAGAGGCTTTTAGAGGTGTTTGACAGCAGTGAGACGATGGAGGATGTGTGCGACGGCAAATCCATTGGGGCTAATCATACATCTGCCTGGACACCAGCAGCCTTCTTCCTTTTCTTACGTCCTTTCGTCTCCTTTTTTCCAGGCTTCCATCTGATCACAGTTGCCTCCTTTCCTGGTTACATTAAATTTATCATAAAACAGATACGTGCGTGTTTTTGTTTGCAGTGCAAACATCTTAAACTTCTTTTTTTTTTAGAAGATTATGTGTATTTAGGACAGACAGGTGGTATGAGTGTCAGTGCAGCCCAGTCTCCCCCTCTTCCCAGCACTGGCAATGGCTTCCCTTCCAGCACTGTGAAAGCTGTTTGGACAGGCTGAGTTGGATTTGGCTGGAAGCAGCAGAGACACGTCTGGTTGTCTGAAATGCAGCATCTCCCTGCCTCACGCTGCAGAGTTTCTGTCTCCAGGCAGTCAACTCAGCCGGTGAGAGGCTGCTATTAACCGCTGCTCTCTTTGTTTCTATTCGCCCACCATGCCATGGCCCCC
>JAPZDY010000003.1:8782955-8797815 GCA_029783645.1 Ctenochaetus hawaiiensis
AGAGTAACAGAGACATAGATTCATTCATAAAAATGTTGATACACCACTAAGAGAACACAAACTATCACAGTAGCTTACTGCATGTGAGAGGAAGAACTTGTAATGTTAATGTTTGTATATGCTGTAGGAAATTCCTAATATGTAAGAGATTCATCTGCATTTTTGATAGCTATTCTGTCATCCTCAGCCCGCTCTCCTCATGTAACCTTGTAGATAATTGTCATACTTGTCATAGCTTTCTCGATGAAATCGTGGGACTATTTTTTTGGATTTTATTTTGATATAAAGCAAATTAATCGTGACTGTATTCAGTTGTGACCAGGAGTATTTTCATTTTGGATGGGTTTGTCCTAGTCCTGCTATGGTTGTTGTGTCACTCTGAGGAACAACTTCTCTGCACAGCCACTGTACAGCATCTGCTTACAAAGTGCAATAAAAGATGGCAATACAGCACAGCGGCTTCACTCTGGTTCTTTCTGCACATAGTATGTGATTTTACTTTAAGTTTAAGGGTCGTTAATCTTTTTTTTTCTACATTTTTCTCTACATTTGTGTTTTGTTTTGTTTTGATTGATAAGATGTTTTCTAGTGTTGTCCAAGGAAACAAGAAACACAAGTGATTTTACCTTTTTTGTGTTTGATGCATCAATGAATCATAGATCTTTGTTTTGGAATTTTTTTTTTTCTTACTTAAGATTAATGCGCATGCTACAGGTGATACTTCAGCAGTTGGCCAGTTGGTCATAAGAAAACCCTAACTATACATATTTTTTAAACATAAACGTAGAGGTCGTAGATAAAGGGTTGAAAGTCAAGCATCTGTCGCTCGAAGTAGCAGCAGCATGAATGCAAACTTGCACTTTTAGGTTCACACTATATTGAAAAAAAATGTATAGTATCTCTACTTTTATGGCACTAAATGACATCCTATTCAAAATTTCATTTAAAATAACATATTCAAAGCATGGCAAGTGGGCTATGGAGGCTCACAGAAAAGAGTTTTATAGATTTATGTAGAATAGCAGCTAAGTTTAGACAGATGACAACAAGTCTAAAATTATTTACTACAATTCTTGCAATTATTATGCCAAATGATTCACAAGTTTAAGTTCAGAGATCAGGTATAAAGTGATCAGTTCAAGTGCAGCAGGGTTATATTTGGATTGGACCAGATGGAGACAAGAGAGGAAGCCTCAAGATAGGTGTGGCTAAAGTGATGACGCCCTTAAGGTGAGGTTTGCAAGATGAGTCTACTACTCTTGCCTCCTGTCCAGGCTGAAGAAGCAACTGTGGGCCCCAGTGAAGGGGCTGGTAATCCCCCTGGTCAGTACAGGAGGAGATATTAGCCCATCTGATTGCTCAGATTAAGCTCAGGGGGCTTTGGGAGCAAACAAACTGCTTTTCATAGTGTGATCAGGACGAGCGAGGACCACCGGCGCCATGAGAGCTGTCCAGTACTGTTCGCTGCTCCTGCTTTCTCTGGTTTTGCTAACAACCAACTGTAAGGACTGTATTTTTTTATAACCTTCCTTTATCTTTACCTTCCTCCCTTCCTCCCTTCAGATCTTTGCTCTGCTCTCTGTCCACCTGTTACCTGAACTTGGTTTGTGACCTCCTTTACATGATCATCTTCCTTGCCCTGTTAATTTCTATAACTTTACCTTTATTTATTTATTTTTGTAACTTTGTTTGACAGGAACAGAGTTTGACAGACAGAAGTTTCACTACTTAAGTTTGATACATTTCATGTAGATAGCTAATTTTTATCCACAGCCTCTGGGCAGGTACACAATAAAACAGGCATTATATACGTAATATACAAAAATAAAAGTTTGCATTTGTTGATTTTCTGCATTCCAGTCTTTCAGAGACAGCAAACTGTTTATTAAATTTCTGTCCTCAAAAGCTTTCAGTGCTTAACGCTACAGTTACTTTTGTTTTTCTTCCATGTTTTTTATCTACAGTGTAAATCGCTATTTTGCAGTAAGACCTCATAGTAAAAATTTCATGTCAAATTTGTTAATTGCTGGTAATTCCTCCTGTAATTCTTCTGAGTTTTGCCTCTCTTCAGTCTGTCATCCTCCTCTGTAACTAGCATGCAATCCCAGCAGCTAATCTCTTAATAGGCCTGGAGGCTAATAACTTACAGCATGTGTGTAGAGCAGCTGTGTCATGGGGATAGACTGGGGTCAACGACAAACAGCAGGGGGCATTTGCCGTGCCATGTCAACAAACAAAGGGGCACATAAAGCCAACTACTGAGTAGCTGAGTAGTAGATGCAAGAAATGATGGTTTACTGTTGTTCTTTCATGTTTTTAATATGTAAACATGTGCTTTATTAGTAAAAAGGTTGATTGTCTTCCATTTTAGTAATGTATGACTCTGGCTTAATGAATCAATTTGGTTCGATTAGAAAATTTTGAACAAAGTTAAGTGTGTCGAAACAACTTTTTTTTCATCTCGCCAACTTAAATGAATGATAAAAGATGAGTCTGGGGTCGCGGGAGGTTGTTTTGATTGCCAAGACAAGAGATGTGTCGCTACAAAGAATGTTTGAAGCTTTCTGTGATTCCTATAAGTCTGTTTGATCCTCTTAAGGAGCAGCATTAAAGGCTGTTTCCAAAGGGCCATTTTAGAATTTAGGAGGCAGATGAAGGTTTCTCTAAAGGAAGCTTTAAACTAATATTCCAAAAGGTCAGTTGGTTCTCAAATAACCGCTGCTTCCTCTGGAGAGCTTTAAAGATATTTGAGTGTTTTATGTGCCAAAGTGGGCTCGCTGTGCTCTAGCTGAGGGTTAAAATTGTTTTTATTTGAAAGAACTTACTTAATTCTTTGCTTGATTTTGAGAAGATTAATGTGAAGGAAGTGAGTCATTAATGGTGTCTCTTCACTTTACTCTCACTGTCATTGCCACCCAGATGTTATTTCATCATGCGTGCCTGTGTGTACACGCTCATCACACCCAGAGATTTTGTGTTAATAAAGGAGAAAAATATCCATAGTTCAGGCACTTCTTGATTTAACAAACAATGAGCGTGAAATCATGATAAAAGGAACTTAGTTTGCTTGATAATACTCCAATGCACTGCATTTAAAAAAAAGGTGGGGGAGGGTTAATGGAAGAACATGACAAGTGTAACATGAGCAGCATTAAGTAGCCTTTAAAGAAGTTTAAAAAAATCACACAAAGTGTTTGTTTTTACCATCTGGGAGATGTGTGGTGAACGTCCTCCATTAGCATCATAAGCATCTCCTATTAACTGAAGTAACCAGTCAGTCCCAGAATAACACAGGTTTAGTATTTAAAAACCAATAGCCTTGTCTTTAAATGTGCTTCAGCAGGTCTGATTTAATCACATTTTTTTCTGTCTTTCCTGTCATTAACCTGCTATTATATAATATATATGAGCACAGGTTCTCATCTTAGGTTTTTATGTGACTTAACACATAAAAATAATTCGCATATTCCTGGTTATGGATGGCTTGTATCTTTTTAAATAAAATGTCTGACTCCTGCTTTTTTTATGTAGTGACATCTTTGATGCTTCTTATCTCTGAGCTGCACTCCAGCAAGATAAAACTGCTTCAGAGATCTCTAAACTCCTGTCTGTCAACATGTCGAGGGGCTGTAATTTTTAGTCAGTGTATTAGTGTGTGCTGCATCACTGTTTCTCCTCTGTTTCCTTCAGGTGAGGCTCTGCAGTGTTACACCTGTATGGGCTCTAATAACGAAGACTGCAACCGACAAGGCTCCAGATCCTGTCCCAGCTACTCTGATGCCTGCGCTGTGGTGGTTGGCCATGACAGTGAGTCCAACAGTGACAGTGTAGTAGCCTTCCTTTTAAATAGTTTTATTTCTGCCCATTTTATAAAACTGTGTTTGTATTGGTATGTGAGGATGTGTGTGTGTGTGGAGGACGGGTTGCTGTCTAGAGACATATCCCAGTCAGCAGAGGGTCTGAGGCTTGTAAGGAAATGAAGAGCTTCTCTACACCCACTCAGTCAATATCCTAAATTAGGACACCATGTGTTCCTGGCACTGAGACGATTCCTCCTCATGAAATGAAGTTAACTCAGTTTGCTAATTTCAACATGCAAGAGGCAGGATTTTATGAAAAAATTATATCCTATTAATTATCAAAAAGTGAGGCGACTGCAGAGGTAAACAGGGCATTGTAAATATGCCAGTTTTCTCAAATTTAATTCTGGTGCAACATATGTTTATGCCAAACATTCATAGCCAAAATCAAAAATAAGAAATGTAAAACAAGACGGAAACTTGTTAGACTTGATAAAACATTTTTTCATCTGTTTTGCTGGTAAAAAAAAAAGAAGTAACTTGTATGACTGGCACATCATTTTTTTTAACCTGGTAAAAAAAATCACCCTGTGTTATACTTTTAGGGAACTTAAAACGACTTTACGGGCAAATGTTTTCTCACTCACTCTTAAGTCATGAAGTCAGGAGAGAAACCAATTTAGATCAGACGGTGAAAATGTATCACTGGAAATGAGTCTCACTTGCCTCTCAAGGCTTCTGTACAATCTGAATCAGTCAGCCAGGGCAATTTTGTTTAAGGACAAAGTTTAATTAAATTTATATTGGTTTGTCCTCGTCAGACAGCTGCTAAACCAGTGCAACTGACTCCCGTTTCTGTCTGTTTGTCAGGTGGAGTGATGAAGTCGTGCTCCTACAAGTCTTTCTGCAGTCAGGCTAACAGCCAGGGTTACAGAGCACCGGGTGTCAGAGTCCACTGCTGTTACAGTGATGACTGCAATGTGACGAGCTTCGCCTCCCGGCTGCCAGGACTCAACTATCTGCTGCTGTTTCTGCCTCTGCTGTTCTACTGCTTCTTCAAGTAGACACACTGTTTAACTTCATCACGCCAACAAATATCCATCTGCAACTCAGATGCCAACTATTATTCTCATCCACTGGAAAAAATGCCAAATAACTCTGCCTAATGTCACTCTACATGTTGTGCTACTTTCTACTTAGTTATAATTTATTTTAACAGAGGCCGAAACATCGAGGAGTTACTGCACAAAAAGAGCTTGTGTTGTTGGGTGTGACTGTGTGGATTATACGGACCATGTTGGAGTGAAATCTTTAAGCAGTACTCGAGTAGATGTACCTTTCAATGTATCTCACTAAGCCAGTAACTTGAGGATCCTATGGGAGGATCTGAAATGACAGGCAGCGACTATTTTCATTATTTGTTTCCTAACTGAAAGAGGAGGAGATACTGTTTAAGTTTATCAGTTTCCCCTCTTTGGTTTGATGCTCAGCACAAAATCTATAAAACAACCAGATAATAGGAACATAACCTAATCATCTTTCAGGTTACATCTTACAGCAGCTTTCTTCTTTTTTTTACCTACATACCTATAACACAAGTGTTTTAACATAGCTTGTGTTGCAGCAGATGTTCCTTTGGCTAAATATGGCAAGAAGAGTGTGTTTCCATACATCACTGGCCTTGTACCTGTCAATCACACATCTGACAAGCTGTGTGAGATATTTTGGAAGGTGGTGCAGAAACACTTTTCAAACACAACAAATCCATATAAGCCTTTTACATGCCAGTGGCCAGGTGCGCTGCGCGGATGAGGTTAATCCGCTGCTTTTGAAGTCACTTAACGAATTACTGAGTTTATAAACAGAGTGTGAGCTCACCTCACTGGAGGATGGCCTATAAATAGATGCTTTGTGTACATATTGTATAAAAAGATTAAATGTAAAATCCTATTATTGTCCAATACTCATGATGTTTACTCTGAAATTTTCTCCAATCTCATATTAGTAAAAGCTACAATTAATAAATAATAATAACTCCTAGTAAAGTGCACGTGCAAACCCTTTGTGAACTCCTCTACTTATTTCATGTACACTTCTCACTGTGAATGAAAATTAAATTTTAATGTATTTTAATATAAAGGAACTCCATATGTCTTTCCACTGTATTTACATTGTTGTAATGAAACATGATTTACATTTGAATGGCATAGAAAATAATAACTAGTTCTGGATGTACAGACCAAATAATAAAAATGTTGACATTCATAACTCATTGTAAATACAGCCAGTATATAAAAAAAGTTTCTGTTATTGTTTGTACTGTATGTTATTATGTTAATAATGTTAGTGACTTGAGTGTCTATGCTAGGTTGACCTGTCACTCCCCTGTGAAATACAATGTGGCCATGGTCCCTGGAGAATGAAAAGCACCATGGCAATCCAACTCTAAACCAACATGGGGTTCACATTTGTGACTTTGACTGAAATATCCAAATAATTATTCATTTGATTGCCATTATATTTAGTACATACTTCTTGTTCAACCTCAGGATGAACTGTAATGACTTTGGTGGTCCTCTGACTTGTCATATAGCACCATCATCAGGTCAAACTGCCTTTGTGTCCAGTAATGCTAAACGTTAGCAGTCTTTCATTATCACTTGGTGCATGTCTGCATGCCAATTTTAGCCTTTAGCTCAAAGCACTGCTGTGCTTGAGTACAGCCTCACTAAAGTGCTGCATAGCAAAATTGTCTTTTTACTTGATTTAGATACATCCCCTATGTCTTTTTCATTCTTAGGTTGGTGTTCAAACACTCCATGTGACTCTAAAACTTTTGTCTAATTTAGATAATTTTTCTTATTAAAAAAGGTCTGAGTATTACATAACATGATCATGACCAAATAATCCAAAAGGAATGTGATACATAAATGAGCTTTTAAATAATAGTACTTTTTCAAGAGGATGCAAAGGTATTATGTGATGTCGCTCAACATCTATTTTGCACGGGTAATTAGGTACAAATAGTCCAATATAACATCCAACATTATGAAGCAAAAATATGATAAAAGAACACACATTTAATAGGTGGTCATGTTGAGACTTAACTGAGGTGGATTTTCTGGTGATAAAACAAAGTTCACAGATTTCGTATTTTAACCCGTCAAAACAGGTTTGTATTTCAAGCAATGCGCCTGAGTTCCTCTTGTGAAAATGTTTGTATGCACACAAATGTGTCTTGACAATATCACTAAATTTGTAAACCCAGAATCCCAGATAATGTTTATAATTTCAGGTGAAGCATGTTAACATATTATGATCATACCCAAAGAAGATACAAGACTGCAAGTGTAATAAACATGAATGTGAAGCTCTTAACTCATATTCAAAATAACATGAAGTGTGTTGCGTATTTGAAGCTGAACACAATTAGCATTCCATCTTCTAATTATGATAAGAAGATAAAGTCTGAGAAATATGGGAGCTTATAAGAATCTAAGATAAAAGATAAGAATTAAGCTATTTTTGCATAATGCTCCCTCCATCCACAGCAGCACCCTCTTCCTTGTCTGCGCTTGTAGTTCACAAGGCCTCCACTGTGAGGCAGTGTAGCCACACTTTTGCACTCAGCAGACGAAGTCAAACCTACAAGATTGCCGCAATTCATATTGACTAACCACGCCTCAAGAGTGCTGCTGAGACTGGCTTGAGTCAATAGTGATAATAATTGTTCTGTTTTATTGCTGTCTGCTGGAGTTGGTGCTTTATTCAAAAATTGGAAAACTCTCTCCCTCTGCCTCTTGCTTTGACTGCTCTCGCTCCTTCTGCTCTCTCTCTTGCCTGCCGTCCTGCTGCTCTCTCCTTTGACAGGCAGGTGTGAGAGTGTGAACAGACTGCCCTGGAGGGGGATAGACACTGACCCCAAACCGTGAGTCTCCAGGCCTGCTCAACCGGGGTCTGTTCTGGGTGCTCGCATCCACAGACAGCCAAGAGAGCGGCCCCACGTCAGCCCTCATCAGCTTTATTTGAAAGGCTTCTTTCACCTTAATTAGGGTGGGAGGGAAAGGCTTGCATAAACTTGAAGGGCTGATGGAGGGTCGACGGGTCAAGGTGCTGCTGAAGTGTAGGTGGGGGCGTCTGAAGTTTGTCTTTTGAGGCACGTAGTTCAATTCAGACTGTTCAACAGTGTTACGGTCACGATTCGCTCAAGTGGGACAGTTTTTGAACCCAGCAATTTTCTGGCGTCATGACTGTTGCGTGAAATGTCACCTGCACTTTTCACACAACAGACGCACTCGAGGACAGAGTTTATAATTTGATGAAGGATTTCAAAGCACAATCATGTCCAAAGCCTCTGCTGAATCGAAGCGTCTGTGGACAATAACACCAGTCACTGTATTCCCCACGTGTGCGCTATCTGAGCTAAAACTGAAGGTCATTGCCATGGAAACTTTGCTGTTTAAATTGGACTATGTTTAATCCCAATCCTCCTGCACCTGAAGACATTATCACCGCAAATCCCACCACCAGTCATCAAAGGGATGAGCCGGCTGCCCTTTAAGGGAGGCTGTGCGGAAAGCAACAAGGCTGCATGAAACTCGTGTCTGCTGGTTTTTAGAGTAAACCAGACAGGTTTCAGTCCTTGTGAATGCCACTGATGCTCCACATGGTGACATATGCCTGATTATTTTTAGGTGTGTGTGTCTGGGTTTGTGTCCCTTTTGCCTTTATTAGAGATTTATAAATTGTTGATTGTGGCCCTGGAAAGATTGACGTCTTTCTGAGGAACTTGCCTGAGAAACAGTCACGCATCAATGTTTTTTGCTGTTAGATTGCCCGATAAGGCCTTCAGTGCATTTTTCTCCTATTTATTTGCCTGGCATATTGATTGTATGTCCTGTTTATAATGACAGCAGGCTGCAGCAGAACTGATTAGGTTGGTCAATACAAGAGGTAGAAAAACTGTCGGGTAGATGTGTTTTTCAGTAATGATCAATTTTTCTTGCTGCTCATATCATCCTGCAGAAAACTGGGGTGGTGACATCAGATGAGACAGCAGATGGCTCTGGTAGGAGGCTCCTCCCAAACAGGGAAATGAACTTATGAACCATCAGTGGAATCCAGGTCCAGCCCACATAAGCAAACCCATTCATCGACAACAGTCTCCCCCCCCCGGTGGAAGAGCAGTTTTCAGTTGTCCCAGGATGGGTCAGACTGTCTTGGCAACACTCAGATTTGGATGCAGTCCCTCCAAACAACCAATAGTGAAACTTAAGAGATGTGTGTCCAGGACAACAATCCACCTTTTAAATCATCGATCAGCTGCTCTCAGCCAAGGAACAGTCAATATCACAGACTGGAATGGACATGATGACCATTGGTTGCAAAAAAAACAAACCCATCTGAGCTAAAAGAACACACACTGCTCTACATCAAATGCTTGTGCTGTTGAAGGGGAGGGAAACAAAAGCGCTCGGGGGGAATGAGAGTCTGTGAGACGTTGGCTGTGTTTACACGCGCCCGGGTCCTGGCTGGTCGGTCCGGGTTCACCCAACGGTCACCGGTTCTGAGGTCTCCGGGTCTCGGGTCTTTTTGAAAAAGATCTGTGAAGCAGAATTAAAGTGATCTACCTCCGGACTCCGGACGGAGGACCGTGAGGGCTTTTGGTCTTTGAAACAGTGGAGAGGAGAGATACAGGGAAGCATGAGGAGGGGGAGGACTGACCAGGGAGCCAGGGGGGGAAAGAGGAGAAGAAGAATTATTTGTAATGAGTTCGTTCCCCTGCCTGGGCTACTTTGAAATGTGACTAAATGGCCCACCTTCTGTGAGGCAGGTCCCTGGCTTGGGGGCAGCAAGGAGCCAGGAAAGAGCCTGAAGCTGGCAGGTAGAGTGCAAAGACTCCGACCGTACAGCATGTGTAAGCATTTATATATATTTCCTCTCATACACTTTTTAAAGAAATGTTAAGGTGATAATCATTGGAGGTAATGAGTTTGAAATGATAGAAAATTGAGCCTTTTTATTCAATTAAATCCTCATTGTGAGAGTTTCTCTCTGTGAAAAAGTTTCTCGGTCTTGGCCTTACATTTCTGCAGCAATTAACTGAGTCCACAAATTTAAACGCTAACTTTTATAATGTCCAGCGTAGTGCTAGGATGCATATAAACATGTTTTTGCACTTTCAGTGTTTTCTTACTGAAAGAAAAGCAGTGAGACAAAGAACACTTCCTGCAAACTGATTTCATAATGAACAGATTTCCCTCATAAACAACATATTTTAGATGTGATAGTTTTCCATTAATGGATCAATTCCAAGTAAACATGCTTGGAGCCAATATACAGCAGTTGGTTTCTCAACCATATGTTTCCTGCAGTTTTTCACCACCTTCATGGTCTCCACTCTTGACAAGACTGTTTGCAACATTTTTGTTTCAGCTATTGCTGTGGTACAGGCTGTCTATTTTTGTTATCCCCCACAGGATGAACAAAGGAGCAGGATTATGTAGAGAGAGGGCTCTTATGATGAGCTTTTTGTAGATTTACCACAGTTCTGCTAATTCTATGTGTCTTACAGGAGGAACAAGATGTGCATCCATATGCACAGGCTCTTAATCTTCAGTGGAAAAATGAATAATGCTAGTACAAAAAGTCTTCATGACAAAACTTAAAAAAAAAAAAAAAATACAATGAGGGTGAACGTATATTATGAGGAACTGTTGAAAGGAAAGTGGCTATTCTGAGTTGGTGAATGAGTGTGGATGGAGAGGGGGATAACAAAAGAGAGGAGAGGAAAACAGACCTTGGAGCCAAAACCAAATCACATCAGTAACCGCTGCGCCCCGGGTTGAGGGCAGGCTCAGTCAGCCGTACCCTTCAACTGGGATAATTAGTTTTGGAAAGGAATATCAACTGATATAATTGAGAATTCTCCACTAATGAAGATCCTCTGTGTTGTCACTGGTGAGGTGCTAATTGACGGGAGAGGGCGGAATGGGGGTGGGTGCGGGGTGGGGGGTGGGGGGCTGTGCAGGATATGATGGTGGAAGTGCTGCCAGCGCTGGCAACCAAAAGTTTTTCGGGTTCGCTGGGCTCTATTAGACAGATTTTATTTAGTAGTCAGTGACTCACTGTCTGCTTTTGTTCACACAAAGGAATGTTAGTGTGTGTATGACGGGCTCATTCACCACCGTTTGCTGCACTCCCTCTGGAGGTTTGCCAGGAGATGAAAGAAAACTCACCGCATCATTTAGACAGATAAGAGCGGTACAGAAGAAGGCGGGGCTTAAAGGAAATCACAGGAGTCCACGGGACAGGGGAGGGGGGGAGTTTAGGGGTTGCACAGGTCGCGTTGGGAGTTTCGATTGAGGGAAGCAGAGGGTCGAGGATTTGTGGAGGGAGGGCTGCGAGGAGGGGTCATGGTGAAATCAGTTGAGGGAATAATAGGAAAGCAAATTGGTTTTGACAAGTTTGGGGAGCTGGAAGTAATGCAGTCCTTTTAAAGAGGAGATGAGGGAATATCCAGCAAAACTATGAGATAATCAGGGGTACTATTCAGGAGCGGGTGAGGGGAAGGACCCTAGCCAAAACATGGGGCCTGCTGATGACCCTGAAGGGCCTGTGGAACAGGGTCAGCACTTGTGTGTGGCCTGCAGGGGGCGACAGGCTGAAAGAAGAGTTGAATGTTTATGGAAAAATGGAAGTTGTGTTGAAGGTTTAATGGTGTGTGTATCAAGTAAAATAACCCCTGATAACCTCTCTCTTTTATTGGAAACCTCTCAGAAGATAGATATTGTGTTTTGGTTTAATGTATTTTTCACCATGAATTAACTAAACAAAGAAAAGCTTGCAGGTGAAAATTAATGTCCTTGGTAACTCAGAGAGAGACAGGCAGGCAGACCGATGGAGAGACAGAAAAGCAGATATTCACTGTAACAGACAGACAGACATTCAGAAAGGCAGGCAGCAGGGCAGACAGACATTACCGATCCACTACCCGCTGTCACACATCTCTGCAATCAGGCATCGTCCCCAACAGCAGGCTGCCTGCCAGATCAGCTCCACTGGCAGCCAGCGAGACAGCCGGCTCACAGCAGCCAGCGTGGAGACAGACTGACGCAGAGCAACCAGCTAAGGTGTTTGAACACAAACAGAGGATTAACAGAGTTCTGGGCATAGAGGTGACGGTAAATAAAACACCAAACAGGCCTGCTCCACAGGACAGCAGGTCAGAACGGAAAAAATGATTTCACACTCATTTCAAATTAATGTTGGTGGGTAATGGAGTCATGGTTCAGCTTGAAGGAGCCCAATATGCCGGAGCTGATCTAATATGGAGGGCAGGAAGGATTGCATGCAGTTAGGATTGTGCTTTTAAAAAGGGAAATATTCCACTTTCCTCAGTGACAAGGGGAAGGCAGATGGGTGATCTTTTGTTTGGCGGAAATTGAAAATTCCTGATGGTGTCAACATCCAAGTAAACGGTTGCGATAAAGTCAGATATTCTCCCTCACGCCTGCTGACACCTGCATGGCTTGATTTCACTTTTCAGATAACATCACACATATACAGGAAGAGAAAAAGACAAACAGGCCTGATGCAAGAATGCTGCCTCAACCTTTCAACCTGTAAGTGTCTGATTCGAAATGCAATTTGCTGCTGCTGTCAACCTTGACAATTTCTGAATGCAAATAAAAAACACACAAATACATCCCCGTACTGTATGTTTGTATACACACACACACACACACACACACACACTTAACAGCCTGCTTTAACCTCTTCCAAGTTTCAGTTGAATATTTGCAAAAAGTGCGTAGGGCATCAGATTTGTTCCTTTTTGTTTTATTCATTGGGGTAAGCCCCATCCATTAAGTATGCCAAGCAGGTAAAAACACAAGTAGGGAGATATATGACTCCGGTCTGCGTCTCAGGCTGCATTTAACAGCTCAATACAGTATCATTTCATTGCAGCCAAGATGAGTATTTTTCTTTAAAAGGCAGAACTTGACCAAGTCTGTGATTTAAAGCTATTTCCATAAGGTTACGTTGGAGTAAGGATGTAGTATGACGCAATGACAGCAGTCAGGAGATGTTTGCCTCTCTCTTTCAGTGCACCAGCCTCCTTCTCCGTGTTTTCCATGTGACTCTATATCCCTTCACATTAGTGCAGTCCGCCGCAAAGTAGCTGCAAGAATCAGCACGCGGTCAACTGTGGCAGGGAAAAAAGAAGGGAAGAAAGAGAAAATATTTAAGGCCTTGCTCCCTCTGTCAGCTTTCACCTCCTTTCCCTCCTTGTTCTTGTTTTCACAGCCCTTAATCCTGGCGGCTCCAACGCGGAGCGGTCACAGGTTTTGACAGCAGACTGTAATGACCTAAGCTGTTCTCTGTGGGGGGTGAGGAGGGTAGTTGGGGTAGGTGGTTGTAGAGGGGGAGTGTGGAAGAGCGGAAGAATGTTTAATAAGAGATCACTTGGCAATTATTTTTTAGGTGTAATGCACTTTCACGTCTTGGCCACCAGGGACTGTGCAAACACATGTAGATATAGAACCCGTTCATGTTTTTGGCCACCTGATGAGTCCAAGTCCAAACATGATGCCTATTGGTTTTGCTTGAATTAACTAAGCAATAAGGGAAAGAATTAAGTGCTTAACATTACATTAACTGTGCTTATAGCTTGACATTAGTTACTTTGTTGACTACTTTGTTATTTCTTAAAGGGCATCATGTTTATCGGAGCTTATTCCCTGGAAAAGGTTGCTGATGATTTTATGTGAGAGGACAGTTAAAACACTTGGAGTCAACGCTAATTGTGTTTTGGACAGAACACAAAAACAGTGTTATAAAAGAGGCTGATATTGGTGACGTTCTGCAAAGTTACAGGTTAATTAAAGAGTGTTTGGAGGTACAAGCAACCCTTACATAGACAGATTCATTGTTAATATTCCTTTCTGGTCTACAAAAAAGCTGACTGGAATGTTTAAGAAAAATTGAAAACTTGGCTGAAAGTTTCACAGTGTTTGGTCTTTCTATATAAAACACAGAATGACCTTCTGTGTTAACACTCTTCTTTCAGGAGATAAATTGTGCATTTAATAAGTTTTCAGTTTTTAAGAAATCAAATAAACCCGGTCTATCAAAGAATCATAAGTTTCTATAAAGATGTTTGAAACATCTTTATTAAATGACAGGCACACGGACAGACAGAGAAAAAGAAAAGATCACACAGAAACATGCAGTGATTCACAGCGACACACACTCAAAGGCAGGATTTAATTCTGGGTGAAAATAAAAAAAATGTTGCTTGGGCTTGAGTTTTCTGGTTCTGTTAAGAGTTTAACTGTTATCCGAATAATTTTTCAGGTTTCTTTTTTTCATCTGCTTAAACATGCTCAGATGCTTTTTAAAATACTTTTTTCAATGTATATACTTTTTTTGGTTGAACAGATTGCTGACTCAGCTTTAATTAATAACCATTTCAGTATTTGTCTGTGTGATTAGGGCTAATATTACACTGTTGGATCTATATAGGAAATGTTGTGTGAAGAAGTTTCTGCTTGATTGTTTGCATGGAAACAGGTTGGGACAGACAGGAGAAGCAGGAGAGAGACAGAAATGAAGACATGCAGCAAAAGACAGGGTGAGAACTGAACCTTGGTCTCTGCAGTAAGATCTCAGCTTAACACAATGTACAGGCTTCACCACATGAGCTATCACAGAACCTCTATGGTTCTTAAAACTTTACACAAAATAAAAAACATTTATTCTCTGTTTTTTCAGAGGAGCCCCATTGTCTGCCACAGAATGACTGCGATTCCTGGGGTTCATACAAAAACAAAAGTTATAAAAAGACAACAAACTAAAAAAGCATGGTATCAACTGGACAAGAAAACACCATACAAGCCAAATATAAAGATTACATTAAAACACAATCAAAAGTACATGTCTTAATGCTATTAGAGCTGTAGTTGTGTCTGTGTTCCAGGGACATTACTTTTAATACTCCCTAATAAGAGGGCAAAGTAAAGTTATAGGAAGAAAATGTTGGTTACACTGTGCTTTTG
>JAPZDY010000003.1:8800078-8810210 GCA_029783645.1 Ctenochaetus hawaiiensis
AAATAATTAATAAATAATAAAGCATTAAATAATAGGCATTCTAACAGTAAATTCTGATTAAGATAAAGCATTAATTTTCATACTCTTACATCTGAGTACATGAGTACAGTGGCATCACACATGGCATCTTTTTTGAGCTTGTACAAAGGAGCTGGCTTATTCCTTTACTATTTTCACTACACATGCTGCCACTTAGTGACGTCTTTAGAGCACATAACTGAAACATGCTTCTGCTTCGGACTCCATTACTACCTCTTTTTGGCTATAAATTAATGAATGACTGATAATTTCTTGAAGTTTAACCAAAATAAAACAAGAAGCTTAGCTTAAAAGAATACATTAGGCCCAGTGTTGTCTCCTCTATTGGACTTCTGCTCCTATAGTATAAAGTATAAAAGTATAAAAAAAGTATAAAAAGTATAAAAAAATCTCAGTACTATTTTAAAAGGTAACACAAACATCTTCTACAACACAAGGCTACCCCTTTTTGATTATCTTCACAGTGATAAGGTCGATCTATTGCAGATCTCAAACTCAAACCTTGTCTTCACAAATAAGTCATAGCTTAATAAATCTCTTCCTTTGACACGACTCTAATGCAATAATGTATATAATATGATCCAGCTGTGTGTTGATGTAACCCATTTACATTATTCTTTTGTAATTTGCCAAGATCTGCTCTGTCTGGATCTTTGTTCATGTAAAATTATTAAATTATACTTTAAAAAAAGGATAAAACTGAATCCTGCTACTTGAGCTGGAACAAAAAAAGAGAAGTACTGTTTGATATTCAGAGGAGGTTAAATCACTGGATTAAATTTAATGTATAGTGTTGTTGTTTCCCCAAAATTTAGATCTAAACTTAAATCCCACATTAACCAGATTATGAAAACATATTTTTCACCTCTAAAAGCATCCACTAGAAGCTATGTTTTGTATGTAGCACATTAACACACTCAGCAGGAGAAAACCAAGAGAAACATTCAAAAATATTAAAGGTTTTTTGTTAAAAAATTCAAAAATTATTTTTTTTTTCACAACCCGAAACACACAGAGATCAACAAAAACTAATCCAAATTGTAAGAAAAAAGAAATTTGGCTGCACTCTGCCTCCTATTTCGTACTGACATCTCATCTACATCACAAGTGATGTTCTTCCCATTTCAGCAGAGGGAAAATAATTTCCTCGCATGTTGGATCCAGCTGATAAGATTTCCACATCAACATCACCACAAGCATCCTCCGCTGCCGGGAAAGGAAGCATGTGTGTGAGGGGACGGCAGTCATACATCTTCTTTGCCATAGTGAAAGAAACTCCTCTGAGCTGCTTCTGAACTGGTTTATATCCAATTCATTCATTTAAACACATCATTACAAACAAGTGTGAACAATTTTTGTTGTGTTTAAATAATAAATACTGCTTGTATTTGTTTTAGTATCGTTTATACTATATCATTGATTACCATTTAGCAAAACACACATCTGTGAAACAGTACATGATATGTTTTTGTGAGTAAAAGTGTGTTCAGAGTTTTGCAAGAGAAGGTGAATAAAATCTCCATATTGTGTTTAACTTTGTAAACACTTTGTTTAAAGTTTTGCCAAAGAAGGGACTGATTCAATAAATGAGGTTTGAAACATGAATATTTGGATCAGAAAATTTAGGGTTTTAGTGATTGGGAAAAAGTGCAGAGTGGCGGCAAATGTTGAGAGCTGTGACCAAACAATATCAATGGACAAAGTGATGTATCATGCATTATATGACCCAAAATTTCAATTATTTAATGGAAAGTATTTTTAATTTTATTGTCATGGAACATTTTAAAGCTGCTCAGTCAACAGTTTTATGTTCATAATGATTATAATGAGTGTATGTAATTTATAATTAGTCTCATGCAGCAAGGAAGCCACAGAAATGTATTGTTCAACTCTGCAGGTTCACAAAGCTCTACAGAGCTTTTAGTGAGCACATTGTTTTGATTTTAAGGCCATCAACTATTTTTTTTTTTTGTTTTTTGGCCCTGAGTGTCAAAACACAACAAAATCAAAATTACAGGAAACACAGTGACATTTTACAAAACAACAATACATTTAAAGAAAAAGGACATGTCAGATTACACAGAAGGTAAAACAGCAACTTTTCGTGATTAGTCAGAACCCAAAGCCCTGCAGATAGTTTAAGATCATATCCTGTTTCTATGGTGTTCTGCTCTCAGCAGTGTCCTTGAACAAATTTAAAATTGAGTTTGAAAGGCTAGAAAAGGAAGATTGTCATCATGACAGACTATTTTGACAGAGGAGGTAAAGGTATATATATCTTTTTCTTCAGTTTGTTTGTATTAAGGATTTGTATTGTAAATTCATGGAGTTAATATACACTGACAAAACTTCCACCACTGACAAGCTCATTTTCTGAATTCCATCTCTGCTGATTTTGTTTATTGTTTATGCACTCAGTCTCACCAGCTTATGTAGAAAGTTTACATTATCCCACGAGGTTCGAGACAAGCTGTGGCCAAACGCTGACAGTCAAGCTAAAGTAATTGGGGTGAAATTTTGGCAAACTGGGGGGGCAGCAATGTGTGCAGTTCAGTAACAGTCTGCATAATTTTGTAAAGCAACCCAGCAACAAACCCTGAGCGTTGAAGCAACAAATGGTGATGGTGTCTGGTGCATAACATTAAAAAATGCATAACACTCCAACTCCTGAGTGCAGAACAAATATTTCAAATTGAAATTCAGTGTTGTTCACCTTCAAAAGATTTGTTCCTCACTGCTGTTGATCTAATTGCTTTTTGCCCCCCAGTCACTGAAATAAAATGTCCAAAGTAATAAGACTTGCTTTTCTTCCGTAGTGGGCAGGTACCATGATTCAGCCCAGACTGATGCATTTTTGCATTATTTCATCCAGCTGCTAAAAATAAGAGAATCTTTATGAGATCTGTATTGCTCTGTTTTGTTTATCATTTTCATTCCACCTTCTGTTCCTCAGCTCTATCTTTACCTTCTTCTCTGTTTCACAAACCCCATCTCATTAGTTTCCATCCATCCACAGGAAGACTTGCTCCATATTATTGAGTGCCTAGTTTGCACGCCTATGCAAACCATAGCAGCCAGTGGGCCTGATGTTGAGATTATAGAGACCTATTCCCTCGGGATGAAACGAGTCAAGTCCCAATATGAGATAGAGAAAAGCGGACTTAACCCTGTCCCCTCTTATATACCAATCAAATAGATAAATAAAGCTTTAATTAAGAATGCTCTTCAATGGTGTTATGGGGCTTGGGAGTTGGTGGCTGAATGGGGGAGGGGGATATGAAAAGCACGAAAGGCAATACTTGAACTTCACCTATGGAATAAAGCACAATAAAAACACATTTATTAAATATCTGGAAGCCCACTGGCTATTGAACATCACAGACAACATTGGCCATACATAATGGAAAAAAACTCCATTACAGCTTTGTCATTACAAAAATATATTAAATAATCAATTCAATTATTTTGCATTTTATCACCTCTCCCAAAGAGCTGAATGCTTCTTATAGGTGAGGCATCAAGATTAATAGCTGTGGAAATTAATTTGGAGAGTAATTCTCATCATAAACAAAATTACATTTTGCTTTATCAGGATGAGTCAGAGCATCAGCATTTGTTGTGCAGATGTTCTTTCTGCTGCTGCAACTCTATGGGCAGAGAGACACAATTCAATCCGTTATAGGCTTTCTATTAATTTGGGTGTTTTGAAATGCCTGGATTAAAAAAATTCATCTCTGTCTGTGGTGCGCATTAATGAAAAATGTAGAAAAGCAAACAAAACTGAAAAAAACAAACATTTTCTGACATGTACAAATGGTGAAAACAAGACAAAAAATGTGAAAAAAAAACAGCGTCCTTTGAAAAATGCATAACATCCAGCAGGTAAATTCACATCACACTAAATGCAGTGAACTTAGATTGTTTTCATGACTACAGGAGATGTTGCTCTGTAAAGTGCAGCTACTGAAACACAAAGAAAATCTCCAGACACCATCTTATGTAAAACATTATCTTCATACCTCTCTGTCTATATAAATGGCATTACTTGATTAGAACAACATAACTTCTCTTCTCCATAAAACTATGTGTCAGGGTTATGTGAGAGATTTTATTTATTTTCTTCACTTCCATAAGGGTAAGCATGGCAACCATTTTATCAAAACTTAATGTTATCCTTGGCCAACCTTGGCCAACCTCTTGGCAATTATTGTACTTTCTGTAAGTGGAGGCTTTCTGCTCTATTGTGCTTGGTGATTACAGTGTCTGTGCAGTGATCTGCAGTAAGAAAGGTGTAGTTATTTTCTACTGATTTAAGTACAGACCAAAAAATTTCAAAAGAAAAAAAAAATCAGCTTTCTAAATGCTCTGTTTTTTGTGGGAATACAGTGTGCTAACCTGAAATGAGGACATGCATGTCTGAAGTCTGATTTGTTGGGTCTATCCATGCATCGAAGGTGAGAATAACTTCTTCTTGCATCATAACACATCCAAGCTTTCTCACCTATTTCCAATCTGGTAGCTATCGGAAAATACACGGACTGAACCCAAAGGTGACAATACAAAGCAAGTCAAATGGTGTAGCCAAGCCTGTAAATGCATTCACACCTTGTTCACCACCTGTCTGTCTGTCTGTCTGTCTCAATTTTTCTACTTTCATGTCTTCAGTGCACACACACACACAAGCACAAACCAGCACACTCATTCAAATGAGTATTGTGTGGTCAGATCCCATTGCTGTGTGTCACGCAGTTTATGGGCCTGCTAGCTTTTAAGTGGCCTTTTAAGATGTTCTGCTGAGCCATTAGTAGCACTTCACCATAAAACTACATCATTTAGGGAGCTGAATCACTGAGTTGTGCCTGTGCCCTTAAAGACCAGGGTTACTGGTTGGACAAAAGTAGATCTGTCCTTTCTGAATTAAGTTTGTGCCTCTGCATGCACACTCGTCTGTACATTTATGTATATAGTGTGTGTGCTATGAGTCTATGCCTGTAAGTGTACAAGTTTGGGACAGACACAGTGGGATATATCTTGTATGTGTGTATATATATACATATATATATATATATTTGAGAAAGCTATAGGAAGTGAACAACTGGCCTGGCCGGCCTTTGCCTCAGGTTACTGTGGACCTCCATATGTACGATGCCCATCTCCTGGCCCTCAGTTTCAGCATCATCTCCAACAAGACCCCCTGGGGTCCAACTGACCCACCTCCATCCTCCTTCCTCCGTCCCTCCATCTCCGTCCACAGCCACGCTACGAGTAGCACACTCCCGCCTTAGGCCATGGCTGACTTTCTCTGCAGTTTGCCATGATATAGCACACAGCTCAGACAAGCCCTCTCCTCCGTCCCCTCAGAGAGGGAGGGGGGGTGCTAAGGTTGACCGATTTAACAGCTGCTGGGTAATACACAGAAAGTCATTTGTTAAAATCTAATTGATCGCTCCATTTCCGCCTCTACACTTGGTGGATGTTCTATCCGCTGTATGAGCGCGGCCGAACAACAGATGCTGTCTGTCCTACGAAGGAAGGGGAATAAAAGGTGCAGAGGTGGTAGGAAGGGAAGCAGAATGAGATGAGAGGAGAAACTGTGTAACTGTGTAATCCAGTGTGGCTTCCTAACATCCAGAGCCCACACGTATGAACTTGATTTTATGAATGCAATAAAATAACCGATGTTGAACAGCTCGCAACAAAAGGCTTGTAGATCCTGAGTTATGTTAAAAACAATAAAAACAAAGCAATCAAAAGACCAGATTATAGAGGTTGCACTTACCTTTGAAGTTTGCTGTTCAACATGACATTCTGTTAAATTCAAGGATTACTTAATCTTCTCTAATTCGTGTATCCAACAGTCTTTCATTTGCTCTGTTCACTGATATTGGTGGGATATTTCTTTCAGGGGATTAAGACCTGCCCCTGAGAGACCTTTCCTCCCTGTTTCATTTTCACCTCCTTGCCAAGACCAGGCTCCTTTATCTCAAGGCATTACCTGGAGATGCAACCAGCAGCTGAGTTCTCGCTCCTCGATAATACACATATACCAACAGCTGCATCTGCCTCTGGCCCTCTGGTCCCCTTTGGGAGCCAGCAGTGTTCAACAGTGGCCAGCATTAAACCTGACTGACCATGTGACAACAAGACCAGGACCATGCCTGTGGTCTATGAACCTCAGGGTCACATAAAATGAAATCATTTCACATCAAAGCAATCAGCCACGAGCCCCAGGCATAATTCTCACCCGCTGAGTGGTGAGATGGCGAGCGCGATGTACGCACACGATTGCAATGCCGCCCACCTCCGTCTCTCACCTCGCTCCTGCCTGACCTCAGTCAACATATACTGGCGCACGTATCATCAGCATTGGCCTGCAACAGGGTGAGTGCCTGCCAACTGTACACACTCAGAAGAAGGCTGTCTGTACATTAGTGGCAGAGAGCAAGCAACTAATTATAAAACCACTCTGGGTGCCTGGTTGTTCCTCGGCGTTGCTGCTGCTGCGCTGCTTCATGCAGAGTGGGGAAAATGAGCCTGTCAGCCCAGTCCCGAGTTGCTGTGATGAGTGCAAATGAGGTAAGGCCCTGGAAAGCCTCTTGGGGAGATCCATGAAGGGAGGTGGCGCTGGAGGGTGTGTAAATACACACAAATATAGACACACAGAGCATAGACTGATGGCTCTGATTTGTAAGCTGTCAAGCAAAAGTGGGTCAATATGGGAAAAAACAAGAGGGACTTTCAGATCCTCATGCCAGTCAGCACAGTGTGATCGACCAACAGGTTCGGGCCTACTGAGGCCAAGATCAGGCACCAAAATACCCACAAAACATAAAGCTGTTTTAGGCTGCAATGAGATATGAAACCCCTTATGAATGCCTTCATTGTGCTAGTACTGTAAAAAAAAAAAAAAACTGTCTGAAGGACCTAATTAGAAAAATGCAGCATTTAGTCTGAGGTCATGTTCAAACAGCACCATGTAATGACAGTCAGGTGCAGTCTGTCATTATGCACACACACAGGAAGTCACAATAACGTCCCAAGGAGACAAGCGGGTGACAGGAGACAGCAACACGCCTCTGATGAGCCATAGACGACACACCTCTGTGTGTCCTGGCACCTCAGCCCTTCCTGTCATTAAGTCACGGCGATGTCTGAGCTCATTTCGCACAAACTGCCTGGATGCCTGCAACGATCACAGCCTCACATATGCACAGGCTAGACGGCTTTGATACCCACACTGCTTTCATTTATCCTCTTCTATGCTTCCCTTTTCTTCGTCTCTCTTCATCTGCATTCCTCCCCCCTCCCTCCCACCCTCCCCCAGCGAGGTATTATTAGAGGCCCTTACAGAATTTTTTATTTCATTTTTGTGATTGACAGCCAAGGTGATACTTTCCCCTCATTTGCATATTATGCCGTTTACTCTCTATACCTGTTACTAATGGTGGTGATTCCCAGACTACCGTTCCTGAATTAGTATGCTCCAGCCTGGGAGTCAGGGGCTGCTAATCAGAGGCTGTGGTGAGAGGAGAAGGACGGCTTCAAATTACATCCTTCACTGTCAACAGGAGGTGCACATGAAAGTGCGACGTCCCGTTGTTTTTCTCCGAGCAGAGGAAGTTTGTAGATCGACAGTGACAGCACCCCGCTTACCTCTGAGACACCCACTAGAGCATCTCCAATTAAAAGCCTCCTATGATTTCCTTTATTAATAATAAATACCTCTGAGCTCGACAGAGCTGATTGGTATGTGTCTGTGAGGTTTTTTAGTACATGTACACATTTTGGCGAGCAATATTTTTTCTCCTTTCTGTGGTTGTGACTGTGCACGGGCCTTTTTCTCCAGGAGGGCGTCCATGTGCTGTGCCTTTTCATGTACAGCCACTGCGGTGTTTAGTTTCATGTGGTCTCCACCTCCTGTCTGGGATGGTGGCTACCTCATAATCAAGACTGAAAAGCCTTAATGCGCCTCTTAGGAAACTAAAGATGCCACATTGGATTTCAACAGGAAATCCGAAGAGGTGCCCCTCTCTTCACTGCTGAGGTAGATGCCGGGAAGCCAGAGACGGTCTTCCAGGAAAAATGTGTTGCTGCAAACAGTGTCTGTCCCTGTGACTTCTGCACAAACATTGGTCCAGTTCCAGGAACACCTGGGCTGCTGCAGCTCTTTATTAAAGGCATGACTCTGCTATTGTTACCATGATTACAGATTATGGGCTTTGCAACAACTTTAAACCTGAATAAAAAGGGCATCATGCAGTAGGTGGAGGCACACTGATGGCTGCATCACGCCACACCTCATCATAATAACAATAATTGAAGAGACACTGTCATCCAAGAGGAGGGCAAGCCTTTTTTTTCCAGGGCAATTTGCAAAATTGAAGCAGGCCAATGAAGTGGATAGAAACTTTCCCATAAATAAGTCTAGAAAATGTTTTCACAGAGGACAATGGGGCCGTCTGGTGAGAGCATGACTTCAAAATGACTCATCCACCTGGTTGCACAGTCCCTCATTTAACACACACACACACACAGTCCATCACAGTGGTGTATCAGGCTGAGGCTAATGCATCCTGATTGCTGGTTTATTTACATCTCCTATTACTAAAGCGCAGCCTTTTGTATTCAAATGTCTTTAAATGTCTCTCACTCACAGTTGGGGCAGCATTCGCATCAACTCTTCATTCTGCAGATTCATCTGATTTTGCTGATGCCTCCGGGACCTAATCAATATGCATGACTTAGGGTGTCGGTTATCAACACATGAGTGGTTTTTCAGGAAACATTATCCTTCACCGGAGCCTGGTTTGTACCTGAATAATGTCGTTTATGGATTGTGGTGAGTGCATGTGGCGCGTTATCAACAGACATTCACTGTGGCTGTCATGCTAACAGAAATCCATCCCAGAGGCACAGAGGGCAAGATGCACAATTGTGGCCATAGCATACACTGGGACCACTGTGACACAGTCAGGTGATGAATGGAGAGGGTATGACCTTGGAAAAGATGTTTCTCTCTTTGCCCTTCTCCTCCTCTCCTCCTCTCATTTGACAACTCTCTTATTCTCTCTTATTCTCTCTCTCCAACATGTTGTTCTCCTCTGAACTGGCCTGTAGCAAATTCTCCTTTCCTCATATCATTTATGTTCTGTGAATACCATATTTGCACAGTTGATACCTGAATGCTTGACAGCCACTGTTCAGTGCAGTGCACCGGCAACACAAACAAATCTCTAAACCTAAAAAAAAGACATTCATTTGCCAGCATTCACTCTCGTTTTTTTTGTAAGAATGCAATTTGGAAAAAATGTGACTTCCCAGACCTCAATTACATGCGGATGTTATGAGAGGAGGTGTATATATGCAGAGAAATGAAGAAATTGCAGATCACACATTGTTGTTTGTGTTTATTAGCAAACAGTGTGTACATAAGACCGTGGACAGATTTAATCCTGAGTGTCACTGCTGATCTGTGTTAACAGGAAAACACTCGTAACAGTGTGATGCCACAGTCAGTGGGCATCTTGGCAGTGTTGAGCCAGAGCAGGCTAGTCAAATCTCCATATGTGAACATTGCACATGGTTGGATTGCAAAGTGGACTGCACAAGCAGAGGAAACTTAAGCAGCTACACAATCGACCTGTGTGGCAATACTGCAGTTTGCTTGGTAGACGTGCTCAAACTCTACAGATAACGATATTTGAAAAGATCCCACAGGTTTGAAAGAAAACTGAGTATTTTGATATGATCTATTACATCTAAATACCACTTCATGTTTACACATAAGAATATGCATCTCTGATCAAGGTAACATGACTTATTAATGTAATTCCTCAAAATATCTATTTTACTGATGACAAATATCCTGCTGCAGCTGTCAATGACTAATTAGGCTCTCCTCATGACATTAGTGAGAAAAAGGAGCTTAAAGTGTTTTGGGTTATTCAGCACAGCTTTGTCAAAAGGTTCAGTGTGTAGGATGTGGCAGAATGCAACTTGAAGAAAAAGGCAGAGATGGAAAATAATATTTGTAATGATGTTTTCATTAGTGTAAATCACTTGAAAGTGAGAATGATTGTTTTTATTACCACCT
>JAPZDY010000003.1:8817442-8827969 GCA_029783645.1 Ctenochaetus hawaiiensis
AATTACATAAAATAGATCAAACAAAATAAAAATAAATAAATAAAAATACAATAAGTGCACATAGAAAAACAAGACTGTCCTAGTCAGATTCGAACATCATCATCATATAACTTAATACATAAAAATTTACACAATCAAAATGAGATCTTAGGTGTTTTTCTTCTTATTTCAGTGTAAAAGTCTCTTGCAATGCTTTGTGAGTCTGTACTAACACCAAGTGATGCAGAGATGACAAAGATGTAAGAATGACAATACAATTATGCTAATACTAGGGTTCTAAAAGTGAGGTCCAAGGACCCCAAGGAGTCCTTTAGGGGGTTCATAACTTAGGGGAATACTTTATTTTGCACTATCCACTCCATCCAGTCAGTGACAGAATGTTTGACTGTTTTGTTAAAGGGTTTTGTGCACTTTCTGTAATAAAAAAATCTTAACCCTTACAACCCTGGACAAAATCTTTTCAAATGGAGTCCACATTCTAATGTGTGACACTTTAGGGGCTCTTGTCTGTAGTCAAACTTAAGGGCTGTACCTTTTTTTCTTTCATATAAAGCTTCTGTTGAAGTTTTCGATTAAGCTTTAATATTTCCTTTTCCATGTTTTGTGACATCTAACCAAAATTTTCATCATGTTATTCATGCAAGTTTGACTGCTGGATTGTTTGTATTTATTTGGCCCAAACAGCCCAAACAGAGAACATTACACGCAAGCTAGCAAACAATGGCAGTCACCAACAGTATGTTTGTGTTTCAGTTCAGCCTCTGACTGCATTTACTCACCAAAGTCCACTTTTTTTCAGTTTCACCCTCCCAGTCATTTATTTTTCTTTTTACTTCTTTGCACATTCATAAGGGAAAGTACGCCCACATTCCTCCTCCAGTAAGAAGTCAATGAATAAAGGCTAATAACTACAAAGGTCAAAACTCCACAGTCAGGAGCAACTTTTGATCCAAGCATAATCTGGTGCGGCTCTGAGTGTTTATTCGTCCAGAAACTTTGGTCTGTTCATATTTCTTCTCTCCTTAGCTCTCTGGCTTTCAGTAGCTGTCTGCTATTTTCTGTCTAACCCACAGAAAAAGCCCTGCAATATGCTGGACACAAATTTCTTGTTGATTAAGAAATCAAATGTCAATGTTATGAAAAAAGCTATGAATCTGCAAATTATTCAGCACAGACCTATTAGCCAGCACAAAACACAGTGTTCACTTATGTAGTTATGTGGTTATGAAGCAAATCAATTTTGCTTCATAACCACACACTTTAAAGAAAGCAGGGGATCATTAAAGTCATTAAGATTTGTAGTTTGGGATCCAATATAGTCTGCCAAATATCATGGCAATCCAGGAAGCATTTTCAAGGTATTTCCTACAAAGCCAAAAACACAGCTTATAACTCTTAGTGGCACTAGAGGAAAAGAAGATCATCAAAATGAAAGAATAAATCCTTATTTGCTTCTGTTAGGGGACTGTGAATGTCTCAATCCATTGAGTAGTTGTTTATATATTTCAGTGTGAATCAAAGTGGTAAAATAATCAACATTGCAAGCTGTGTTATTAGCATGACTAAATATGTAGGAACATTTAGAAAACAGCTACAGACAATGTACCTCATTATTTTAACTTTATATGTTCTTACTCTAGTCTATTGGTGGTGTAATGAGGTGCCTGTTTCCAGCAGCTACAACACAGCTCTCTTTAGCAGAAAGCAAATTCAATTATCTGAAACAATCAAAAAGCTTTTTAATAGACTCATAATTATGTACCAATGTTCAAGAATCATAAAAGTCTGTCGTAAAAGAAATGGCTTTACGGAATCCTCGCTTCATGATAATAGCACCATGCAGCCACATAACATGCTGTGTTTTGATTAGGTTTATTTACATTATCATCCTCTCTACATAAACATGCAGTACAAAATGCTTCAGCTAAATGCGCTGTTGAAAAAAATTCACCTGTTCTGCCAACAACTCCAGGTTATTGTATTATATCTGTTTTAAAGGAGAGATGGGAAACGTGAGCTCCAACTTCAAATACATGGTCCTTTGTTTAAAAACTTGCATAAATTTGCAGAAACTAATCTTAATTTCCATGACAACACAATGAAATGTCTTACACCTTTGGGAAACTTGTATCGTGTATAGTTTTTTGTTGCATATCCTAAAATAAAAATAAAAAAAAAGAAACCATAGTAACGACGGACTGTTCTGGTATCCTCAGCTTCAAATCTGTGTCCACTGTGCATCCGCTCAGCTGGGTGACAATCCTCGGGGGAGAAAAGGACAGTCTGGCAGCTTCTAACTCGTGTTGTTTATGCTGACCCCCCACCTGTGAGATTCTGCCAACCACGACTGAATAAAGCTACCTCTAAGCTCTTAATATATATATCCCTCCTGCTCACAGATGTGTCTGGAAAGAATGACCCTCGGTGCACAGTGGGCAGTAAAGCCGGGAGGAAATCTCTGCCTCGACGGTGTAATGACACTGCTCACGTCAATCCTCTACAGAGATCTGTATTTTTCTCTTTTACTGTTATTTTATGTTCTTCTCTATATTTCTTTCATTCCTGCCCTCACCTGAGTCTTTTTCTGCGTGCAGTGCTCTACAGAAATGTGTTGCAGCTCGAGACGTCATGTTGACCTGTGCTGTCCTTTTTGCTGTTTTCAGTTCCTTGCAATTACACCGGGTCTGTCTCCAGACAAATCGAATGGGCCAGCTTGTCTTTCTGACTGCGTGCAGTGCTGACCGATCGATGGACATCACAGTTAATACCCTCTCTTGTTTTTGTCGAGTTGTGAAATGTTCTTGCTGATGGACACGCCCATCGGCTGTTTTCCTCTCTGGCAGATCAAGGCTTTGCTCCGCCTGGGGACGGCTTGTCGATCCCAGGCTGTTCAAAGTGATCAGAGTCACTGTCCACAAAATCAATGAGCTTCTTCTACTACTCCTCTTCCATACCTGCTCACTATCTCCTTACAACACTTTACAGAGTTTTCCTGTATGTTTTAATGGGAAGAGCATTGGTTGGATCAATAAATCAAATAATCAGTGGACTCAGGGGAGCAGGCAGGATAGAGTGCCAGGGAGGAAAAACCCAAAGATCAGGGTCTGTGTGAGGAAAGGCCTCAGGATGACACGGTGTTTAAGATAACAAAATTATTATTGGCAAACAACTTAAAAAATAATAATTACATTTCTAGCCAATGCAAGTATACTGAAAAAAAACTTAATTTGGTTTTATTCAATTATTTAAATTGCTTTAAAAACAAAAAAATAACATTACACAAAAACATACAAAAGCAGAGCAGAGATTGGTGGATGAGAAGCTCATCATATTGTTACTGCAGGTTGTTTAAGTTTTCCTTTGAGATGTTTCAAGCAAATACAGTAACTTCCCTGGAGTACGGATGTATTCATTCTTATAACATCACTTTTTTGTTGTTGTTGAAACAACAGTACTAGGTTGCATTGCCCAGGCTCATATATATATTTGACACATAATCTTGCCAGAATTCTAATTAATTTTTGAAAGATAATCCATTAGCTTGTGTCGGTGTTGACAATATTCTCGATGTTGCATTATCTCCAGACCACACAACTGCACTAACACTTAACGCACACACACAGGCACATACGCACACACATGCATGCCCACACGCACACATACATGCATGCACACACACACACACACACCCACCCACCCACACACAAGCACACGCATATTCAGTCATCTGTTTAGGGATGGGGCCAGAGAGGCTGCAAAGCAGAAAAAAAACATCATCGTTTACTTTGTTTATTTAATGTTTTGCTCCTTTTTATGGAAATTGATTTACACTCAATATATGAATGCAAGGAGATAAAGAGGGTCTCAAACCATTACTGTACAAAAGTGCACAAAAGAACAATTACAATATTTTTTTCTATTTAATGACAGGTGTTAAGGTGCATTTCTGCCCCTCCATTATGACAAAGTGGAAAGATGCAAAAAAGATTTAAAAGATGTTTCCATGATTCGTCATATAAATGTTTTTTCTGAATCTGAAGGCCTCACTGCAGAGGCGTGAGTTCATTCAAACACTCCAAACCAACTGTGCTGCACTTAACCTTATTTTGTCAAATGCCTTGAAAGTCAGTGTTAATTGTTTTACTGTAAGTGGTTGGTTGTTTGTGTCATGTTGGACGACGAATTTTTTTAGTTTTCTGATTGACCTGAAACATTTTAACACTTTAAAACTTTTTAAACACTATTTTATGCCACTCTATTATTCTAGTTCACTACAGCTAAGAGGAAATGTTGTACTTTCTATACTGCTGCATTTACTTGATTACTTTATTTAATAGTTTCTTTGAAGATATAATGCATTATTATGGGTAAAGCCTAAGTTGTTATTGATCCTTGTGAAATTCAGAAGGAACTCGGCAGAGTAAAAGGCAGGCTAAAAAAAACCTCTACCAGTTACAAAACTTACTGTATAAATAAATTTTAATAATTCAGTAATATAATATACATTATTCTAAAATGCATCATTCTGCATAGTGAGGACATTTACATTTTGTAAATTATTCTGATAACATTTTTTATTATGTATTTTTATGCAATTACCATTTTCAATGCTGGGTTTTTAAACTGTAGCAGTATTTTTTTACACCATAGTATCATTACTTTTACTTAAGTAAAAGACATGAAGTACTTCCTCCAACACTGACAATTTAAGTGTTGCATGGCTGAAAAGGTCCTTTGTGTTGTGTTAAGCATATACACTGCTAATCAGAAACAACACCTTACATCACATTTCTTGTGAGATCTAATGCCTTCTAGTAATTATGAAAATTCAAAATCCTCAGAAATGAAAAAGTTTCAAATTAGGATGTCTACTGATTTTATTGGCGATCAAAGTCTTTTTAGAATTAGCATCAGGCACCTGTAGCAAACTACAATTGGATGTGACATAGTCAATAAAACAAAGGATTAATTAGGTGACCTTTTCATTTTAACTTCCTTTAATAAGGTACTAATAAAGAGCTCCATTAGGAACTGAGAGCTTACTAATCAATAGGCCCACACATTTAGGTCTTTTGTGAAGGACTCAGTAGTTGTCACATGGGGCTTTTGACAGCTCACCAGAGAGAAAAAAAGGGGGCTATTTTTACCCTGAGGAAAGAAAGTATTGTCTTACAGAGAAACTGCCAACGAACCTAAAGGTATCTTTGAGGTATCTGGAAACTGGGGCAAACTCAGATCTAAAAAGGTCCTGCTGATACAGGGGTGTCCTGGCCATCTGGCAAAATGGGACAGAGCCCAGCGGCCTGTGACATCAATGGGACGTTTGACAGTCAAAATCTGTGAAGTTTTAACCAAATGTCTTCTCTGTGTGCATGACAGTCAGGCTGGTCCCAGCAAATAAGAGCAGGGCTGAGTGTCTTTACCATCACACCCCTGTGTAGATAACAACACTGTAGAGGCTGCAGTGTTTGTAACACGAATGCTTCTGATTGTGAAGGAGTTTGACCTCAGATTGGCTACATAACAGATCATGTCATGATTCTATGCATCGTTAATCCACCCATTAAAAAAGGATCCATGTGGACACTTTGACCTGATGATTATGGAAGAGAAAAAGCAGACAAACAACAAGAATTTGCATCTTTTTTGAATTTACACACTACATTTCAGTGAAATCAGGTTATTAGTTATTGAGAAACCTCAGCCTAATATGCTGGATGGATGTGCAGACAAAAACAATAGAACAATATCTTTATTTAATTATTTTCAACATTGGTGCAAACTATTGTTTCTAAGCAACTGCACAGGTTTTATTGATGAGTGCGTGCCTCCTGGTGCTTGTCTTTATAAATAAAGCAACCATCTTAATATCCGCCACATCATCTTTCTCTTCATGTCTCCTCACTATCAAAAAATGTATAGAATATTGGGAACAAGTGTAAAACAAATACACAGGATGTTGTCAGCTGAATGGACCTCATTAAAGTGATCAATACCCAGGCCATTTCCACACGCTGTAAAATAGAAAGTCTTTAAAATTTCTAAATTCACTTATTGCGTCAGCCTTCTGTCTACAGTCTGCCGTGCTCTCCATTTCTGGCTGCGCTCCATTTTCAACTGGAAACTCAGTTCAGTTTATTGCAGCTGTGAGTTACGAAGTCCAACAACTGTCAGTCTCTAATCAATCAGCAGTAAGAGGAAAAAGATGTAAACTTTGCTCTTAGTTTTTCAAAGCTTTTAAATGCACAGAATAGAATTTCTGTAGTTAGATATTTCCTTTTCCAAACAATAAAGTGAAATAGCATCATGGGATTTATTTAGTTACTGTTAAACAGCCTCTATTGCAGATGAAAACCTATCTGACTGACTCAGGCAGAAATGTTCAGAGATGAGGTGAAGTATTAAAGCTTTTCCCACGTTATTTTTCAGTCACGTTGCAGACTTCCTTCTCCGCTGTCTGACTGTTTTTACCCTGGAGGATTTTGGCAGGCAACAAATTGACATGCATCGTTATCTTGAACAAAATTACATATTTCTCTGAGTTTGCACGTTGTTGGACACATTTTGGATCATTTAAGTACAAAATTCAACAAAATATATTACAAAGATATCACTGTTTTTAGACATTTTAATGTGAAAATGTTAAACGTTGGCAGTTATTCAGAAGAATCGTTGCAGGTTGGTTTTTGTAGCGCACCGTAGCAATTTATATTCAGTGGCATGGAGGGCTGGGTCAAGGGTCATCATGGAGAATCCTGCTCACCTGGTTTGAACAGCTGCTAAACTGATGTCAGAGAGGCAAATCTCCTCTCTTGTTCTTCCCCTCCTAGCATACAGTACTTCTGGTTGCAGCAGCTAACATTGCATGTATCACTGTGGGGGCATTATTTTAGCAAAAGTATTTGCAAATATGTGTGGGGTGTTGTCGACAGTGTGTGTTAAACCACATGTGTGTACTCAGAGTTCAGTGTAATTATAAGAATTCTTAAATTGTAAATGTGTGAACAAACTAAAGACATAAACTGCGATTTGTGAATGTGTAAAGTATCTGCAAATATATACACTGGAATGTAAATTAACTTTTCCTAATTTGTGAAAACTGCAATTATTAAGATTTAAATTATTCTTCGTCATCATCTCTTTTTCTTTTTCTCATGTGCTTTTTTCTCCGTTCCCATCATACCAGTGATCTGCAGATGTGTGTGTCCTTTGCCGTTAGCTTACAAACTAACTAAGGGTTATGTAACACCAAGCAGACTAAAACATCAAGTGGCACTTACTAGCAAACAAACACTTATTAGCTAAAAGGACCAAAGGGTCTTCATGTTAATGGTCTTGACATGGAAAATGATACATCACCAGATGTTTGAGTTAATTATTTATCAGTACATGTGTGCAGTGGTTGTCTCTTGAAAGCTACCCACTACTTTGGAGTATGTACACCCCTCATGTGCTTACTTGTTCTGCACTGTGTATTGCAGATTACATTAAGTAAAGAGATGTGCTGTAATATAAAGGGCTTGATTTAAAAAGTCTTATAAGTCTGAGTTGGTGACAGCAACACAAGACCTTAATGTCCTTATTAGAGTGAAGTAAAGGACTGCTAATGCTCCAGATTAAAGAAGCCAGCGAAGCTTGCAAATTCAGGGCACTCATTGACCTTTACTCTGCAAAAACACATTATACCTCCACAAACAAACAGCCACACAACATCATTTACGTCAGTCTTTCCCACAGGATTTCCTGCGGTAATTCTTTCATCTCTTTATTGGACTTTTTACATCTGAGCAGCCTCGTTCCTCGTGTCAAAAAGCAATCCATGGATGGTGTTTTGGATGTAGAAAGCAATGTGGCTTGTGCTCATGCAGCTTACCTTGGTGCTACCTTTTCCACAATAAAGCATTACTCACGCTAAAAGCAGCTTAGAGAAATTAAATCACCATGTGTCCTGACAGCTCAATAGATTTGCATCTCCACTTGGTTACACAAGAAGACACGATTAATCCTCTGATGTTTGGGTGCACCGCAGAACTCTAAATCACAATAATTACTATCATCTATGCACATGACAATAGGAATCTCAAAAAACCAAACAATTCAAGTACACTACACAACAGTCCTGTCGGGCACACAAGTGTTAGGTGATGCATTATGGGGCATGGGCTTATGTTTGAACCAGTTTGCAGGACCTGCAAGTGTCTGTGCTATGTTGAGGTTAATGTGTTTGTGCTCATGTGTTTGTGTCTCGTGTGCGCGGTCAGTCAACCTTTCTTCGTGGCGTGCTCAGTGTCAGTGCTGTAGTCATTGTGGCTACGGGCATCCTGTCGCTGCGGTGGATTTACTGGCAACATGCCCCCCCCCCTCCTTCCCCGGCCAGCTCTTTAATTACCCTGGCCTATTGATCGTCCCAGGGACATGGCACTCTGGAGCTGAAGCTGGGACTGCACCAGTTAATGACTGATTATTCCACCACGGGCCCATGGGAGCAGGCAGGCAGCGTGGGGACAGAAGGAGCCTGAGAGCACCGGGTCTGTTCTGCTCTGCAGCAGCATTAGCACTTTTCACCTGCTCACCTGATTGCAGAGTGGCTCAAAATAGCATTTTGTACTTTTGCACTGCCAACTTTAGTTTTTGGGGGTTTTTTCAAAAGTGAGAATAAATGGAGAAGTTTAAACATTAATAACAATTTATATGTGAGTTTTATTAGCTAATCATAGCTGCCTACATGTAGGAGGACACTTCAGTTGTCTTAAGCTTAAATAAAATCCTATGACTTTATTTATTTTATTAACTTTTTGGTTGCTAATTTATAAAAAAAAGGAAATAAATTAACACTTTTTGTTCCAGCAGTCCTACAGGGAAACGAGTGAGACAGGATGACACAGAAGCAAATAATGACAGGAAATTATGTGAAAAGAAGCAGAGATATTCACCAGCCAGCAAGGTGTCATCAAAAGTGTAAAGTTTGCAATATGGCCGTAATGTTCATTTATTTTTCCTGATAGTCATCTCGCACTAAGTTCACACTCTGACACCTGCCTCATTCTTGTCTACCTGCTTGACACACAGGGTCATACAGCTAAAAACAGCAAGAGTGCTGATCATAAGAGTATATAATAGGCTTTATTTTATATTTACTTACATCTCTTTCTTTTTCTCCTCTTGACACATCATAAACTCTCCAGAAATGAAAATGAATTTGAGTGGTAAAATGAAAGGATTATAGAATTGCTGCTTCTCCTTAATGAGGGCTGCTGATAAGTAGCTGATGGTGCTCTCTGTCACTTTCAGACATGTCTTTAGAGAAGACAGTGAATAAAGTATGACTGACAGAATGGATGAGAAAGTCCTTTTTATTGCTCTTTCCTTGTCCTCCTTTTCATTCATATGCCCCTCTTTTTTTTCCATCTGAAGCCAACAGCCATCTACTTTTTTGTCCCTTTGAGAGATCACCTGAGGGGAAATAAGGTAATGTTCATGAGGAGTGATCTTTACCCATCACTCCTCTGGGACTGACACATGAGTCTAAAAGTCGAAGGGATGAGCGCTGAATATTTCAGAGGAGGAGGAGGGAAAAAAAGGCAGAGCGGAGGAAGAGGAGGGGAGGGTGGGATCAGCCTGTGAGCTGACCTGATCCCATTCTCTGTGACCACCCCCCACCCACCCACCCCCACACACACACACATATACACACTCTTTTTATAATACTATACTTGAATTCTTTAATGATAAAGCTGATGGGGATTGTTTCAGATTTTGTATTACATTATTTTTGTGTCACTGTAAATCCAAAAATAATATTTTTTTCTTTTTCTCAACCTCAACCTCTTCCATCCAAAGTAAAATTATATTTGCTAAGAAAAGTTTGCTAAGAAACTTCTATATACTTTGCATTGTTTTGACATTTGTACTTATCTGGTCAAAAATGTAATTATAGAAGGAAAATTTACTTGGTTTTCAATGGTGACAGAAAAACAACTCTACAGTTGTATCTCCATGGTCAGGAGTGTCGCAAGTAGATTTTAAATTAAAGTGATAGCAACACTAGACCAGTGAATTCAACAGGAACTGGCCCTAGTGTGCCTATATTAATATGTGCTTATATAATTATATTTTCCATAGCAACTGTTTATATTCTGTCATATAAGATACTTAGTGAAGCAGAGTCACAACCAAAGGTCACATTGATCTGTAGTAACACCCAGGCAACATGCATCTTCTCCTTGTCTCATTACTGAGTAGAAGACAACTACCACACAATTGCTGTTAGCATTTATTTATTTATAGCATAATGTAAAATATATAGTGAAAAGGCCTGTAGTGTAATGGCTTTGCCAGATCTGTGTTCCTGAAAAAGAAAAGACTTGTCTTGCTTTAACTTCCTTGGTGTTGTCTCCACACTTAAAAATCATCACCGGGGGCCGCCGTTTAGCTCAGTGGTTAGCGTGCACGGCCCATGTATGCGAGGCTCAGTCCTCCGCGCGGCGGTCGCGAGTTCGATTCCGGCTCCGACCCTTTGCCGCATGT
>JAPZDY010000003.1:8833647-8845627 GCA_029783645.1 Ctenochaetus hawaiiensis
TTTGCATATAGCAAGATGGTAACAACACCATAATGCAAACTACTAAATGAAGTGGTTTAATGAACATCAAAAAGAGGTCACATACCTTTCAGTTTAAGAGACGAATCCTGATATTTGTGAAGGATTATTATTGCTCTATTCTCAGTATGGGATGCAGAATGACTCAACTTCAATGGGGTTTGAAGTTTCATCAAGTCTGGCTGCCTTTCTTTAAAGGTACTGTACTCTTATTTACTGGTTATTCCTATTCAACCTTATGTGTCAGAGGCATGTTTTAACATTAGGCTGTTATTGAGTGATGGCATTTATTCCACAGTCTTCTCATAGTCTGCTTCTGCCCCCAGAGTCTAAATATGAGTAGGTACCTGTCTGCTATAGGTGCATGATTTATGATAGTGAAGTCTCATTTGTGCTCTCTATGCAGAACAGGTGTGCTTTGTTTTTTTGCTCCATACTACCCTGGACTTGTCACTTGACAGTCCTATTCTTTCCTTTATTTTCCATTAAGCCGCCATTCCTCAAATTTGTCTTTTTCTGGAAGAAGGCTCAGGGTTATCACAAACAACTACCCTTCAGCTTCATATTTAACCTGTGAGTGCTGCATCAATCTATACTTTTGTTTACTTTGATGTCACTGACATTGGCTATTCAAACCTGCTTTAAGTGATTCTCACAGAAAAATGTTACATTACTGACATGTCTAAAAACAGCAGTAGCTCCGTTCTCCTGCTGTTTCCATTTGAAACTAAATTATGTGTAAAAACCTAAAAACCTCTCACTGTCTCATCAATGAGAAATCTGAAGTACAAGGTATGATTGTGGTTACCAATCAGTCTCAGCATGAAGTCACAGGTGATGGAGCTATAGGAGGAATATAAGGCGTCTTTATGTGTCTCAGTTTGAAATTTGGATTAATTTTTTCTCACTGACAACAGCTTTTTCTCAAAATTTTCCTTAGCATGTCTTTAGCTTTCTTTTCTTTGTCTATTTGTTCCTTTTAAAAAACAGCCGCATTTTTGGAGACTGTTTTTATCTGCAGATAGATTCACAGTTGGTGCTCTTGTGAGTTGTAATAGAGGCAGTGTGGTGTGTGTCAGTCCCCATGTTCATTAAATCAGTTTATTGAATAAATGTCATATTTATTTTATATGGTTATATGCCTATACTGAGCACCCAGAGGTGAACTCTTAGCAACGTAACAAACTCCTGAATCTTCAATTTTAAGTCATAATTTTGCAGAGTTTTTTTTCTGTCAGCATTGAGGAACTTGTGTTTCTAAACAGTGAATGCCATCACAGGCATCAGAGGCTGCTCTGAAATATGGGCTGCTTTTTTGGAGGCCTAAGCTAATGTACATTGCAGGGGTTGTGATCTCTAGCATGGCAGCGCAGCTTCTCAACAGGAACTTATCTTGTTCAGACAAAGTGCTGCTGACAGGCAGTTCAGGGTTTAGCAGCAGCCTTGCTGTGCCAGGTCTCCCCTGGGGTATTTCATCAATGCCTCCCATAGAGACACCCAGAGCCACAGCCGATCCCTTACTCTAATGATGCCACACACTGCTCTCTGATTGGCTGCAAGGAGGCTGAGGTGAGCTTGCCGAGGTCCAAGATAGAGCAGCGTGGGCGCGGTATTGGGTTTGGAGGGGGAGGTGGTGGCGTGGGGAGTGGGCATAATTAGACTGTTGGGAGCCATGGTGATAATGGCTGTGCTCGGAGCAAGGGAGCACAGGGAAAGCACTTTAATTGAGATATAAAAGACTTGGTTCCAAGGGCACTTCACAGGAGAAGAGATGCCAGCTACAAATGCTTGCTCAGTGTAAATACTAAACAGTGACGCATGGTACTTTGCTCTGTATTTAGAACACTGTTTACAGGACAATATGTAATTAATTCTTAATTGATGTTTACAACAAATGCTAACTTTCCTATTGTTTCAATGGCATGGGGACACAAATAAACCAGGATTCATCAGTGATCGTTTGCATTGGCAAATTTGCATGCCTTCTTAGCTAGAATTTTTGCCAATTGTGCATGACTATGTTTTCAAATCAGGTCTGGATTTGACTGAGAAAGTCATAAATATGTCTGGTGGCACAAAGGAAACTGTGTGTAGTTCCTAGTCTTCCTAATATAGACACACAGCTGCAGTTTGTGACAATGAGGCATGACATGGAGGAGCAAACTAAAAAAAACATTGTCTGGAAAATCTGCAAGTTCAGTCAGTCTGTAATTCAAAATATATCCAAATTAAATACTAATGACAAATATTTGCTTGTTTAGCCAGTGATTCTTGCATTTGTCTGCAGGCTGAGTGAAATGAATCATTACTATGTCCCCAAATTTCAGCTGCTGTGCTTTTGTTTTACTACATTTGCATGCAAATGTTCTCTTGTCTTGCCTGGGCAAATTTTTCGGTAATCAAAGTCTAATACTTCTTCATTTTTGAACTAAATGTGTGCAGTCTAATGTATTCCAGCTGACTCGGCTTGGTTATCCACACAAAGCAGACAAATCCAGTAAATAGTGTTAGCTGAAAGAAATTTACATAGAGTTCACATGTTGCTTAGATACAAACATGGAGGTTTGGGCCATTTCCAAGCTAATATTACAAGATCGAATCTCACAGGCATTCATTGCATCCTTCTGTACACACATACACACATACACACTATTCGAACACCTCTAAAACACTCTTTTAAACACCCATTAACACATGCAATCACAAGCTCTCTCTTCCCTCTAGTTTCTCTCATTCACATACACATGCACTTACCCTCACTTTTCTCTGACACACTTTGGTTCAGGACTTCCGTTGTTACATTGATTGAACAAGGCTGTCAATAGCTTTCAAATACAGCTACCTGTCTGAAGAGGAGCTATGGAGCATGAACAGCGGCACCTCAAAAGATTTCCTGCTAATACTCCCTTTCCCCAGGTACTAAAGGCGCCCTGCTATTATTTCCAGCCTTTTGCCTTTGGCGATTCCTCTCTGTTCTGAGGTGAGAGGGCTTTGTCGCCACACGAGCACAGAGCCACCAAGACACCTTGCAAAGTCAAGGTATAAATGTTTCCATGGTACCCCGCTCAAGGTCATCTGGACAACAATATAAAATTAGCCCTCCCGGGACTGCACCTCCTCTGACACCTCCGCTTACAAGTCCCATTTTGCCACCAGTGCTCTTTCACTTTTCTGTTCCATTCAGCCCCCCTACACACAAACAGGAGAATGGGGTTGACTGGATGGATTTTTTTTTCCCTGTGTGCTCCAGTGGGATCTGGCTGAGCAGAAGAGTTGGCACCTGCAAGGGGAAGAGAAAAGGAGGGGCTGCTGGTGGCCGAGGTAGGCAGTGTAGTGTGAGGCCTGAAGGAGAGTGGAGCTGCTTGGCAGTGCTGGCTGCATGAGTCTCCCAGGTTTGGTCTAATGGCCCCACTTGGCCCGACCCACTGCTGGTGGTCAGATGGCCTGCTCCACTACGAGGCGACAAGGCCAGGGGCACGCTTTCACATTCACTTCTGCCTGTCTTTGTCAAAGACTCTCAATGACTTTCCAAAAATAGGCAAGTGGGAATTAAACAGAGGGGGAGCAGAGTGTGCAATTGAGGGAAAAAAGGGTGAAATAAAAGCCAGCCTTAAGTGCGGAGGTGCAAAGGAGCAGCATATGTTGTTTTAATGCTCTCATTAAAGACCCTCTTTTCTCTCCCCAATGCCCTCAGAAGGGTCCTTCAATTTACAACAGGCTCCGAAATGACAGAGAGGCCTATTTTTCTTTGCAAAAGGTAGCATTTTACCTACAAAACTTTCGACAGCAGCATCAGTGACTAGTGTAGTGGCCAAGGATGCAGAATTGAAACAAAAGAAGATAAGCAGCAGGGTATTCTTAAGCCAGTCAGATGAAACAAAACAGTCAATGCCATGTCTCAAACTGTGCTTTTTAACAGTGCATTCGAGAAATCTGATGTTTTATAATACTTTTGCCTGGCAGGCACTGTTTATCTCAATGTGACAGACCGGTGTTCATAATGAAGACATTACCCAACTCCTGCTGCCCCTCCTCTGCATCAGGACTCGCTGTGCCCCTTTGGTCCCACATCCCTGGAGTGCAAGGCTGATAATAGTTAGAATTCCCAGCAGGCAATGGCGGTTGTTTAATCTAGTGTGGATGTAATCCTCATGCCCTATCTGGTACCGAAAGGCCCTCACAGCACCTGCAGCACCCCAGAGCTTTTCGCAGGAGGAAAAAGGCTTTCAAGTAAGATGGGAATGTGAATCCACTTTGTGCACATTTGTGTTTGAGTGAGCAAACAAGAGAAAGAAGCAGGAAAATATTTTGATGAATGTAGTCATAACAAAAGGGAGGAGGCACCGGTGATATGTGGAACTGCTGGAAATGAGGATACATGTTTTGCCTAAGGATGTGGGAGATGGGATGTGACCTGTGTTAACTTCATATTCCAGCCGGCTTGGAGCCAAGCGTCCCCAGGCTCTGCCCTGAAGGCTGGATAAATGTTGGCTTTTGTGGGCTCACTAGACACAATTATTTTGGGTATCACCACAAAATGAATGACTTGTTAGAATAGGCACACAGTTTCCTAATCTTTGTCAAATATTCCACACTTTTTGTATGCTTGTTACAGTGCAGGGCTTTTACACTGGATAAATTGACTGCTGGCATGGAAATCACACAGGCTTCACTTGGATACACATGCATACACAGTCACCTCAATCAGCGTGTCTGTTTCCCTCTGCAGTCACATGCCGTTAGCATTAACAAGCATGAGGGAACACATCCCCACTCCCCTTAAGCTCATTCTACAACAGCACTAGAGATTCTATTTAAATGGCCGGGCTTTCACAGGCCACAATTTGCTATCTGTTACAACCTGTTTTTCTTGTTGACCTTCAAATCTCCTGTGGAGACCCTGCACCATCATTGTGTCAGTGTGGGCAGGCATTAGTTGGACTCTTTCCTGGATCCTGCTTTGCTAATGAGGGATATCAGCACTTTGGCACAGCTTACTGGCAGCATGCATAAAAATGGATTGGGATGGGGTGCAGCTCAACAGAACTGTCCCACTGTCTTGGTCCAAGAAAATGTTGTCCAGAAGGATTGGGTTGCATTATCAAATTTTAAAATATGCCCATTATTTTCGCAGTTATATTTAATCCAAAAGCACCTTCGAGGTTCTGGCTGGTTATTTGTAGATAATAGGGGCCACATTGTTTGTGGGGAGGTTTTTTTTTTTTCCAATGTCACGGTATGCTGTGGGTATCATGTTCTATTCATTTTTTTTCTCTCCGTATTAGTAGGAGCAGCATATTTTTTAAAAATAACCTCCCCTGCTTTTTGACATCATCACATCTAAAATAGAGGTGCCTTTACATGGACATCCAGTGACATTGTTCACGGTGAATCTTAAGAAAGAATACAGTAGCCTTAACCTCCTCCACTGAGAAGATACACAGAGATAATACACCCATGGGGGAGATTTTCAGGGGTGCTAGAGACTCATTATCTTGTCACGTATCATAAAAAAGACAGCAAAGGCCGGCATCAAGGGGCCTCTGTGAGTTTGTGTCCACACTCCCCTGGCTCTTCCTCAGCCCGGCTCGGCACCAGCAGCCTCCCTTGACACGCATAGCAAGAGAGCTGTAGCTGCACACCTTGGTGAGCAGTATTGATCGTCTCCTCAGCATCCTCTGCTGAGAGGTCTCATTCTGTCTGTCACACTCCCACACAGGCGAAGTGCACTAACACACGCGCACACACACACATACACAAATATAAAAACAAACATGCACATGCACAGGTACGCATAGTCGAATGCACACATGCAGACTCTTAACTTAGACAACATCATGCCACCCTGGAGGGCTCTGCTGTCTGACATCAGCTCACCAGGTGCTCAAATAAAGTGTGAAAGTGTGGCGTTAAGGCCTAAAACCATTAACAACACTAGATTCTGTCAAGGACCACTCTTGCAATCCCCCCTCCACACTCTCTGTCCTGCATGACTTTGTGACTTTCTAGAGGGCCTCTCTGGTGCCCAATCTTTGTCAACACCGAGCTGGGGAGGCTGTAAAGTATGTGGTTTTACTGGGTCTCAGCCATTCAGAGCGAGTGCGAAATATCTCCCTGTTAAATAGAAAGAATGGAGATGATGGAAAGTTTACCACCCATTTTCCTTCACTCTCATTTTATTGGTCATGGGTTCACGCATATGCGTAGGGGCGCTCTCAACTAATGACGACTGAATCACTGGGAATATTTTTTTTTTATTAAATCCTTATTTTACCATTGAGCTTCCTTATTGCTTCCAGTCAGTAACAGTGTAATCTCTCAAATTAAGCCTTAACTGCTTTTGCGGCCTCATAATTCCTAAGCACGTCGTGGTGAATAAGTATGAAACACACTGCTGCTCTCGTCTGATAATATCCAACCATGTGATTTGCATTTCTTTAACGCATACTGACTCAATCATGCAAAGGAAAGAAATTAACACCTCTCTGAACTTCTATACAAAGGTATAACATACAACATGTGCAAGCAGATCCGCAGACGTGTGGGGGAAAAGTGTTAATTGATCAACCTGCCAGGCAATTATTGTCGGTTGACCTCATAACCAAAATGTGTTTCTGATTATCATGCTTCAGAGGGCTTGTTGTCAAGGAAGCCATGTTTTAAACTGTTTGGACAGCACCTTCCACAGTCCACAGGGGATTGTTCTCAATCAGGCGAAAATGTAATACAAGCTACAAACTAATGAAAACTTAAATAAGTATTTTGTATTCTTTTTTAGTATCTGAATTTGATTTGACAGGATTATAATTATATGCGCGCGGAAGATGAAGAGTTGATTTGCATGTAACCAAATCATTTGCCTGGCAGATCACGGACCTCTCCAGGACTCGGAGATATCACATCGAGATTCTTATGCAGAGCGTTACCCCAACTGTGAACTGATTATTAAAGTCTGTGTAAACGTCTAAACAACGACGTGATAAAAGTGAAAAAGAGAAACGACTCAATCAAGAAATAAAACTAATGGCTCTGTTTTATACTTTCAGACATGATTTATGCTCAGTGTAAACGGGTTCGGGGCGTTGGCTCCTCAGCATGAGAGGAAATGTCAGCGTCCAGACAGGCAGGGGTTGAGCTTTGTGAGATGAAGATAGCCTCGACGGAGTGTGTATGCGTGTGTGAGTGTGTGTTTTTCGGGGGGAGGGGGGGTTACAGTTTGTTTGTCCAGGAGATTATTATCCACACACACTGCCCAGGGATAAACACAGCCGTGACAGCGTTCTAATAATGTTTCACCTTTATCAGGACACACAAATGTGCACTTTGTGTCAGTTTGCTTTCGGAGGCACAAGTCACACCACAAACGAAGACAAACATCAAGTGGTGCAGTAAATTGGAAATTCTTTCTTTTTTTCCCCCCGTATCTAAATCCTTTGAATTCTCCAGGTCCCCAAAGTAATTAGAGTCTCAGGCGAGTGGGGCTCATAGGGGTGCCCAGAGTCCCTCTACTCAAATAGAGGGAATGCCCTATATGCCTGGCCATAAGAAAATGATGTCCCAGCCCCTCTCTATCAATTACCCCCTCACAACTCAAATTTACATTCGGCGCGTCTTGCCGCAGCAAAAATTTGTCATCCTGCACTTCTCCTTCAGGCGTCTAACCAACTCAACAAAATGCATGGTTGTATATTTTAAGATTAACCTCGCTTTACATTTCCGGTGAGCAATATTGCTGCGCATATGCTGGTGATAAGCCACACACAGCTGCAGGCTCTTTGCGGGTGATCTGTCCGCACCGAGGAGACAGTAAAAACAACCAGGATGCCCACAGGGTGAGTGTTATCTGCTGGGCAGTAGACGTGTGTTTAACAGGACCCTGATAGCCTGTCCTTACTTGGCCTGAGGCATGGTATCAAACTCCCTGTCAAAGAAAGATGAAGTCAACACAGGCAGTCTGGGTTGGGTTAATAGCACTAAAAGTGAGGGTCAGGACTTCTATTATGGACTTCTGCCTTATCAAACTCCAAACAGTCACCTGTCAATCACCTGACTTACCTGCTAACCGTCTGGCCGAGACTTCAATTAAGAATGACACATGTGTACAAAGGGACAGTATATCTGTGAAGTGCAGCTGGTCATTTTTCATTTTCATACAGATGCAGCGGTGCGGAGCAAAGCTGACAGATGAAATGGACAAATGTCTATCAGAGAGTGAGATGGCTGGCCAACCTTGACTGAGCAAATTAAATTATAAAAAATAACAATGTAACTAAAAGTAAAGAGTTTTATTTTCCCTTTTTAGCACTATTTTTTTTGTTTCTTGGGAGTTAGTGATCTCTGCTCTGGCCCCCAGCCACTTCACCCCTCTCTTCATCCCCTTGTTTCTCCATAGATCACCCTGTTATTAACTCATTGTTGAATCCTTTTGGTTTCTAACACCCTCATGCTTCTTATTATCCCCACCTGCTTTTCTTTCTATAAGAAAAAGCTCAATGTACATTCAAGTGGAGCATGAGCATATTTGCTTTCTTCTACCTTTTTCATCCCTCCTCCAATCTCTATAGCCACCCCTCTCTCCTTTGCCTTTGTTCTTGTTTTCAATTCTTCCCTGGCCCCATCTCTCTTTTCCCATTTTTCCCGTCAATGGACTGATTTCTTTTTATCCAAGAGCACAGCAGATTAACAGATATTGTATCATGGCCAAGACAGGCAAAGCCCCCTCTCTGTCCCTGACATCTAATTAATGGTAATCCTTTAATCTGCTGCTTGTAGTGCAGACCCCTTGGTCGCTGTCCCATTTGCAGCAACAGAAGCCAGTCTAAAGAAGGGACAGAGATAGAGTGGGGAGAGAGTGGTATGCTCACTCAGCAGGTCGAACTGCTGGGCTGCTTTGGACAAAGACGCACGAAACAATGAGAGACAATGTCTTTCTCATTTCTAGGTATTACACATATTTCATTTGAACTGTATAACTCAGCAGCTGTCCCAGCTCCTGTGTTGCGGGAAGAGAGAAATGTTGCATTATACACTCCGATAAGCATATGGAAATTTTGCACTATACACTTGTGACACTGATAATTAAACCTGTGCTGTGCAAATACACATGCATGCTTACATGCACATGCAAACAAATGTTGAGCTTAATCTCCAACATTGGCTGTGCGTAGATGACATCTGTATTTACGGCATCAACCTTGTGCTGTAGGCACAGATGTAATTAACAACAGGGGCGAGGGAAGCAAATCCTCCCATCTTAATTAACTTAATTAATAGATATAAATAATAACCTTCAGCCTGTCTTCATTTGTTGAGCAATAAAACCGGTTATTAAAACCTCATTTTGGTTCTGTCATAAACAATATGCAGCCTCTCTCTCTGACAGTGACACCACAGATGGTGTTTGGATGTCACCTAACGAATCTGTTGCGTAGCCTTGATGCGGCGGCTCTGTCTTAGACTTCCAAAGCTGCGTCTTCCAAAAAAAGATGTGGCAGCTCCAAACAGCCAAGTTCATGTGACAGACTTACTTACAACGAGTAATCGGCTGCAGAAAAGTCTCTCACCCAAATAAATATATAACACTTGTACCATCTGCATTGTGTTATATATTTGCAGAGCAGCCAGAGCAAGCCCTTTCAGGATGGAGCACAGACTTCAGTTTCTGGTGTTTCGCTCATTATGAGCTAGGTTTGATTAATCAATTAACACCAAAAGCTAATGATCAGTGAACAGCCTCTTGTATTTATGCCAAGTCCAAGCACAGTGTCTTTTTACTGGCAGAGCCACAAAGGTGCTGGACCATATCCAAGGGCAAACACAGAAAGAACAGTAACACCTTCTCCATGCACGCTGCAGCCATTTCCCTAACAAATGCACTCGGATACTTAGACATAAAAAACAGTCTGTGACTTAGTGCGCACACACATGTGCACAACAGGCGTGCTTGCACACATACGCACACACAGCAACAGAGAGGGTTCAGAGACCCGCAGACAGTGGCTGTGATTAATGCATCAAACTCAGGGCCCTGCTGTAGTAGGTGTCTGTGTCTTAATCACTCTCTCAGTGTGTTTCATTAGCTCCTGATGGTCTCTGATGAATGGACTGGCCCTGGGTGTCCCGGCGTCTCTTGTGGTGCCGTCAACTAACAGAGTCCACTACAGAGGCGCCTATCGATGCCCCCCCACCACCACCACACTGTCTGACACACAAACACATGCACACTCACGCACACACGTACACTGTAACCCCCCTTCTCCTCCTCCAACAAATTGGCAGGTGTGTCTGTCAGGCTGTTAAGATATGATGCTCATGAGCGCAGCCTGCTCCTGAATTCATTAACCTACATTTGAAGGATAATTCAGGCACAAGTCGCCAGCCATATGTGCTTTGATTGCTGGATTCTTTCCCACCGTTGGGATTTAGTGTAAGTCGATGGGCAGTTTAATATCACATGCAGATGGCCTCTGGTGTTTCTTTATTCTTACTACTTGCGTCTTATCTTCATCTCAGAGGAAAAGCTGAACTTATGTTGCACTCTTGCGTTGCCTCATTTGTAATATACTGTAAATCCCTACGAATACCAGTTACTCTGATGAAGCCTTGCTTCCAATTATACAGTACATCTAAGACTCTTCTAGAGTTCCTGCCCATTAAGTTGTTATGTAATAAGAGTAAAACATGACTGATGGGCTGCTTAATGTGCGTATTGTGGAAAGATAATAGTTTTGAGAGAGGAAATGCACATATTTTTTTACATTTCATTTCACCTTAGGAGGCTGCATCCTTGTATAATGTCTCTTTTTTTTCCTACTTGATTGCAGACATGGCACCTGAGGGCTGTAGAGGCTGTGTCAGCAAAAATACTATGGGCCTGTGGGCGATACTCTAAAAGCAGAGATCTGTCGGATCCATAGCCACTGAATGACTTAGGGTGTTTTCAAATCTAAAAAAAAAGAAGGAGGGAGATGTTAATCTGTTGCTGTTTCATTCAAATTACCTGAATATTTGCAGTGTCAGAGTGTGTTGTGGGTTATTACCTCTCCTTTTTCTGTAAATGCTGTTGCAGCGATTGTTGTCGAGGCAGACAGTGCAGTGTAAGGGCTAAGTGTTGGCACATGGGCAGCAGACTTGAAATTCTTCCTTTCTGCACTCTCAGGGTATTGCAAGGATTTGAACAAGACTGAAGGAGAGGGTCCTAGCTACTGAACCAGCTTGGTGTCACTTTTTGGCTTTTTAACAGGATACTTCTTTAGCGTCTGTGTGCAATATGCAAAGTCATACTACCAGTAAGTTTGTCAAATATGTGGGTAACCTTGTAAAAGTGTTTAATGTTATGAAATGGTCCTATTTTGATTAAGTTTTGGCACCAAAAGTGCCTGATTTGGTTTTGTAAAAGATGCATCAAAAGCACAACGCCTCTCTCACAGACACTAAAGAGGTATCCTGTGTGTTGAAAGTGAAGTCAAGGAGTCCTGACCAAACTTATGTGCGTGATGGACTGGAATTGACAACAGGTTGCTCCAGGAGGCTTAAAGCCAAAAGACAAGATGCCAAATTTAATTGTTCCATTTTTTAAGGTCTACATGGTCACTACTGATCCTTGTCAAGATTCTTGTCTGGTTACATCAGCACTTATCTGATCAACCTGTCCTGTTCTCTTGATTGCTGCTGGGATGCTCTCAACATTTTCAAATTTAATTTATGTTACATATACTTATCAGTATCCTTGTTGAGTCGGTGATCAATCAAGCTCTTGCCAATGGAGACTTTTTGATCAGGTTTTGTGAGATTTCCTGTTGTGGTCTATTAACTCATGAATCACACTCAAATTGGGCGATTCCACATCTAACAAGTAACATGCAATGCTAGTGTTAGTTTCAAATGAAGGAAGTAGTATCTCTCTCTCTCTCTCTCTCTCTCTCTCTCTCTCTCTCTCTCTCTCTCTCTCTCTCTCTCTGTA
>JAPZDY010000003.1:8853569-8867491 GCA_029783645.1 Ctenochaetus hawaiiensis
AACTGCCAAGTAAGTTTTTTGTAGAAAGGCTACAAAACATTGTGCATTAACTTGTAAGACTTTTAAAAGTTTGGACAGACCAGGTTAGCATTTTTCTCGTACCTCCAGTCTTTATGCTATGCTAAGCTACTTGTCTATGTCTCCTGATGGATGTGAGGATGGTATCTGTTTTCCTATCTAACTCTCAGTCAGAAACACACAAGCATATTTTCCAGAATGTCAGACCATTCATACTGCATTTATTTTTATGACTCCACTGTTATATGAAATGGGAGATTGGAGATGTGCTTTTTACATCTTCACAGACACACTTCCCTGCAATACAGTCTGTCATTTTTCAATATTTAGAGACTTTAAATTGCTTCAGACATTTTAAAATAAAGTTCTGTGGGTTTGAATCGTGCTTGTCCACACAACACAAGGTTCCTTTAACGGACCCACCCAAAGGTCTGTGTGTTTGAAGAGGCAAAATTCTAGCTTTACTTCCCCAGCACATCCTGTTTAAACAGTACAGCTGTGAAACCACATAACAATTACTTTTAAAAGATGACCTGCTGGACTGGGTGGGATGGGTGAGCAATATCATATCTCTTCAATTCTCTTATCCCCTCTCCTCCCATTTCTCTCTGTCTGTCAGCCTTCGTGTTCTCCCCTCCGCCTTCCCATTGCTGACTTGGGCATCAGCATGGAGGTAAGCAGCCTCCCTCGGCTAGAGGTGACCCCCCGGACCCTGTTAACATCACACACTCTTTAAGTGTTGAAAACACACTCCCTAAATGAACTCTCCCGTTTCCCCTCACCCACCGTCATTGCCCGAGCCCTCCGCTGGGTGAATTAGATTGCAGGCTTTTTAATACGGCTCTTAATGGTTTATAAATTGCACGTAATGATTCCTCCTTTCCTCTCTCTTGCAGTGCTTTTTATGGCCCCTCGGCTCTCAAAAGGAGTGGGTGGGTTTTAATATATGGTGGAGGAGGCAGAATGAGGAAGTGAAACTAGCCCTGCATGGCTTTCTGCTCACCTTAACGCTTCCCCTGACTATGGAGAAGGGAGTCTCGGAAATAATGCCGGACACTGATGCTATCTGGTGGTACGAATAACAGCTGGGACATGACAAGTACAAGTACTCAAGGAGTTGTGTTTATTGGAAGGCAGAGAGTGTGATGAATGGTGGGAGGGGTTGCGCCTTAGGAAAAGACAAAAAATATGCATATCCCAAGCAGGTGCAGACCAAAAAACTGAACAAGGTGGAAGAGACACACTAAGAATATCACCCCAGTGTAAATATGCACGCGGTCTTACACTTGGCAGGAGCCGTCCACACGTTGCACCTTAAGCCTGAATAAAGTCATCCAGTTGTACAAACTCATCCATCTTTCTGTACCTTTTTCTTCAGTGATGCAGGCAGCAAACCTGAACTCCCTCTTGGACTGAGTTTGGACAGTGGACACGCTCCACCTTCACTTGCTTTCCAACATTTTCTTTGCGGTTCAATATTTTTCTATTGCAGTACTTGAAAGGTCACTGTGTACTGTTGATATTGCTGAAACTCAAGAGGAATGATGGCATACCCACCTAAAACTCATGCACCAAAAAACACAGCAATGCACAGCTCACTGTTTGAATAGGATGTCATAGATTTATATTTAATCATTTACTTAATAATATATGCATCTTCTTTATTTAAATAGACAGCTTCCTTTAATTGTACATTCATCCCAACACTTCTTCCTTTGATAGTCAACACCACGCTTCCCTGACTGTCTAGAGACTGGTAATTAGAGCAGTGTGGGAGGTTTTCAATTCCTAATGCAGCACAATATGAACAGTGGCCAGCATAAACCCAGCGCCTTACTTGATGGTTCGTTGGCAGAAAGTAAAATTCCAATTAACTGACCCAATTCTCCGCAGGGACTGCTTGTCTGAGAATGTGGTGAGAATGCAATTATGTTTTCCTTCTTGCACTCGGACATCATCTGTGTAGTGACCAGCCACAGCATCTTGTAATGGGTCCACATGTTGTAACAGCAGTTTGGTAAATCTCTACCTTTGACTTCACCACTCTGCCACCATGGAAGCGTAAAATGTGGCTCATTATGTGCTTCCAATGGTCCACTGGGCAGCAGAAGTGAGGGAGAACAAGAGAGAAATCATTTACATTGTGCGCAGTGAAGCCCTAAAGGTAGCCTGGCTCAGTCAGACTCCCTATTACAAAGGCTCTGTCATAGTAAGTTGCAACATTGGTAACAATGACTTCTATCCACCAAAGAGTCTCAGAGTGAGGAAACAAGGCGCCACGGGTAGTGATGAAAAAAAGACCTGCTTCCACACTCCTCTATCCAACTGAGAACAGGTGGGGAAGCAAGGCTCTGTAACTGCCCCACGCTGTGCTTTAAAGAACGGTTCAAACAATTTAGTTTGTCAAAGAGGGACTCCTGCCCTACTTTCCCCAGCTTTGTGTAAAGCTGCAGCTATTCTGGCTGCCTCCAGACCTTTGCTAAGATGTGAACATCTCCAGAGAAAGAAATTTGTCTATATAAATAAATACCTCCGTGTTCAAACACCCTGTTGGTTGGCTGATTAGATTTAAAAGAATTTAAATTGAATGTGAGTCTCTTACTTACTCTCCTGGTACCACTTGCAGAAATCAAAAGAAGAGAGGGAAAAAGGAGCAATGGCAAAACAGGGATGTGGTTTCCTAAGGGCAGACGGAGCTGGGAAAGGTTAAAGAAAATAAGACAGACATAAACACACACAGGTACACGTGCACACACAGAAACACAGAGGGATAGGGAGTGGTGAAAGAATATACTGATCCATGGTCCCTGTCTGGGAAGGCAAAAACAGAACATTGATTCTGCAAGATCCACAAATGAAAAATCCATGGGGGCAAGAAGCTCTCGCGCCCTGCGGCAAAGACAGGGCACCAGCGGTCAGGCTCTCGTATCGCAACTGACACGGAGCCCGGGCCTCTCGCTGGGTGGCAGTGGGCAGTGCTGGATCAGCTGGACAGGGGCCAAAACCAACGCAACCAGCAGGAAGCTCACTGAAAACAAGATATAAAGGAGAAGCTTTAGCTTAGGAGAGGAGAAAGAGCTTGTCTTTTGGTTGCACTAAAATGATCACAATATAAAATAAAACTAAAGCCACAAAGGAAGTTTGAGCCAGTTATTTTCTACAGCATTTCTACCTTGGGTTGTGTGCTCTTTAATCGCATTAATCCCTAGCTGTGCATCTGACCATTGTGTCTAAAATGGAAGAAAAAATGGTCACTCTGCCTACCTGTAAAGAGCCGATAAAGAGGCCCTGCGTCTCTATCTCTGGTTCCATTTGAACTGCCTCTGTTTAACCAGGGGATGGGATTTGGGCTGGGGGGGAGGGAGGTCCTTTTTTTCTCATTACCACCCTGTGTCAGTACATGTACACACCACAGAGCACTAATCTGTACCCCTGATATGCTAATCTGTCAGTCTCCCTCCTCACTCCCTTCAGATGGCAGCCACACCTAAATGCAGAGAGGGGAAGGCGAGAGGAAGTCATTAAAGCATGCCCTGCAGGAGCCTGCCCGGGCCTTAGCCGGATGAGATGGGACGACAGCAGCACTTTGGGTGTGTATGCACTGCAGGAAAAGAAAAAGGGGTCTCTAGGGAGCGCTAGATCGGTTTAGTCACTGGCTCTACTCTGGTTCCCCCTGGGGTAGCCCCGGTCCCCAGCAGACAGGATAGCAATCAGACTAGGCAGGGTGTGGAGCATAAAAAAATATTGTGGTGCCAATGTTGGTGGGAGTGTTTGTGTATGTGTGCCTGTGTGTGTGTGTGTGTGTGGATTTGGGAGATTAAAGGTGACAGTCGTCGCTTTGCTTAGACCTGCTCACCTGCCACAATCTGTCAGTATCCAAAGCTGCTCAGTGAAGCGTACCGCACCTGTCATCAGTGAGTGTGATTCACGGCGTGCGTGTGCTCCACCCGTGCACGTCCAACCCTTTCGTCAATTCACATGTATTTTTTATTGTTATATTATAAATATATATTCCTAATAGAAGTGCTTACCGCATTCCTGTGAAGCTTTCCAAAAAACAGAATCCTCTATCAGGGGTGCTGATTTTATGCATGAGTACAGCAAAAGAAATCAGTCCAGCATTATCATCTCAACTGATGTTGTGTTTTGTGGCACTTCAGAACCTACAGATTAACATGCTTTTGAAAAACATGTTATGTGTGAGTTTATGTGTGAGTTTGTGTGTGTGTGTGTGTGTGTGTGTGTGTGTGTGTGTGTGTGTGTGTGTGTGTGTGTGTGTGTGAGTGTATTCGTTCATACTCACACACAGACTTTTTGTATTCGCATTGGGGAGAGAAAACAATTGATGATGTTGTTTGCAGAATTCTTTCCTCCCATCTTCAAAAACAACAGATTAACGTAACTCCAAAAAAATATATCAATCTTCCATGTTTGAGTGAGAGATTGAAAGAAGAAAATAAAAGCAAAAGAGACAAAAACAGACTGCATTTATCTGCCAGAAGCACCCTAACAGATCATATATGTCTTCTATCAAAAGCTATGAGCTGTTTAATAGTTTGAATATAACCTCTTCATTTGTCACAGGCAATAATCACATTGTAACTCAGCTTTAATGGCAATGTGCAAAACCATAATGTGAAATCATACTGATTACTGTGTGTGCATGTGTGCGTGCATGCATGGGTGGGTGGATTTCTGGGAGACAAGGATCTCTGCACATCCCTTATTAAAGTGGGATATTATGACAACTCAGTTTTTGACACATATTAAAGAATGTATCTCATCTTTAAAGACCTTCTGTGTTTCTTGCTGTTTTTTTCACAAAACAAAGCTCCTGTTTCTGACAAACTTAATCTAACAGAGGATTCTGGGGGGTTCAACACTGCAGTCATAAAGACAAAAAGAAGAAAAAATGTTCAAATGAAAGCTAGGCAATACATTCTAATGAGCTAACAGGAGATGAGAGTTGCATTTTTATGCCCCCTGCATTCACATCGGTACCTCATAACTGCATTTGTTGTAAATAAATATGAGCAATCAGCTAAGAACGGCAATAAAGGGTCCATAAAGAGCTACAAAAAGAGGACTAGAAGAAAATTGCATTTTTGTACAAACAGACAGACAGACGGATTATCAGACAGACATAGAGAGAAGAAAGCAGATAAAAATACAAAACACAGGGGTTAGAACCTCTTTCTGGAAGCCCCGAATCCAAAGAGTAGGTGAAAGGTCAGGAAAACATAAAAAGTTCATGGTATTTAGACCATTTGAACACAACCTTGCTAACAAAGAGCTAACAGCAGGCAGCAGCGGTGGTCCTGAAAGCAGAGAAAAAGGAAGTCAGAGAGAGGTTAAAAAAGAAGTGTTGTCTCCTCAGCTCCCTCAGCCCTGCGGCGTGGGGTCACCTCAGAGATTGGAGACTGAATTACCCAGCAGCCCCGGCCGCTCGCAGGATCAGGCGGACAAGGGGAGAGGACGAGAGGAGTTAATGAAGGGAAGAGACAGTTCAGGTCCCCCGAGGGCCTCGAGGCACCTGCCTGGCAAGCTCCCACCGTCCGACCTGCTCTGATTGGCTAATTATCAACATGGATTTAGCCCAAAGTCAAATCACTGATTGATTGGAGTGTTTTAAATCTGTCTTTGGTCTCTCACTGCCTCTCCTTTCTGTCTCACACTCTCTATGTGGAAACTCTCGGTTACTGGAGTCCCTCTGTGGGGACTCACGCAGCACAGCGACAGCACAGCGACAGCACAGCGACAGCACAGCAGCAGCGGGTGCCCGGTCCTTTTGCAGAATGTGGACACACGGCCTCGACTGTGGTGATTTCATCTCTCAGCGGACATATAATTCATTAGCTAAGTGCTCAAAAAGAAATTATTTGAATCTACAGATAATTACTAATTACAGCCTATTAAGTGACAGAACATTTTTCAAATGGGAGCGAGGGGAGAAAGGCCTTGGTCTCGCTCATTTTGGGTCAGCATAATTCTAGTAATAGATGTTATTTGCCATGACCAAGGAGGATGTGAAGGTGTGATTAAATAAGTGCTGCTATGTTTGCTTATATTCATTCATCAGCAATTAAGTAGCTCTTGGTCTAGTAGGAATCTCAAGCCTGGTTCATTAAACTTTACATTAAATGCCAAAGGGAATAAATGCTGTGCAGCTTATGACCATAAGTATTAGTCATGACTGTTAAAGTGACTGCTGTTTCTCTATATAATGTTTTTTTAAGGCACAGATCCAAGAGAACTTCTTTTTAATCACTCTACAGCTGAAATGGCTTACAGCATTTTCTCCACTGCTTGAATTAAAATCTTTCTACAAGATAAGCTGACATTGGTGATATCAAAGCAGCCTAAAAAAAAGCACAAATAGAAGTTAAAATTTGGTTTTGCAGGATATCCAGGGTGTATTCCGACACGTTAGTATGTGGGTGTGCAAAGGAAAAGCTTCCCTTCTGTTTCCTTATCAGTGTGCAGTTCAGACTGAGTGCATGAGACGTTGTGTTAACTCTGCTGAAAGAACAAGAGATGAAGAAGCAGCAAAAGCAGGCTGAGGACAAGATGATTGTAAAAGTATGCAAGCAGGTACGTCTTCCTATTTTTCCATGCATCAGATCAGTCAGAATCCATTGTCTCTGCTCCGGGAGGAAGCACAAGTGGTGCAGGAGCTGGATGCTGCTCACAGTGGGATGGAAACACTCTGCCTGCACACAAGCCCAGCTGGGAGCTTCACTGGGAAGTTAAAATCCTGATTCCAAACCTACATTAAAAAACAGGAGAACGAAGTGAGGCCTCCTGTGAGAGCAGATTTAGCTCCATTGTTACAGTCCATGCAACTGTTCAGGAAGTCTCCCTCTATTTTGCTGCAGTGCATCCTGGGACAGGACATCTATAGCAGTCCCGGGAAGCCCCAGGGGAGGCTGGGGGATTAGCACTAGCCTATCTCTTTAGAGCTGAGAATTAATTAAGTAATTATGAAAGTCAGGCAGGGGGGATGAAATATGCATGAGCCCTGATTGGGACGTTTGTGATTGTGTAATCTAATTTCAACCAGCGGACCGTCCCTGCCAGCCAGGTAGAGCACACACCACAAAGCCACACATACACACACACACACATATGCATGCATAAGCACACACCCACATGCAACAATAATGCTTTCAGTGTGCACAAAACGTAACCAAAGATCACACTCACTGTTGGCAGAAGGGGTATTTTGAGTATCTCATTATGTTAATTAAAATGAGGTAATCAGTTTGGATTAATCACCATAGTAATGAGGATTGAACAGCAGATTATGTCTTCTTACCTAATCCATATAATTGTATTTGTAGAAGCATGAGACTAATATGCTGGCATCTAATTAATGATTAAATGATTGATTAAGCTTGTGTTTCGCTCTGAAAAAAGTGGATTTTGCTTTTGTTTCCCGCATCATATTTGCTGTTTCAGTTTTTTTTTTTTTTGCTAAATCTACTGTTTTTTTTGCTAAAAAACATCTCTGCTGTTTCTGTCCTTTTCTATTGGTCTCTCGTTCACTTTAGCTGGATGGCAGTGAAGGAGGGACGGCCATACAGAGATGCATGTTCATGACTGAGTAGCTGAGTGATGAAGTTGAGCTAATGATCGGACAGCTGAGAGTTGGCGTTTTCCCTACAGGCCAAATTAAATGTCGCCAGCAGTTTTCTACTGCATGATCAGAGACAAGAGAACACAGGCTTTCAAACCTGTGCTCACTGTTTACTTGAATACTTTGCCATTATTGTAATTTTCCAGTTTATAAGTACAGGAGGGGAGACATCAGCGCCTCCAAAGTCTCAAAAGTCAACTTGACAAGTGGGTGTTGAGCAGCTGCAAACATGGAGGCTTGAGTTGTATTTGTAACAGCCGCACACATGCAGGACCACATTTGAGTACAGCAGCTTCGTCAGCTGGTTTATATCTACACAGGTTTAGAGACTACAAAAACACTACAGAGGAGCTCAGTTTTCTTGTTCTTAATATGTCTTTTGACTCCTTTTTCCACTGCAGCAAATCTAACTGATTCTAATGTTGATTACTATGGTAACAGAGGAAGCCCTGAAGCATTTGGGTCGACCCTAAGTTTTCTTTAAAATACCTACTGTAACAATCATAACATAAGATTAACATGGAGTGGAGAGCAGAGTAGGAAAGAAAGCAGCTCTCTGTGAGCCAAGAGGCAGAAAGGAGACTGCACAGCTGAAACATCACAGAAAACAATCAATCTGACAAAACACTGCGCAGAGAGTGACTGACAGATACAAATGAAAGAGCAAGGGTGTGGGCAGAAAACTACAATAGTTATAATAACAACTAAACCATTTTCTCCTCTAAACTTAACAGCTAGAGAGATTATAGAAAGGAGTGTTCTTGCATTTACATCTATAACCTCTTTTTCACTCAAACATATTATATTGATGCATGTCATGATCAGCTATTTAAGTACATCTTACAACTAATATCACGACAGAAAACTGCCGATAAGCTTTTTGTCATCAAGGAATTCACATTATAGACAAATTGTACAAACTGTAACAAATTGGCCAAATTTTCTCACATTGACAATAGAGTCCAGTCATACAGTCTTTTTATTGATGGACTTTAAGACCCATTTACAGCAAAGAGTTTCTATTATATCCTGAAAAATACTTCCTGTAGAAGAATCAAACAGAGTCGATACCAAACAGGAGATCAGCATAGCCATGAGTTATGTCACATGAAAGACACAGTCACCGTCTCAATACACAAATACAGCGCAATAGTGCAATATAGGTCTTAAGCATAACCACAAATGTACACGCGGTGTTAACACACTCATGCACACACACACAAGGCACAACGAGGCTCCCATTTCCTCTCAATCACCTGCAAGTCTATCGACCCAGGTGTATCCTCCTTCCTCCCATTTATTTTTACTTTTTTTTCATGTATTGATTCATACGCGGGTGTAGTTGGAAAGCTGCATCACATAGTGCTGGAGTATCATGTTCGAGGTTTGACCATTTGTGTCCTTTTGCATCCATCCATTATTCTCAAGGGCTTTAAAGTCTCATCTTAAAGCTTAACATTCAGTGTAACAGCTCAGTCATTATAATGCTTTAATTAAAGAACGGGGAGCCTATTCTTATAAAAGTGAGGCCAGCAATTTAAAAAAGAGGGGAAATGAGCAAATGCCTGAGCTTTTTATGTTTTACTATACATGCTCTACTTCACTGGAGCACTGCAGTGGGAACTTCCAGTATTTAAACTGGTCCCCAGTGTTTGAACTCTGCTCAGAAAGCAGAACATAAAGCAGAGAGATGAGAGGATAGATTCAGAGAGGGGAGCAGAGATGAAAGGCTGCGGTGTGCCCTCCAAAGGGAATGTGGGAGCCCGGGAGCACGCTTACTCACAGTGTCTGATTGTTCCTTTGTCTCTTTTAGTCGCAGAAGGAGCTGTTTTTAAAGTCTGAACACAGGAAACGTGACAAGAGACGGACTGCAGGTCTGATGTTTCAAGTTCGTATCCACGCGGCTCTACTCATCATGGGATTACTTTCTAAAAGCATCTTTGAACACTGTAAGATTGCACAACAAAGGAGGTCAGAATTCATAGAGATGGAGTTTTTGTCCGACTAATATCGAGCACCTTGTGATTCTTTAAATAACAGTCATGTAGCGAATGAGAGGAGCAGGTGTGTCTCCAGCATCAGATGTCCACCTTTCCAACCCCTGTTTCTTCCCCTGTATGCAGGTGTGATACTTGCTCGTTAATTCCACCTCAGGTTGTGACCTACCTTAAAGTACAATGGTGACCTATGGATTTCCTTGTCTGTCTCCCACACCACCTCTGCAGAGTGGATTTTTTTTCCCATTTAAGACAGAACGAAGACAAAATTAGACTTTAAAGATCTGTTTTCTGTCATTTCAGTGAGAGGATAAATCATTTCACACTCCTTTTTTTGCTCCACATCTTCTTCTCTGTGATTCTTTGCATGTGGTTGCAAGTGACTCATATTTTATGCCTTTTTTATTTTATTTAGAATATAACTCTGCTGTCTGCACTGAAAGGTTAATGCACTTGTTTAGACATATACTTGGTATGTAAATGTGGCTTTCATTTCAGCTAACGTGAAAGAAAAGCTTTAAATACTCTGATAATTGTTGTATCCTTTAAAGGTATTAAATGACAGAAAAACTCCGGATCTATGTTTTTCTTCCTTTTTTTTTACAACAAAATGACCTTGAAGCATAAGCTCAGCTTCCTGATTTTGAGGCTTCTGTGGATTCAACCTCAACTGACTGCTTTGCATGGATTTGACTGGAAACCACAGATGGATTTGCATTTCTTTAAAAAGAAAAAGTACCTCAACTGCCAGAGTGCAAAGGTCGGAGATAAAAACTAACACATGGAAACAAGATAAACTCTTGATTGTTTGTCCAGCCTCTGGTTACTCCAACAACATGCCAATACTATTGATTATTCCCATTTACAGACGTCTAGTGTAATTTGTGTGGGAGCCACTGTGCTAATCATCCTCTAATATTATCAAGAACCTCTACACAAACTATGGAATCCACATTCAATTTAATTTAATAACGAGCACGACATGTATTGTCATTGTCAAGTGTTATCACATTCATCAGAGATGTTACACACATAATCATTTAGTGCTGGAAGAGTCCTGCTAGTTCTTCTCTAACTAATAACCATACTTTTCCCTCCTCCTCCTCCTCCTCCTCCTCACCTCTGTCCCTGTCTCCCCTTCCCTGCCAGTGTCAGCTTCCATCACCAGAAATGAGGTGATATCGGTGTGATGGGAGACCGTTTCCAGGCAAACAAAGCACGCCCACACCTGAGCTTTTTATAGGCTAATAAGATGACCGTTGGCTGGCTGTACTGTGGGGTCAGCTCCTGTGTTATCCATCCTTTGTCTGCAGAAATTCAACCTATTATTATTGACTTGATTGACCATCTAGTCAGACACTAATAATAGTGTCCATTCCGCTTGCTTCAGGAATGTGGAAAAAATTGTCACTGTGCTCTATTAACTTTTCTCTGTATTTATGTCTGGAAAGGTAAATTGCAACATTAAATCATTTTGACTACTGATAGTGTGCTGTAAACATGATGTCATCCCTGCAGTGCTGTGTTGCATCATGGGATGCCTCTGGGTCTTGTCAAGGGTAGCCACACATGTGGTGAATTTAACAATTTACCAGGCATTTGGCAGAAAAATATTAATGATTCATTACTGTGATTTTTTTTTAACAGAAGCTATGTTTCCTGTTTTTTTCACCATGAATTGCTGTTTTTTTTTTTAAACAAAGTGTGATTTTGTTTTGTTTTGTTGCTGCTGAGAAATGACTAAAATGTGTCAGACAAACCTCAGCTGTTTGAGAGAAAGCTTCATGAACCTGAATGATATTGAAACCAGCAATGCACTGTTAGGATCTTCTCATCCCTACTATATTGAAAATCTATTTATTTCTTTTCCCCTCTATATCAGGGAGTCCATGTGGTAACTACATGTGTTCTGCCTCAACAACAATAATCTCCTTGTGCAATTATGTTAATCACAAATAACGCGTGTCGCATGCCTCGGTCTCCACCCATTCTCTGTGGCAAACAGAAGTGCAGTGGTGGCAACTCTTGAGTATTATTTTCATCTAGATCTGTCAGCGTTTCCCACCAGATCAAGGCTGTGATTAATAAAATGGGCCTCCTGGTCCCCTCCAGCCTATTCTCACCTTCTCCCTTTACATCGTCTCTGCAGCACATGCTTGTCTCCTAATGTCTACACCTCTGTCAATTTCTGTCCTTATTCTCATTCTCTCCTGCTGGTTATCGCTGTGGCTTCCTTTCAGGCTTCCCACCAGCATGAAAAGAGAATTTCTTTCTTTTGCTCCCCTTTTTTTCCCCCCCTCTTTTCTTCTCTCTCTTGCCGGTTCTCTGGAGCTCCTGGTAAATGATGCATTGTAGACTCACAGCCGCTGAGCAATCATTAGTGAGGTGGCACAGGTGAACGGGAGCGATGGATGATGAAGAGAGGGAGGGAGTGAGGGAGTAACAGAGGACAGCAAAAGTCATGTTTCCACCCTGAGGCGTTTCCCTGTATCGTCACAAAACTAGAAGTTGTTTGTGTAAAACGCTAGTCGGTGGCATTTCTTATGCCAGTGGTCATTAATCTAGACACATAAACACACACAGGCACACACCTATACACACACAAAAGTCCATACAGAAGCCATAATGTTGCTCTCATAGATGAAACCCTGACTTACAGTGTCCTAAAGCCCTTTGCTACCATAAAAACAAGTCCGGACTGGACTAGCATAGCAAATGTGCTGAGCAACCAATATTATGGAGTGTACATAATGCTTCCCTCATGAAATATCACCACTCAACAATGCCCTGACGCCCCTCATCATAAACAAAATTTGGGTTTATAGTTCATATCAAGACTAATAAACTGAGAGATTACCTGACAAAGGCCCACAGTGGGTAGGAAACTCCCACATGTGAAGCTTGCTGGAGGCAAGTTTCAGCAAGCAGGATGTGTTTTTTTTCTTCCCCTCCTCCGATCAATCAACTAAATGTATTTTGTTTGATATAAAATGACAGTAACATTGTGGTTTTTAATAGCCGATGATTTGATTGCCAGCTTCATTGCTGTCAGTGTCTCTCCTTCCAACAGATGTTATGTTTAATTAGTGCTCACACCCACTCTTCACTGCAGCTCCGAGTCTCACCACCTCACAGCGCTTTTATTTACATGCATCCTTCTCCTCGCTGTCTCGAACAACACACAGTGTATAAACATTTGCAGTCTTTCCACCACCTTTCTCCTTTGTTGTATCTCAATATGACAGTTATGATGTGTACAATAACAAACACACACATATGAGACTCTCATCTAAAGCTTTGAGATCAGTGATGAAAAGTCACAAAGTGCAATTTTTCAAATAAGTTTTGAGGTATTTCAAGGGAAACAATGTACTTTTTGCTCCGATGTTATTATTTTACAGATTTAATTGCTTTTTAGAGTGGAGTTCTTTAAAGAAAACATATGATGAGCTTACAAATTCACATTAAAAAATCAAGTAGCAGTTCTTACCCTTTTTGGCTTGTGAGCTCTTTAAAGTAAGCAGTTTCTTGTTGGGGTTCAAATTCCTTAAGTCTATGAGATGCTAGACATCTCCCCTCTTCTGTTTAGAGTCAAGGAGATAAAACAATTTTCCTTAAATACGGCAAAAACAGAAAAGAGTGTGGATACATTAATGTAAATTTGTATGGAGGAGCTTTGTTTTTCTCCCACATTCCTAGGACATCAATCATCTCACCCTCCTAGATTAATTTTAGGATTCTTGGATAGAGCCCAAGCTCCTGCTCGGTAACATCTGGCTTACACTCGATACAGTACAGTTCACATGCAGATATGGTACACATGGACGCATCAGTTTTAACAGTCAAATAATGTCACATTTTTTACTATGTTGGCCTTGAGCAAAATTTATTTTCTTCTTTTACCTTCAAAATTTAAAGCACTGATGAAATGCATTTTTATATAAAGGTCAAGTGTTAATGATTTTTCAGCAGTAAAGCTGCAGGTTGAACATAAATGAATATCTCACCACCATATTCCCATTCAAAGGGTTTTGGAGAATCTACGGTGTCAGAAAAAAATCATAAAATTGTTAGAAGCCAGTGTTTGGTTTTTCCATCCTGGGCTCCTGTAGAAACATACAACATGGTGAACTCTGCGGAAACTGACCCCCTCCCTTTTTTAGATATGCAAAATTCATTCTAAGCTATCAAAACATATATTATTAAATATTAAATATAATATATCTAAACATTAAATATTATTTTTATTTTCAGGTGACTATACACTATGA
>JAPZDY010000003.1:8882791-8896506 GCA_029783645.1 Ctenochaetus hawaiiensis
AACAGTAAGATAAGAAAACGGATACCAGTCTCTGGTCTGCAATGTAAATATGTAACCTCAGCCTGCAGGTGGTTGGCTTAGCACAGGAAATAATCCAGCCAATAGCCACCTGTAATAACCACAACATGGATCTCTACTTAGATCTTTGTACAGACTACACAAAGGACAAATTAAACATATTAAGGAGTTGTTTGTAAGGGGTTTTCATGTCCTTGGCTTAATTCCCTTCTGATGCCTGTTGTCGCAATATCATCCCCTTTTCTCACATTACTCTCAATTGAATGAGTGCTGTGCTGCATCCAAACAACAGATGTTGCCAAACTATAAAAAACAACACAAAGATCCTTCAGATTACCACTTCAGCTTCACCCCAGAAGAAAGCTAAAGGAAAGATCATTAACAGGTGCCTTTCCCATGTTTTGCCCCTTGTGCCCTTTGGAGTAAATAAAGGCTGTAATGGAAAAATGTTGTGAGTTTTACAGTGGAGCAGCGACAGATTGGAACTTCAGCCCTGCTCTTAAGCCCTTTGTGATGAGGTGAGGGAGTCTTTTTGTTCGACGCTGAGTATGAATGGCAGAAGGAAATAGAACATTTACGTGTGCATGTCAATGTCCACCCACGCTTCTGTCAGTATCAGTGTGTGTGTGTGTGTGTGTGTATGCACGCATGCATATGTATGCATGGTCTGGTGAGTGTGTCTGCTGAGATGCTGTCGCTCATGGCGTCCTTCTTTATGCTCTTGTGAGTCTGAGTTTGTGAGTGACAGTAATACAGTGGTGTGGAGTGTGTAAATCTCCTTCCCTCTAAAGCGCTCAGCAGTGGGCCTTACATTAGCACAACAATTTACACATCTGTCCTGAGGCGAGGAACAGACAACTCTGAGAATAATCAAAGCCTCAGCAGAAGATAGTCTGTCTGCATGTGTGTGTGTGTGTGTGTGTGTGTGTGTGTGTGTGTGTGTGAGAAAGAAAGACAGAAATCATAAGAGGTAGGAGAGACATCGTAAACAAGAGACAGAGGAGGTTTATTAAAACCCCACAACCACTCACCATCCTTTTGTCCTTCTATCCTCTGTGTCCCTCACCTCCTCTCCCCGTCTTTCAGCCAGAGGAGCGATTACATGCCCCTGTCTCTCTCGTCTTTCATCTCTCTCTGTGAAGAAGAGAGGAATGAAGGTCTTCTGTGGCGTGTAATTACACAGAGAGAACCTGGATGAGGGCGTCTGTCTCACAAACAAAAAAGCAACCCCCCTCTCCCCCCTCTAAATACCTCTTGATAGGTGGGGATCTAAAAAGAGACATTTAACTGCCTTTGATCCACCACTGGGCCCTTGTCTTTACCTACCACTTATAGAGGCCTAATAAGTATTGTACCGACACAAGTCTATTTATTTGATTAGAAGCACTGACACTAACGTATGCGTGGCTCAGCTCCAGCACTGTGGGAATGAAATACACAGCTCCTCCATTCATTTTAAGCACAGAGTCATAATCATGACACATTTACAGGCCGGTGTTCCAATCCTACCCATGAGTCATAATGCTGAATGATTATGGAAGGGCGGGTTTTTATGGGCTTACATTGGTATTGGCTCAACCTCTAATTGGCCCAAAGCACATTTGCATTCTGGGAAGGTAATAATGGGGCTCTTCGGAGGCACTTTAAACGAGAAAGTCATTGCACTCTGACTTAATTCTGCTCATAGAAGTGCTGATGCTTCCAGATGGCTTTTTTACTGAGTGTGATATGGCCATTTTGTGTGCATGATCATACACTTAGCCAATACTTTTTGAATAGCTAACTTGCTAGCAATGCCACTGCTCTCTCGTTATCCATTTACGCGTGATAATGTTTTTATTGCTTCTTATTTCACACTCGCAACAGAATAGATCTGCAAATAATGCTAGCCAATATGACGTGCTTACTGAAATACAAAACAAGTGTTGACAATTATAGGCTGTTTATTGTGAATCTACAAGCCTGATTTCAGAAAAGTTGGGACACTGGGTAAAACAGAATGTGATAATTTGCTAATTCTTTTTAACTTGACATATACTCAACTTTAAACAGCAAAAATTGCGAAAAGAAAAAAAAGACAATATAATAAATGTTTTACTTCACTAACTTCATTGATTTTTGTAAAAATGTGTTTGTATTGAAATTGATGTCAGCGACATGTTTTTAAAAACTTGTGACAAAGACAACAGAAGACTCTGAAAGTTTTGGAAAGCTCAAAAAACCTGTTTGGAGCATTCCACAGGTGAACAGGTTCATCAGTAGAAGGTGATAGTATCATGCATTTGTATGAAAGGGGCATCTTCAAAAAGCGCAGTCTTACACAAGCAACATGGGGAGAGGTTCACCACTCTATAAAACACTTGACTGTATAAAGGGTATTACTGCATTGGCTCCGGGACATTTAAAAAAACCCATTAAACCTGTTGTCTGTAAACACAATTCATTTACATATTACAGATTTTTTTTTTACTGTAAGCGTTCTAGTGGACAATTTGTTGTATTAAATCAGACATTTATTTTTTTTCCCCTCATCTGTAGAACTTCTTCTCTGTTTATATCTAAAAGTATGCTTGAGTATTGTGTTGAGTGGAGTAAACACAGATCATACAGTGTGGTTTGACATCTTGCAAAGGTCACAGGAGGTTAAGCATCCCTCCGTTAGAGGGCTGGAGTCGGCCTGAATGTGTTTAACGTGTCTTTTTACTTGTGTAAATCCGCCCCCATTCTTTGAGACTTAACCGTTACTCTGAACTCACTGGGAGATGAAGTGAGCATTCTGGTGCAGCTCAAACAGACTTGGCGTCAGACAATAGACCGGGGTCTTCTGGTGCACTTAGCTGAAGCTGCTGAATAGACTCTGAATAGACCTGGAGTGGTGCGTTCGTGCAGCTGCTGGACAATAGCCTGCTCAGCAGAAAGGCAGCCAGTGACCTGGAGGTCTGCCCTGGCCCAGTCCACTGTGATCCCTGAACCTTCAGTACACAGTGTCAGCACCTGGAAAGCCACAGCAGATACCCTGCAATAATTCAAGCAAATCAACTTAAATCACTGTTTGGAGCCTTAAATGTGTTAATACAATCAAGCCTGCATAAAAGGAATAGTTCAACATTTTGGAAAATGCATTTATTTTCCTTCCTGCCAAGAGTGAAAAGAGGAAATCAATACCAATCCTATATATGTCAGCTAAATACAAAGCAAGAGTCAGCAGTTTGTTAGCTTAGCTTAGCAATAAGACTGAAAGAAGGGTCAGGGACTCTCTGGTTTGCTGTCATCACACGCACCCAAATGTCAAACAAGTCCTTATTTTCAACTTAACATAATTCTGCATCTTCTTCATGAACATTAAAATCAGTGTGACACAGCTGTATGATCTGGAATCCTTGTGCTTGTGACTATAGTGAAACCAGTAATGTTAAGTTATTTTACATTTGACTGTAAATTCAAAAAAGTAAATGTATGTGAATTAAAATCGAAGACGAAGTGCCTTATTCAGTGCCTTTCCGTTTTTCAAGGAGTTGGGTGAAAACCAATGTGTTTGCACAGTTTAATCTGTGTTTACACTCAAAATGGATAAAGGGTTAAATGGGTTTATTGAGTCTTTGTCTGACTGGTTGGAGTTATGTTTTAATATATCTGGATTCCACTTGGAAATGAATGTGCTCCATTTGGCTTTGTGGCTGAAAATGTTGAGGAATCCATCACACTGAGGGAATCTCTCTTTGTTTGAGCAAGCAATAGGAAGCGTTCTATTCTACTTCAATAATAGCAACTCTCTGAGCTTCAAAAATACTCTCATTTCCCAAAATAAACACCCCCATCACTCTTACACCCAAAGTCAAACACAACTTCACACAAATCGCACCAACGGGAATGAAAAGCATCCATACGCAGGAGATGCAGCTCCCCTCCCTGTGTTTGATCACAAGCGACCTCCCCTCCTCCACATTTGTGTTTATTCTGGGGATTATGCTGACCTAATCTCTTTAGAGCATAATTCAGATTAGATTTTGTGTTATTATTATTGCTATGTCCATTCCCTACTGTCCTACTGGGATTTCCTGCCCGCAGTGGTGCTCCTGTGTTTGGAAAATTGATTAAAACTGCTGACCAGTGCCCTAGATAGAGCAGGCTCTGGAAAGTGGATGAAAAAAATAAAGGCAAAGACTAACAACACAGCACTGCATATCCTAAAAAACATGTACTCTCTGATAAAGCTGTGGGACTACACATGGTACAGTGACAGCCAATGTAGAAATCCCACTTTCATGCATTTATCCCATATTGATCTTTACATTATAACAGCGGGGGGAGTCTTATTCATAAATAGAATAATGAAACCTAAGAATTTGCCTCTGCCAACCAGTTAGAGCTTGCTTTCAACTTTCCACAGCCGTAAGAGAACAAAAAGCCTGAAATCTCTGCTAATTACCTGAAGCAAAAGCCTGAAAAGTCTGTATGCGTGCAGCTAAAGCTGGCGCTCCATCTGTGTAGGAGCTGCCATATTGGCCTGAAAGTTTCTCAGCAATTTAATATTCAGATGTCATGTTTACTCTGCATTGTCAAGATAGTGTTTAAACACCATCTGCCTTTTACCTCTGTCTTGAAGCTCAGGAATCTGAACCAGAAAGCCCTTGAATATATTACAGTATATGTGTACAAACCACAGTAAGTGCAAAAAGGAGAAATCTCTGTCCTTATTAATGCTCACAACAGACAGCTTATTTGCAGTGTTTTTTTCTTTTCTTCCTACCAAATTCCCTTATTACCTCATATTAGCAACATCAAATTATTCAGCCATTGTGGCATTAGTGCCAAACGACAATAAAAGTTTACTCTGTTTGTATATGTTAGTCTTTCATGCATGATTACTGCTTTGTTTTTTTTAGCTCATTAGAGTGAAATACCCTCTAATAAGTAAAAAGTACAAGAAGGAAGAAATCTTTGCCACAGTAAGCACCTCTGCTGACCTTTTACAGTCATAAAAACATACACTTAGTCCCTCAGTCCCTGAAATACACGACCTGCACTTTACATCCCTCCAGTTCTCCCCTTTGCTTGCTTGTTTTTCTCAATTAAGATGAATTATAGAATTGCATTGGGGAGCAGGGACAAGGAACGCTTATTGTGATGTTACCCCGAGGCACTCAGTCAATGAGTTGGAGCGAGAAACAAAGTGCTGTGGATATTTTGGTCTCAGTGCCTCGCACCCCTCAGATTCCCTAATGGACCACACGATATGCTACTTTAGCATAGCCACATGTATGGGGCCGTGCATGTGCGTAAGCAGAGGAGGAGGGCTTAAGAGGAGGTGAAGCTTTGGTTTGTTGTTCGTATGTGGAGGTGAAGGAGATGAAGGAAGTCTGAGGTGAGAGGAAAGAGTGGGGGAGGCATGTTTGTGCTGGCTCTTGGAAACCTGAAGATAGACCTGGCCTGCAGTGTACATTTCATTACTCTGTTCTCCTCCAGAGGCCAGGTGTGTGTCACAGCTCCTTCCGTGGGTAGCAGAGCGCCACATGATTAGCTGAGCTGCACTTCAGCAAATGGACGTTATTGATCTCCACACTGTGTTATATGGACCACCACAGAAAATGATGAGTCCAAGACAAGATGGCATGATGAATCTCGCACAGTCCAAAATTGCCTCTTCTGCTCAGCTTACTTTCTTTTTCATCTTCACACTCATTAAATAACACAGGTAGCTTCACTTCACACCGTCCAATTTGCTTCCCCATGCCTCTCTGTCCCTCTCTCTTCTTTTTTTTATCTGCTCCACTGATCGTTTTCAGCATCTCCACAGCCATTAAAAATGATTGGAGATGGTGTAATGTGTATTAATGTGCTTGTACTTTAGTACTTTGGCTGTGCATGCTATAATATTTCATGGGTAGAAACAGAGTGGCAAGCATCCATGTAGGGTAATTAAACCAAGATCATGATCTGTTGTTTTTTTCACACGTGTGCAGAATAGTCGTGCTCTCCCACCTGTGAAGAGCCTATCACAGGTGCAGGTGAGAGATGAGATCCAGGGTCAAAATAAAGGTGACAAAGGCTGAGAGACGTTTATAGGTGTGTGCATTAAGCCCTAATAGCTGAGCTTGTTTTATCAGTGTAGCATGAAGTCTTACCTTGAAGCATTTCAGAATGTCAACTGAAGCCAGCTAACAGAGGTATGTGACCTCTGACCTACCAGTTTGCACCATTAATTTTCAATGTTATATGTTAATGTTATGAGGGGACTAGCTTTAGGCATAATAACCGAAACCTCAACATGAATAGTGCATCCCGTTAACTAACTTCAGTATGCTGCAGAGTTGATATAGCCGCTGTCTGGCATAAATTTTGTGTGTTTGCAAAGAAGCTGCGCACAAAGATTCATTTCATTCACATCAATCATTTGCTGTTTGCTTTTTAGTCTTGTACGAGTGTGTTAACTATTCAAACAGCCCCAGTCATATTGTTGTGCATATGATGGAGCTGCACAGCAGAATAGCGTTGTGTATCTTGCATGATTTCTGTAATCTGTTCAGCCACCCAAACACCACTCACCTGTGTGTTCCCCAGCACATCCTCTGCACTCATTGCATGCATTAAAAGCTGGTTCTTTGTTGTTGTGGAAAATGGACGTTGTGAAGTCAGTCATGCTGACTAGATTGTAAATTGTGGGAAAGATATAAACACCTTTATGTTGGCAGCTTGCCTTTGTGCTTCATCGATGGCCTAGGTGATTGCAGCCATATGAGGGTCAAGCAGTTCTATGCTCGGTGTGGCCGTTCAAGGCCTGCACTGTTGTTGCTCTGTGGGGCTGTAAGTATTAGGAAGGTTAATCCAAGAGATGTCTAAGGGGAGAAATTAGGAAATTTAGGACCCTCACAGTCATAAACTCTGTATATGGTGAATTATATAATACTGTAAAACTTTTAAAAGCAATTATAATCAACATTTTTGTATTAAGAATAAACCAAATGACAATGTGGTTTGTTACTACTTTTACAAAAAACTAAAAAACAGACAAACAGCAGCAACAAAAGGTGAGAAAAGTATGTAGAAACCTCACCAATATATTACTGTAAATTTTATTGCTTAAATGAATAAGTAACATTAGGTTTCAGGATTATCACCAACCATCTGAAGTAGGAGAAAAATCCAGACTATGAGACACATTTTCATTGACTAGTGAGCTAACAGAGACTCTGAGTCACCAGTCTGTGTGCATGAGAAAAACTAGAAAACAGGTCACACATATCCTTAGTTTTGTCAATTGAAATTAACACAAGTCTTAAGACGAACATTTTACTAAAACTTACACACCAAAGACTACAAGCAAACTGAAAGCTGCAAACTTTTAATCAAGCATTTATGCATATGTATTTTCTTTACTTGAGTCCATTTTTCAGTGCAACCACGACTCAGTGATGACTGCCTCTTGAATAGAAAAACTGTAGCTCTACATGTTTCCTCTTGCATAACAAATTGACGCATCTAAAAGCCTTTACTTTTGCCAAACTTTTCACGTGAATTTATTGCAAAATAGCTGTATTAGAGTTTTTATGTGTATTTTATTTTTTTTATTGTACAATATTGTTGGTTCTAGCTGTTAATCTCCTGTTTTGTGTTGCTCTTTTTGGCTCATGCTGTGCACTTATACATACTCACCTATTTTTGTACGTTCGTGACCATTAGCATTCATCTTGTTAATTTGACTTAACATTAGCAAGGTCTTATGAATCAATAGCAGACTCTCCTTTGAACCTCCTTCTAAGAAGAGATATGGTGTGTCTTTTATAAGCGATGGCTCACTGCTATTAAAAACTGGATTTCAAATGACTGTGTTTATTCTATTCAAGGCATGACATTAAATTACAACAAGTGTTACACTGTGATTTAATTGCAATCTGCTTTCGCATCTCTTTCATCCAGTAAAGTGGCTAGCTCATCTCTGTTGCCTACATTTTTATTGGATATTCTTACGCCGAACAGCTAACTTAAGGTTAATGGTTTTTGTCACCCTTTGTGACTTAGTTATGACCCATACTGTGAATGAATGGACCACATTCAGAAGATTCATTACTGTTTTACTATTTTGAGCTAATTTGCCCTAAGATTTTTTTACACTACGAGTTTTCATACTGCTTTCTACAATCTCTTACACCAAGCTCTCATATTTTGCAACGCATTTACCTTCATGCATAGCACTGGTACTGTAAGGCTATGCGCAATATGTGCATTATGCATGTGGATCTGAGGAAAGCGTACTGTTTGGCAGGAGTTCATGTGCTACCTGTGTTTCATTTTAGTCTTTGATGCTGCATCTTCAGATGCCGTCAGCGCTTCAAGCTCAGAATTCTCAAAGCGATTATACAAAGTTAATCTATGAGTAGAGTAATCCAGACTACAAATGGGCCCAAATGTGGTCTGTGTGCATGTGGTTTCGAGCCCTCACACATCACCCATACATATTCCATAGATTGCCTCATAAATCCCAAACGGAATCAAATCTAATCAGATCATGTCGTCTCCCATATGCTGCATGCATGCTCCGTTAATGCTGTTTGTGTGTAGATTCAGCCTACACACAAACACTTCCAGCCTCTACCTGTCATACTTCTTTATCTGTCAGGCTGCATTATCCATCATTGCAATGGATTAAGCAGCTGACTAGTATCCACCTTGTCAGATTTAGCGAAAAGCAGCCACAATACAATCTAGGTGTGTTCATTTTGTTTACTCTCACCCAGTTCTGTCTTTCCAGGTCTCTGCGTGTGAGTTCATTTATCTAGTCTCTAAGCAGAGCGCTTTCTTTGGCTTCTCATCCCCAAGTAATCAATACTGGTCTTATGAATCCAGGTCATCTTGGCTCCTGTGGCTTCTCTGTCTCCACTTCCCTCTTTCACTCTGTCTTTATCAATCTCTGTCTCTCTCACTCCCTCTTTTCCTCTTTTGTCTGTACTTTGTCTTCTTCCCCTCCGTTCCTGTCGCTTTTTTTCCTTTTCCATCCTCACATTCTGTCTTCTCTCTCCCACTCTCCCCCTCCTGAGAGATTACTTTGCCCATCTGGACAGAGCCCTGCACGGACGTTACACTATTAGTCCTCGTGTGGCACTTATTAAAAATAGATCAGAGTACCGAGTCAGAATGAGTCAAGACTTTTCTTCCTCTCAAGCCCCTTCTTGTCTCCCCTCCTCAAACACTGAGCTCTATTGGCTAATGTTAGAAATGGACATTGGATTGAAAGTGAAAAGTTAGCAACAAAATGTTCCAGTCTTCCCTTTTTTTTCTTTGCTCAGAGTCAGTGTGTGTGTAAGGCAGGGAGTGTTTGTCAGTGAGTGTGTGTACCGCCTGCGGACCTCTTCGTTGGGTGCTGTCTCATGTCGAGCGGTGCGTTTGAGAGGCTTGTCGAGGTAAAGCTCCTGTCAGCGCCTGGCCAGAGGGAGTGTACTGATGAAAGCCCTCTTCATCATCCTAATGGGATACACAAACCTCTTAACCAGCACTGCTGCTAAGGCTTCAGCTGGGTGAAGCCTAAGAGAGAGGCAGAGACAGAGAGAGAGAGAGAGAGAGAGAGAGACATGAGTGGCTAGACGGGGCCACACACACCCAGGACCACACTGACAACATACACAAGTGCACAGGTCAGAAAAATGTTCAGAGTAAACAAAACAATGCTGTTGGGAGGCAGTGCAGAGGAGGAGCTGTGACTCCTGGCCGCCTTGGGTGTGTGTGAAATTTCATTGGGTCAGGGACATTAGGCTTTGGGACAGGAGAGTTAAAGTCCTCTTGTCTGGAGCTACAGCCACATGCCTCGTTTCTCCACCAGCATACACCCAGAGTGAGGGGACAAGGACCTCATATATGTTAAATTATATTTGTACTGCTTTAGGATGACTTGTAATAACTTTTTGACCCCTGCTGACTCCGTTCCAGCCCATCATCAGGTCAAAGTTTGACCAAGTATATGCAAAACTAATAATGTTCCCATCACCTCAGAATGGATCATTTTTAAAAAATTTCTTCAGTTGTTTAATTAACTTTACATAATAAAAAACCTACATTATTTTGCATTAGGATGAAAACTTTTGTTTGGGAGTTTCACATGAGTAAGGAGGAGTGAAGTTTGGAGGATTATGAGACTTTGCTTGCCGATGCAGTTTGACCCAGGCCAGAGGAGGACACACGGTCAGGGTGAGGATCAAAGCACCGGCCCACTGCAGGGGGTGACCCAAGGAGGAGAGAGAGAGAGAGAGGAAAAGAAGGAGCCTAAGAGAGGTCGAGAAAGAGTCTCTCATCATTATTGTCACAGTGTCACACACTCCGGTCACTAAGTGTCAACATCAGTCTTAGTTGGCCCCGGGCGTCTGGCGGGTGACACTGCGCTTCTCCTTCCATCCATCCATCTCTCCCTATTTCAGCTTATACCCACATATACAAGCACATTTCTCTCTCATTCACAGTCGCCTGTTTTATTTGTCTGTGCCAAGGGGATTTTCGTCATGCTCTCTTCATCACTGCTCGCCTTCACCGCCATTCCTGCCAGTCCAGTCATACTGGTCCCGTCCTGGGGCTGTGGGATGTCCTCTTTTTTTTTTCATTCCAGCACAGTCCTCACCCTGTCCCGGGGTCAAGGACACGTCCCCATAGCTGCAGTTAAGAGCAGCAAAAAAACTTTGACATCAGGCAAGAACCGAAGCCTCATGAATGATTGATGCGTTAAATGCTGACTCATCACACAGGAGAAAGAAGCAAATATTTTGACCTTAAAGATAACAAGATTTGCATTCATAAAGTAAAGCGGAGATGAACACAGGCCGCCCAGGATGCAGATAACTTTGTAGCGATGCCTCCAGTCCCTTTGTGCTACCCAGTGTTATCAGTTCTCATGGTTTCACAATCTGTTAGCAGCTGAGATTGCTAGAAATTGAAAAGTTGGCCTGGCCTAAACTGATGCTTGTGCTTTAGTTATTACTTTTATGTTTGGGGTGGTGCACTACACTGAGATTACGTGGCAGTCAAACTGTGTGGTGTGTTTTTTTGCTTCCTATCTTAAACTGCACATTTCCTTCTGAAGTTTGATTTCTCCTTGGTTTTCGATTTTCTCTTCCCTCTTGCTGTTGGATTGGAAAAACAAAAAATTACCCCAAGAACTTGGATTAGAAAAATTGCGAAATGAGCTACAAGCAATAGTGACTTAAAATGAAAACACGCTTTTAAAAAAAATCATGCAGAGAAGATCCAGTTTCGGTCCTCTGAAGCTAGAGGTTTAGATGGAAATGTCTTCTTTCTCCTTTGGCCTGATTTGAGCAAGTGTGTCCGAGTTGAGGCGGGGAGGAAAATTTATTTTGAGAATATGATGAAGCCAGTGAAAGGGAGTAAAGTAAAAAGATCAAAGGGATAAAACAGCCATTAGCTTCTGCACAGGACTACTTCTGCTTACAAGACCCCGACATTCTTCAGGGTGAGGAGATTGAATCTCTCCTCTATTTTCTGCCTCTCCATTTGTCCTCCTCTGCTATCGCCACATCACCTCTCGTCATCTATCTCCTACAACATGGATTTTCTGCCTATTAGTGCCCTAATCTTTTCCCTGCCTTGTCTACCGTTCCGTTTTTCCTGGCTATCCGTCTAATTCTATCTCTGTCTTTCTCATTTTTTTTTAAATAGTGTCTCATTAAAATAAGGCTTTTTTTTAAAAGAGTTATCCAAGCCTTGTTTTTTTTTTTGTTTTTTTATTTCAACCAGCAATTTGATATGATTGTCAATATTTAATTGCATTCAGTCCTCCAGGAAGTTTTGCAAATGTATTTGTTTGTGGCCTGTTTTTTGGAGCAGTAATGTAATTTCATCATTTCATTATTATTTTAATCACACATTGAATGGTACATTTCGCGATTTATTTATTTATTTATTCAGCTAAATTTACAAAGCTAACAGCCCATATCTCCCTTTCACACACCCATGTATACAAACACATGCAAACAGAGGCTGGCCCACAGCATGTTGCTTGTTGTGTACCGCATATCTAGGGATTTCACTGATGCAAGGGGACGCAATGAAGGAACAGAGTGACGCCAACCCTGCCGTGTTTGTGTGGACATGTGTGGGTTTTTTTTTTTTTTTTTTCATGTGTTTTCACCTCTGTCACACTGACTCGGTTACTAGTTATTTTGTAAGCGTGGATGTCTGCATCAGTGTGTCATGTGCCGTGTACATCCATGACAGCTAGGTCTGCTCTTGTCTTCATATATACTATCTAACCCCCTGCTTCTGTGTGTGAGCACATGAGAAGTCATGCGCACGGCCCGTCGATCCGCTGTCAATCCGGCTCATCTCCTCATCTGTTCATTAGCATGACAGAGGAGCTCTCCTGCCAAAGCAGTTAGTCACAAGAATCAGCCCCTGTCACAACACATTACAGCAGCAGGCATCTCTAATAGCACTGGCAATCGTGGCAACCATAGCCAATGCCCACAGTACCCACACACACACATACACATACACACTTGAACTAATCAAGAGTTGCACTTGATTTGCACCCAGGGAGTATTTCTGTGTCTCTCTCTATCTCTTTCTCCTTTGCTCTTTCCATCCACATTTCCTCCCTGCTTTCTTACTTCCTTTCCCTCTCCAATTTGAAACAAAGCTTACAGTCGTGTCATTAATCTTCTTCTCTGTTATCACCTTACTTTAGCTAGGTTACCCGAACTACTTACCCCTCCATTTCTCCCATTTTCTTGTCCTCCCCCTGAAGTACTCTCCCTCACTAGCTCTATTTCTGTCTCTCTTCCTTCTGCTCCCTGACTTCATAATGCTCAGAGAGATCAAGACTTTTCATTTTTAATCCGTCCGTCTTCCCTTCGTGATGTTTCAGTTCTCTCTCTCGTTCTCCAGCTCTTTAACCCCCCTACCCTCACAGAAATCTCCTCTTTCTTCATTATCACCTGCTCTGGGTGTCTAATGTGATAGATACAGGAAGTTTGATCTTCCTGTCACCGGGGGAGCTGTAGTTGTCATATCAAATAATGAAAAACACATATGTTGTCGTCTCGTCTCACAATCACAGTTCATGCCTCTTGGCTTTGCACATTGTCACGTCACGTAACATTACCACAGGACAATATCTGCAGCAAGAGTTCAAATGGTTCTTTACAAGGGAGCATCTTAGAATTTGAAGAGCTGTAATGAACAAACTGTAAATGAGTCCCATGCTGAATATGTGCCTGGGCCAAAATGACAGGGTAGCCGAGGATCAGACTGATGGTTAGTGCAACAATTGAGGGTGTTCAGGGGGGAGGACATGTAATTTGACTGTCTGTGTCTGTGTGCCTCTAGTCTTACCGGAATCTCTGACTAGGGTGGACTTTTGTTGAGGTCTGTGTATGTGTGAGGTCATGTGCACAACCCCACCCTTACTTTGTGTGCGTGTGTGTGTCTTTGTGTGTGTTTGTGAGGGAGGCTAAAAGTGGGGCAAGAGAATGCAGGGATTTACCTGAAAGGCAAGAGCTGTCAGGTCTTGTCTCCAGGAGTGGCCATCAGTCTTGAATGACACTTGACAGACACCCTCTAAACACATTTACACACGCACACACACACACACACATGAATAAAGAAATACAACTGAGGAAGGGGTAGCTGCGGTCACGCAAACAATTGACCAATATAGCTTTTTAAAATGAATTGTACTGTTTATGTGCACAATGCAGAAT
>JAPZDY010000003.1:8901436-8912702 GCA_029783645.1 Ctenochaetus hawaiiensis
GTGTGTGTGTGTGTGTGCTTGTATGAGTTAGAGAGAATGAGAGAGGCGAGAGAAAAGACAGAGGGCAGAAAGAACAACACAGACAGTTTCACAGTCCGGCTGAGACAAAGACAGACATTGCTATGATTCATTTTTCACGCCAGCTAATATAGCACTCCGGTATTGTGTGCATGAGTGTGTGTGTGTGTAATCCATCATCTCTCTCCTCACCACTTGTCTATTAGTGTCTCTTGACCTGACTCAGGCCAGCGTCCCTGTCTTCCCATCTTGTCACCTCTGTCCAGATTCCCTTTATCTCTCTCCCACGCAGTCCTGCCTTCCGGTTGTAGCCTTGCTCCACCGTACTGAGGCTCTGCTTTCTGCACACAGTCACTGGGGAAGGAGGGGACTTCTTTACCAACGCCACTTGAGTTTGGCATATATGAATAAGAGTGGGTGAAAATGTACTGTATAAGCATAGGTTGTCATTTAGTGTCTGGGTCCACATGTTTGTGTGTGTGTTTGAGCGATTGTGTGCTCTAGAAAAGAATACCCAGAAGCCTGTGTTTGCTTTCTAGCTGTCTGCTGTCTGTCATTAGAGTAATAAAAGACTTGCTGTGCTGTGAGGCAAGGAGTTATTGTCTTTAAGGTTCCTCCATTCCACACAAATTGCTGGCTGCTGAGTTCTGATGGATGTTTGTATGCTGGCCCAAAAACACAGGTTCCACTTTAAACCCCCAGCTCCATTATCCCACAGAGCGACAGGGGGAGAGAGGGAAGCTGTCTGCCTGTGTCTTACCTCTGTCATCCAAAAGTGTTTTAATTAAACTGTGCGACTCTGCAGGCCCCAGAACTCACACATACACACACACACACACACACAAATTGCATGGAGAGAGAGGTTTAACCAAATATGCAGGGCTGTTCCTCCCATTGTGTCTCCATCTGAACCACCGTCTCTCTCTGTTTGTCTGCCTCTGCTGCCTTCCTCTTTTTCCCTCTCCATGCCCCCTCTCATCGCACCCAAAAGAGTGACAGCCTGTGTTTTTCAGCCGATGTTTGAACACGGAGCGATCAATGCTGGACAAAGGGAAAAGGAGCGGGGGAGAGGGGTGGGGAGGGGCAGCACAATTGGTTATTGACAATGAATTCAAAGTCTTGAAAGACTGGAGGCGACGGCTCAGTGAGAGGAGAGCAAGAGGGGAAAACAGACAGAGGGGAGAGAGAGACGGGCAGAGGCATGGCTGTGATTCATGCAGTTTAGCATCACTTTTAAGATGCATTAACTTTCATTATACCTATTGACTTGTGTTTACCTTCATGTTTACCTACTTGCAGTGTTGTACAGGCTTAACTGAGTGTGTATAAGTGACATAAAGTGTGGCCCCCTGCTAAGGTGTAGCCAGTAGAAGCAGTGTGTGTGTGTGTGTGTGTGTGTGTGTGTGTGTGTGTGTGTGTGTGTGTGTGTGTGTGTGTGTGTGTGTGTGTATTTATGGATACAGGTGCACGTTTATGTGTTTCTTTTGTTCCTCTGCACGGCTCTGTGTTTGTGACAGCCACCATACATGTCATTTCTTATTGAGAGTATTAGAATCAGGGTGTTTCATTAAAGAAAGATTTAGTTTTAAGTTAGGATCATGCCACACCTGTTTGACAAACTTTTCTGTGTTTGTGTTTTTGACCATCTACATCTATTGTTGATTTTCTTTGATATAGCTTTTACAAAAAGCCATATTGCCTCATTTGTTTTGGACAAGCAGACGATAAAAAATCTGAAAGATGTAAAACATTCAAAAAAAGAAGTTCAGTCTCTCAAAACTCCTCTGCCAATCAAAAGATACACAAATGTGGCAGTGATTGACTCGCTGTAAAACAAATGTAATTGGATCACATGACTTAAAGGCTTATAGAGATTTGTTGCTTTTACTGCTATAGGAATATGTTTAGTATATCTGCACATTTAATTACAGAGTCAACTCTGTGTTTCCATATTTTAAAGGTATGTTCTTATGATATTAAGTGTATTTCCAGAAAGATCTATTATGGCATATCATGTGCATCCGATACAATCCTGACCTGTGAGTGCAAAACGTTAGTGTTTGATCAAAACACCAGCTCAGATGGAAAAGCCAGCAGCTCGGATAAAAAGGGTAAAATATCATATACATGGATCGTTTTTGAAAAAAGATATTACGAGGTAATCAAACATGAAACACTGACAGACTCTGCATCATGAGAACATTTCTTTATTGGTTTATATCATCTGTTATTTTAATTGTTGGTTAAGGTATATGCCAAGTGATTACCTTTCATAGAATTAGCTGTGCCTAAATTACTTTTAAGTTTCTTTTTCCTGACATATCTATCAGTATCACTGTACTGAGGAAGGGAGAATTTAAATGCAGGAAAAATCATTTTCATTTCTAAAAATGACAAGCTATCTTGATTTTCATATTTGTTCTTCCACTTAACTTATTCATCACTTGGAGAAGCATCTCTGCCTTCATTACACAGTGCTGGGGTCTTGGTAGGATAGAGCGTAAATGCATGCAGTGGCGAGGGTTCAGTTTGAGGTCACGGGTTGGTGAATAAAAGTAGTTGGTTGAATGTCTTTATAGAAGAAGTCAGTGGATGCGTTTGCCGTAGAGACAGGCTGGAGAGAGGCAGAGACAGATTAAGGATGACGGGTCCATCCTGAATGGCTGTTGGGCCTGGAGCAGCTGTTGGCCTTTCTGCCTGTCCTGTGGCCACAGAACTACCAGGCTCTGAGTTGAAGGCGGTGCTGGCTCAGCGTCTTTTTGGATCAGATGTTTGCATCAAAAGACGGTACTGTCCCTGCAACCTAAGGATGGTATAGTCCTCCTAAATCCCTGTTGGCCTTTGTCTGAATTGTGCCATAACTTTCTCTCCTACTTCTTCATGCTCTGTGTTCCTCTTTTTCCCTAATGCCTCAGACAGACTGTCAGGGGGAACAGTGGGTTGGGGATGGGGAAGTGCTCACTTTCCTAAAATAGGAGATGGTATCTTTCTAAGTGGTTTCTCTTGTTCCCTGGTTGAGGAATAACTGATCAGGTCAGGCTCAATACATGTTCAAAACTTAACGCCACAAATTTGTCTGGTTTAGGTCTCCAAGCGGCTGCGTCTGCCCTCCCACCTCTTTCTTCATCCACTGTATGTAGAGAATAAGATGTGAAGACTGCACCACTGTGAGACTGCTGTGTAAGAAAAGCACAGTTACCTATTCCTGTGTGAGTGTGTGTGTCTATGTCAAGAAAAAAAAGCGCACTGGGCTAGATATGCCTGTAGCTTTTTTTTATTTATTTTTTTTTGCATCTTCTGGCTGGAGCCGACCCTGTCAGTCCCCTGCACTCTGCTCCGGTCTTCCGTTTAATGCTTATTGAATTTAGATCACTTTTGCATCTAAGTTTTCTATTTGAAGGTCAGATCCATTAACAATTTATAAGAACCTGGATTACCTGAAAGAGGAAGTCAGAAAGTGATGATAAGAGTTTAGTATAGAATAGAATTTATGATGTTAAGACACTGTATAAAAAAGGGGAACATCTCAAAACCTGCCGACTTTGTGGCATTTGAAACACACCATATTAATGTGTATCAATATATTTGCCTACGATACATGTCAGGTTTCAGGCACACCATCATAGCGGGCAGAGACAGAGGCTACTGCAGTCCTGGAGTTTGCAAGTGTCATGTCACAAGCTCTTCTCCAGCTTGTGCTTCAGTGTTTTGCTCAAGTGTACAAGGATACAACCCAGTTGACGGACACACATGAGTTGTGGCAAGGGTTGAGCTTGCATCAGTAGTCTGCAGCCGTACAGCCCTATAAAAAAAAAAAAAGAAATAAAAAAGAAAAAACAAGTCTGACTGATGCAGAATTTTTTAGTCCGGTTCCAGTGCTAACAGCTGGACCAAAGAGATTAATAGTATGTGATGTGATGTGTTTGGCAATTTATGTCATAATGTCATCATACATCATTAAAATACTCTTGAAACTGTCACAAATTTTTGCCTCAAGGGGCTTTACAATCTGTGCAGAAAACTAGCTGCCCATTGAAATGATAAAAAAAACAAGGCTGGAAATAGCAAAATGATCAGTATACACTACATACTTAAATCTGCTGCTGTGAAAACCTGTATTGTAGCTCGAAACATTGTCGCACTGATGCACTGCCGGGGATCCACCCATCATTATTAAAGTAACAAGTCATAGTGAAGAGGTCAGAGATTTGTGTCTCTTGGCAACATAGCCAGGAGGGATATGTCACGCTGGAAATGTCATGGGATAATGTGCGATCAACAGGACCTGTCTGTGGAAGGTCAGCTGCTCTCCTCCCCAGCTGAGAGGCATGGACTCTCCCCAGAAAGACCAGAGCAGGAGGCCTGCATTGACCAGATGACTGTTAGTACAAGAGGCGGAAATGTCACTGTGCCCCTCTATTTACTGTGTAACTGTCAGCACCTTAAATGTCCTCTGAAATACAGGTTTGCCTTAATGTATACAGTGAAACTGTGCCAACAGATTTCATTCACACATGCCCTGAGACACACAAGACAAGCTGTCACACACACGCATACTCCCTCCAGGTATGTGATTGCTTGTTGTTCCCCGTGGGACAATTGTCATTTTGCTTATTTCTTACCTCTTCAACAGAGCAGCCATCCAAATACTGATGGAAACTCTCAGCACTGCTTGAGTGCACCTCCTCAACTCAGGTATTTTCCATCGAATTGACAGCTGTCCTAATCACCTCCGTGCTCTGTGTTTTCAGAGAGCAGCGACTACAGCGAGGCCGAGGTTCTCCCCGACTCCTTCCCATCAGCACCTGCAGAACCTCTCCCAGAATTCCTGCTGGAACCTGAGGATGCTTTCATCGTGAAGAACCGGCCTGTCCAGCTGCGGTGCCGGGCCTCACCAGCCACCCAGATCTACTTCAAATGCAACGGAGAATGGGTCAACCAAAATGATCACATTACCAGAGAGAGCCTGGACCAGATGACAGGTAATACACACATACAAGTGCACACACACACTTATTCATACACATTCACACATGGTAATGTCACCTTGTATTTCACAGACATAAACATCATACTCAATTACAAACATCATTTTCAACTACATAATCCATTAGCTCCCATAGGCTTTTATGTGCATGTTAACTGCATTTGGCCTGCAGCCATTGCATTATTTATATGCACTGTGAAAAATTCCCTCTCTCTCTCTCTCATTCCCTCACTCTCTCTCTCTCTGCACAGGTCTGGTGGTGCGCGAGGTGGATATCTCAGTGTCCAGGACCCAGGTGGAGGAGCTGTTTGGGTTGGAGGACTACTGGTGCCAGTGTGTGGCCTGGAGCTCAGCTGGCACCACCAAGAGCAATCGTGCCTATGTTCGCATTGCATGTCAGTACTACTGGTCCCGCTGTGTGTGTGTGTTTATGTGCGTGTGTGTGAGTAACAGAGTGAAAGAAAAGAAAAGAGAGACAGCAAAAGGGCAAATGTTTTCCGACTTTTTTGCTTGTCATGCGTCAGCTTAAATGTATATGCAAATGATTTTGCTGCAGCACTCCATCATAATCCCCCGTAGTAATGTGTGGCGTAGTGTGATTGACACTCTGCATGTTTATGAGGGTATAAAGTGAAAAAAAAAACACATGACACAGTGACAGAGGCTTTTTTTGGGTTTTGCCTGGTGTGTGGGTGTGTGTGTGTGTGAGTGTGTGACAACCAGTGACACTAATATAAACAGGATGTCACTGCTGTCACAGAGCAGCCTTTACTAACTGCTGGCTACATCTGCGTCACCTCCTCTAGACCTGAGGAAGAACTTTGAGCAGGAGCCGCTGGGGCGGGAGGTGCGACTGGAGCAGGAGGTGCTTCTGCAGTGTCGCCCCCCGGAGGGCATGCCAGCTGCTGAGGTACTTCTTACCCTCCTCATTCCAATTCTCACTGCTTTCCTATCACTTTTTTTTTCCCAACATTATTCTTGTTTTTGATACTAAGGGGCAATAGTTCATGATCACTTAGATTTTTATAGCTCTATATCTCGAGCTGAGATTGCAAAACCAAGATATAAAAAATCAGTTATGGAACAACATAAACATAATGGACAGGGAATCAGAGTAAAGGGCAAGCCACTGAAATGTGAGAGATTTAAGTCTGTCCAGCTATATTGAACCCTGAAACATATAACAGCTAGACAGAAAATGCCCTCTTATTTAAGCAAAGGGGCAAAAAAAGCTCACCTTTTAACAATTAACTGTTGAAAGTGTATAACACAATGTCAGACAGTTTATTTCTCTAATAAAAAGCAGAATAGCAATACATAAACATTTTAATTAATCATAAAGTTAAATGTAGATTTCACTCAACTAAATTTTGACATTTTGTTAAGCTTTATTGTTCTTTTTTTAATGGCTAACTATCACATGATTATTTAGTATTTAAAGCACATAGCATTGAAACATCAAAGCTAGTATTATATGATAGAGGAGAGCATTGAACTGCAATGACAGACTTTGTTTTATGTTAAAATACTAACTGTAATGCTTGTGCTTGTTTGCTATTATATATATATATATATAGAGAGAGAGAGAGAGAGAGAGAGAGAGAGGATGTGTCCAAATTAAAAATGAGTTTGGTAAAAAGAAGCAACAAATTCTATTTTTCCTGAGCAAAATAAAAAAGTGATCAAATACTGACAGTGTTTGAGGCACTGAAATGTGCCATGGTGGCTTAATATTCCGCAGGTTTACTGTGTTTACCCAACAAGTCTGTGTGTGTGGTGTGTTGACTCATGTTTATGCATACACACCTGTTGTTTTGTTAAGTTATTTGCCAAAAGAATTAAAATAAGTCCATCATTCAGAATTGCTGTAACAAATATTCAAGAGTATGGATGTTTGTCATAATATTCAACAAAAATCTTGGCTGCTATGGTTACTTTTTCCATTTTGGTGAATTTTTATCACTTTGTATGATAACGCCAAAGATTTTTTTTAGCACAGCAAAGTCCTGAGCGATGTGTGTGTGTGTGTGCCATGTGTGTGCCTGCCTCTCTAAAGGTGGACTGGCTGAAGAATGAAGACATCATAGATCCATCACAGGACTCCAACTTCCTGATCACCATCGATCACGATCTGATCATCAAACAGGCCAGACTGTCCGACACAGCAAACTACACCTGCGTGGCTCGTAATGTGGTGGCCAAAAGACGCAGCAGCACAGCTACTCTTATTGTTTACGGTAACATACAGACCTGTTTTATGTGGTAATTTTTTACATTTTAGCAGCTCTACATATATTTAAATCTTAAATTAACTTAATGGATTTTGTACGTTATCTAAAATAGTCTGGAAAATGTTAATGAAATGATAGATTTGGTAACCACCATACTTTTTATGGACTATCAATAGGATCTGCTGTCTTTATTTCCAAACTGTAAAAATATTGTAGGCAATAGGAGAATGGATGCTGTAAATACACCTGATTACCTCAAATTCATTTACTGAGGGCTTGATTTTTAGGGACCGAGCCCATAAGGCATAAACTCCTCTAGCACACTGTCGATCTTTCTATGTAAATAAATGGAGAAAAAATTAACTTGTGTCAAACTGAGGCAAACTGAAGTATAAGTCTCACTGCTTTCAAAGCTACACTGATAGAAAGGTAACAAATTTGGCCAAAGATGTGGGATCTGTGACAAGGTTTTCTCTAGCAATCTGCTGGTCATGTGACTCACTTTAGGCACCACAGTATTCCGCAACACACATCCACTATATATTCTGTGAAGGAGCAGAGAAAACTATAAAAGTAAAACTGTAATATCTCAAAAGCAGTACAAGACATCAAAATAGCAAAAACATGTAGATACAAGATTTAAAGGTCAAAGTCTTGTGAGTCATAAATTATTGGAATGAAATCTGTAGCTAAAATGATGTTGATGCAGTACACACTCAAAGAGGTGTTGGTTTGATCACTCTCTCCATTAAATTGAATGTAGAATTCTGTCTGTCTGCTTATAGGACTGATCCCCAACCAGCTGCCAGTACACATGTCCAACACACTTTAACCAGCTCACTAGGTCATGCCTTCAACTTTCAAAATAAAAGTCACATAACACTTTCAAAATAAAACCTCTTGTATTTAAGAATGACCCTAGAAACCCTCAAAATTGATTTTTTGGTCTACATTTTAAAGATGTCGTGACCTGGCCTACCCAACAGGCCGACGCTGCTTGCAGCTTTAATTATTTTTAAGACCTAAAAATCACTAAACTCAATTACTTAAAAGTCAGCCTTTTAATGTGTTTCCCAAAATATCAATCACTCAATTCTGTGCAAACTAAACAGACAGCAGGGTTGCAAGGATGTTTTGGGTGTTCATATAAGTTGATCGGGCTGATGACTGTTGGACTTGTTCATTTTGCCTGTCTGTGTGTCTGTCTCTCCATCAGTTAGTGGAGGTTGGTCGTCTTGGACCGAGTGGTCAGAGTGTAACGCTCGATGTGGGCGTGGCTGGCAGCGACGCACACGCAGCTGCACCAATCCTGCCCCTCTGAACGGAGGAGCCTTCTGCGAGGGCCTTCCCTTCCAGAGAGTGCCCTGCACCACACTGTGCCCAGGTGAGCATGACATACTCATCTCTATATTTTATAATATTATAATGCAATTGAATATCAGGAAATTTCCCAAATGGACCATTTTTCAGAAAATATGAGTATCATTTCCTGTAGGAACTGTGTTCTTCAAAGTGAGCTTAAACTTTTATTAAAACTCAGGCTGTTAAGGTGTTTTCAGTTTTCCTGGCCATGTAACTGCTGTAGTTTCATTATGAATCATCATCATCTACATCAGGAACATAGTGTTGTCTGATTTACCATCACACACCATTCTGCCTCTTGTTACCTTTCCCTGTGTGTCAGACCACCCTGACTTGATAACGCTTGATAACGTCACGTCACAGTTCCCTTCGACCTCGAGTAATTAGCTGTTAGTTAGCTGTAAGATAACTCCCATCCACACTTGTCTCATTCCAGTGGACGGTGGCTGGACAGAGTGGGCAAAGTGGTCCGCATGTGGGACAGAGTGCACACACTGGCGCAGTCGCGAGTGCCAAGCCCCCCCACCCAGGAATGGAGGAAAGCACTGCAGCGGCAGCATGATGGAGAGCAAAAACTGCACAGAGGGGCTGTGTGCACGCAGTAAGTCACCAGTGTCTGAACAGGGCCGGTCGTTAAATGTCAAAAGAGAGTCTTTATTTGGCTCATATATTTCTTGATGTAACATTATTCTTAAGTTGGCTCTTGACTACAGATATACATCTGCTGAGTTTAGTTCACTAGCACACATGGTTCAACTCTTTGAAAGAATAAGGAGTTTCCGTTTCTGTAAGAAATAAATTCCCTAACAGACAATTTGCTGCTTAACGTAGTTGTTGAACCGATAATAGAAAGTCAAAACTATTCGGTATACAACTGTATTCCTAAGGTGTTTAGCTATTGCAGCATGGCGAGAGAGCAAATGATGTGGAGAGAGATGAAAGGAAGAACAGCTATATCACAGACAGATGTTTCATGAGGCAAAATTTAGGCTCACAAAGAGAGAAGGCAAGTGATCCACATCTAAAGAGCACAGATGGAGAGGGAGAGAGACAGAGAGAGAGAGAGAGTGAGGGGGCAAGTGCCGGCTAAGGGAGCGCATGGAGTGGGAAGCGAGCATGACACGGCTAAGTTGAAAAATTAGCACAGGGAAGAGCATATGAGAGTGAGTCAGACTCACACTGACACCCAATGTGCAGCCCGTGATGAGCAGGGAGGAATCCAGCTGACAGCGTATTAGAATCTTAGAGACGCACATCCACAGAGGCATTAAGACACGTTCAAGCACACACTTAAAAAAACACACACACGCACACAAGCTTACCAACTAAAACGGCCGATGCATGTGTACAAACCTCATAAAATGCACGTGCAATGGGAGTGGGCGGGGAGGGGGGTCATAGGAACACTCAAAGCAAAGCCCGTGCTTCAACTCTATAGGACGTACACGCAAATCCTGACAAAAACAGGCTTCAACGGAGCAGCCAGATTAGACAAATATACTGTCTGATTTGGCTCCACAGAGCTGAGTATTCTCAGGGGGCTGTCAGGAAAACATGCACTCCAGTGGCTCTGACAGAGGGGGAAGATGGGAAGCGCTGAGCTGCAGAAAATCTGTAAATGTGTCACTTTGCAAATTACTGGTTACTGACTGACTTATGTATCTTCCCAGCATGTTAATGTGTTTATTCTGCTGACAAATTATCCTTATGACATTATGACTATTTGCGCTCCTAACACCGTTCAGTCATCGGACACTGACTGAAATATCTCACTCATTGTTAATACCTCTGAGGATAGGCTAAATTGACCAGTCGTAAATGTGAAATGCTCCCAGAAACCACAAACCATCATCTTCACTGGCCCCTGGTAGATTTTCGCTGCCATTGGTTGAATGGGAATGTCGGGAAATCCATTTGGTGTTGTGATGATGCTTGGAAAAGAAGGCGAGTTGGTTTTGAGACATAGTAAGTGACACGATCCTGAAAAATGGTTTCGATAATCATCTAACCACTCACAGGGATGATTCACGTCGGTGTTATCTTGGGAAAGGTCGTTGCCGTCAGAACAGAGATGCCTTTTTTTATTGGATGAAGGTGATAACCTTCCCTGCGGGATGTGTATAGAGTTCAGTCTTCATGGTGTCCCTCATGTACCACACAACACCAGCATCCATGTTCATTCTGAAAACTGTAACACTGTCACTCTCATCTAAACGATCCTAATCTCTTCAACAGTCATTTCAAATGGACTTTTACTCCTTGCATATTATGTAAACTTACTTGTGCTGAACTTAAGTCTCACATATCTCAAGAGGAGGTTGTTATTTCTTAGACGTACAGTCTGTTTTCTTGCTTGCAGTCAGCCTTTTAAGTTTACGTTTCTATTTTGAAATTGAGGAGCTGTTGTTTACTCTCCTGATTCTGCTTTGTATTATGTTATTGTATCTTTCATTTGCATAACAACTAGTCCATCCATTTTTATGTTGCTGTGTTTTTTTTCTTTTCTTCTTCTCTTGTTTTTTCTCCTGCTCAAACAGATAAAAAGATTTCTATTGAACATGCAAGCCATCGTAAGTTCACCTTCCCATGACTTCACTATTTCACTGCTTCCTGCTGTGTTCATACTGTGTGTGAGTGTGTATGTATGTGTGTGTGTGTGTGTGTGTGT
>JAPZDY010000003.1:8912802-8930105 GCA_029783645.1 Ctenochaetus hawaiiensis
TTCACTATTTCACTGCTTCCTGCTGTGTTCATACTGTGTGTGAGTGTGTATGTATGTGTGTGTGTGTGTGTGTGTGTCTGTGCTCATTCAGACTGAGTCCTAACATCTGTGTTTGCACACGGAGCTGAACGCGTGCGGCTTTTCTGTGTTGAGCCCGTCTGTCGACACTTTGTTGTCATCTCAGATCTTGTTCAGTGAAGATGTGGCTCACCTTCTTGTCCAGTCTGCTCATGAGTGTTGTTTTCCTCTCTTGTCCAGCATGTTGACTAAGCGTAACATGGGATTCTGAGCTGGCTCCGTGTTAGCATGCTGCATCACTTACATAGATTAAAAAAAGAGACAAAATTACAACAAAGGGATTAATAGATTTTGTTGTAATTAAACAAACTGCCCAAAAGCTTGCTCTAACTCAATGTGTCAGAGGAACCAAATCTGCATGCTGTGTTATTAAGGAGCAAAAAGACAGGCCTCTAAGCTGAGAGGCTCTTTGATCCGTTGGCTGTGAGGTGGAATCAGAGCACTTTCCTGCGAAAAAAAAGTTAATTTCTGTCTGACTTTTCGTTAATCTGAAATACAGTTTACATTTGAAGTGATGGTAATTCCTGTAGCTCAATGCGACGTGGGCTCATGGGAGAGCAGCCATGGTAATGCACCTAATTCGCTATTGTTCCGTTTGTGGTAATAAGTGCGGACGGCTGTCGGATTCGGTTCCATTGCGCCACGTGAGCACGGGAGCTCTCCTCTGCCAGCCTGTCTGCCTCCGGCTTTCCTCCACTCTTTCTTCTGTTCTCACTGCTTCTCTGGAGTGTCTGCAGTTTCCTCCTAACTTCTTCCCCACTCTCTCCTGTTCTTTTAACATAGGCCTTTTCCTCCAGCGCAGCTATCCTTATCTCCTCTCTCCTCCTCACCACACTTATAATCCATCTGTCCTCTCAACAAATCACAGCCTTATCTAACTCCTTTCCTATCCCTTTTTGCCAAATTGCCTCTCCTCCAGCTCTCTCCTCCTCTGTTTATCCAGCCTGTCTACTCCATCTTTTTTTTTTTGCTCTTTATTGTCTCCCACCAACCTCCTTCCTTGTCTTTTCCTCTTTTCCTCTGTGGTGTGACTGGCTCACATGTCCGGGCTGGGTATGGCTCTGCTAGTGTTTGGGAGTCAGGGCTAAAGCAGGCTGCGGTGGGGCCTGCTGACCAGTCAAAACCAATCCCCCAGCAGCCCAGCCCGGCGGGGTGCAGGTGAAGTTCTGGCCAACAAACTCCACCCCCCCATCCAATTTCCATCTATGCAAACTCTCATTGTGGGATGTGCCCCCTGCAGGCGAAGAGGAGCTGTTTATTAACGTTGCTTTCCTGGATCATCTATTTAAACAAAAACTATGTGTCTCGTAGCTTTATCCTGTAGCGAAAGGATAGGCAAAAAACTGAAAACAACGCCCGCATGCCCAGAAGTACACTGAGATGGTTATCAAACACAGTGACCATTTCTCCTCTTCACGTTGGCTGTGGAGTGATTCCCTCTTAACTTTTTATCCTATAACCTATTTTACCCTATTCAGAAAACCACAAAAGAAAAGGTGAAATATTTCAATACTTACACACAATGCTCAGCTGCTGAAATAGCTTAAGCTGAACACTGATGATGAGGTGGATCTTAACAGGTCAAAATTGTGTATCCCATTGCACATAACTCAGTGGCAACATGACGCAGGAATAGCAGTGACTTAATTAATGTCACTTGTAGCAGAAAAACTGTGTTTCAGAATGACATTAATAAAGAGACTGTATAATAAGGTCAGCATCTGCGCCTGCATCAATGTGTGGATCTCCAGTATTCTGCAGAGTTACAGTCTTTTTTAGTGCTTAATCACCTCTTTTCATTTCCAGGACAGTGTTTCCTTGCTGAGCCTTGATATTGTGGAAGTAACACAAAGAGGGAATTAAGCACTAAAAATACTGTAACTTGTTGAGTTGACCCAGACTGCTGAAGTGATTCACATGAGATTCAGCTGAACTTGCATCACTCGAGACTCATAGGGGAGGAATCTCTTTAAAAAAAAAGGAGAGGAGAAACAATTACATCAAACAATCACTCGCTCAATGTACATGTGGGCATGTAAGGGTTGTTTAAAAGGTGCTGTATATATAACATTTAAGCTCCAATTACAGTGCAGGTTCTCTTAAGAGGCCAAATAAGTACCAGTCACTTTATCTAGTTCAAATGTACTTCGGAGGTACAAGAGTGTGATGCAGAGTAATACATGTTGCCTGAAATACATGAAACCAGAGGTTGACAAGGCAGCATGAGTAAAAAAATAGGAATCTGACAATTGGACCTTATGGGGCCTGAACATTTTGTATTCACTGCACTTCCTCTTGTGAGCCATCAATTAAAATTGGGTCAAATGATTTAAATCAGATTTGACCACATTTTTTAGCCACACTCAAAGTCACACAGAGTCATGAGAATTTCAGACTACTGTTCAAAAATGGTAGTGAAATATGTGCTAAAATATCCTCCACATAGCACCTTTAAAATAGACTTGAAAAAAAGTGAAGCTATCCTTGAAATTTTCAGCATCAACTGTGGCTGCTCATGTGAAAAAGAGGCTGCAACCACTAGTTATTTTAATTATTGATTAATCTGCTGATTAAATTTCAATAAATCATGTCCTCTCCCAGAGCTCAAGGTGAAATCTTTAATTTGCCTTGTTTTGTCTAATAAAAAACCCAAAGACATTGAATTTAAAATTATATAAAAGAAGTAAATCCTCACATTTGAGAAGCAGGAACCAGCAAATGTTTGGGATTTTATCTCAATGAATAACTTATCAAAATGATCAAAATTATTGTGAATATTCTAATAATCATCTAATCATTTAATTAACCAACTTCTTGGACTGAAAATAACCAAGCTGTGCTTTTTCTGCGACTGTAAACATAGTAAATCAGTTTTCTTCCCTCTCGTATTTTCCTCCATTTTTATCTGTTATGTGTTAACATGTTTCTGTTTTCCGACGTCTTGACCGTCTGACCCTCTGTCCCTCTTCCAGCGTTGACCCCAGGTATGGGTGTAGCGGTCTACGCTGGTCTGGTGGGGGCCCTGCTGCTGTGTGTGATACTGGTGTTGTGCGTGGGAGTGCTCGCATACCGCCGCAGATGCCGCCATCTCCACGGAGACATCACTGATTCTTCATCCGCTCTCACCGCTGCCTTCCACCCTGGCAACTACAAGCCTCCTAGACAAGGTTAGCACACACACACACACACACACACACACACACACACACGCACAATCTCACATATGTTCAGTCACACACACACATCTGTTATTACACATTTACACACAATCTGTAATTGTGTTTATTTTCACAGCTTTTTTTTTTGTTTTTACTCATCTTCTTTGAAGCAATTTTCATAAAATTAATTTCTTGATAACACTGCTATTTATATCCTTTTAATGAATTCTCTTAAAATTATTATCTCCTCTCACTTAGTCAGTTCTCCATTCTTTACTGCATTACATATTTTACACTCAAAGCATTTGTCATGGTATTTCTTCTCTTGTTCTCGCCATCAAATATTAATGAGCAACATTAATCCATTTCACCCGCGTCACTTTTAGCACTCTCAGCCCTGCCTGTGTCATTTCTGGTGATAAGAGAACAGTTTCTCTCTTCTCCACCGTCCGCAGATAATCCCCACCCTCTGCATCCCTCAGCTCCTCCGGATCTTACGGCCACAGCGGGGGCTTTCCGCGGGCCGCTCTTCTCTCTGCAGCAGGGGGTCAACGACAGCCCCCACAAAATCCCCATGACCACCTCTCCTCTGCTGGACCCCTTACCCAGCCTCAAAATCAAGGTGTATAACGCCTCCACTCTCTCCTCCCTGGAGCTCCCTGCAGACATATGCTCGGATGGGGAGATTCTCAGCCTGAAGTCGGTGGGCACCGTGGGTAGAGAGCGAGACTGTTACAGCCACACACTGTCCAGAGAACCTGGGCTGAGCACCAGCGCCACTCTGGGTAATTTGGGAGGACGCCTCACCATCCCCAATACAGGTAACGTTTTAAGCATCGCTCATATTGAAAGCATGAAAACAGGATTGATATTCACCTGTGATGTTGAGTTTATCACACATAAGAAGATAAGTCATGACACCTTTCCCCCATAGGTGTAAGTCTGCTGGTCCCGCCTGGCACAATCCCGCAGGGGAAGTTTTATGAGATGTATCTCATTATCAACAAGTGGGACAAAACGACGTAAGCGCCCTTCATCTTTATTCCTCTATTTCACTCATCTGTTTCACAACCACCAGGCAGAATAGACCTCATTCTCACCTCAATCAGAAGTTTCCCGCATGCGAGGCTCACCTACTGCGAACCGCTTGAAGTTTATTTTGAAGTTCTATCACTTTTTCTGAGGATATAAAAATGGATATTCTTGTCTCAACTTTTATGCTAAAATTGGAGTGGATGAATTTCTTGCCAATTTTCTGGAGGTTTGATATTCAGTGTGCCTCAAATACGTCAGTGCCAGCATGTTTCAAACCGTGTCGTGGCCATGATGTTCTCTTGTAAATGAAGTGTAATGTTTTGGCAACTGTTGCAAACACCCGGTGCTCTCCTTGTGTGTGTGTGTGTGTGTATATGTATGTGTGTGTGTAACATGTATAGGCTTCCCTCTGAGGGCAGTCAGACTGTTCTAAGTCCTGTAGTGAGCTGTGGTCCATCCGGGATGCTGCTGAACCGCCCGGTGGTTCTTACTTTGCCCCATTGTGCCCAGCTCGACACACCCACACCTGACTGGACCCTCACACTCAAGACACAGACGCATCAGGGGGCGTGGGAGGTGAGACAGCCTCTGACTGACACCAAATAATGGATATCTCGTTGCTTGATGTGGCATCATTGAATTTCGATCTTTTCTCAGGAGGTGCTGACAGTGGGAGAGGAGACTTTGTCCTCTCCGTGCTACCTGCAGCTGGAGGAGGAATGTTGTCATGTTCTCATGGAGCAGCTGGGAACGTACGGCCTGGTGGGCCAGTCCTGCCCTCCACAACCTGCCTGCAAACGCCTGCAGCTGGCGCTGTTCGCCCCCCGGGCACCCTGCCTGTCTCTGGACTACAGCCTACGCATCTACTGCATCCACGACACCCCACACGCACTAAAGGTGCTGATTGTGTGTCTTTCTGTTTACTTTTTTTTGCATTTCTTCTTAAATTTTATGTGTGTCAATCTGGCATTACAATACATCGATTCTGAAAATCAATAAGTGTATTACTAGTAATATATTAAAAGTTGCAAAAAAGATAAGTTTCTGAAATACAAACATATCCATCAGCATTAATGTGAAGTAGAGCTAAAGCAGAGCTTTGTTTGGGCATAAACATGCATAACACACTTGTCAGAATACTCAAAAAAATAGATCAAAAGACACCTATTCAGTGTAACATGGAACATGGACGTGTATCGTAAAAGATATACTTTGAAATAATGATCTATGAAGTGTGAAACAGGATAATAGCATCAAAGTTAATTTAACTTATTTTCTCAGTAATCCTTTGCAGTAGAGGGGTCCCACTCACTCCAAAGTGAGGCCCTGCAGATCCATCCTACTCATCAAACTAAATTCTGTTATCACATATTGAATCTTCCTTCCCCACTCGCAGCTATGACCAAAAATAGTTCGGCACAGCACAAACCCCCTACTCAACAACAAACAAGCACTCCATCCAGACACTGTTGGACTCAGTCACGTTAAATATTTTCTCTGTCAGTCCCTTTTGTATGAAGTGTTCAGACCAGCCGGGTTAGTAAACACAAGCGTGCTTCATGCAGTTTACTGGCATCACTTTACATGATTTCTGGCTGCTAAAGTTCAAACAGCTTTCAATGTGTTAGCTCTCACACATTTCCACTTGGAGACACCGACTATTTAAATAAGCATTTACTAAAGCATGTTTTGAAATAATTAGCTCGTAATAAAGCTCACTCAATAAATATGTCCCATCTTGTCCTGAAACTTTTGTGCAGGAGGTGCTGGATTTAGAGAGGAGTCTTGGTGGAGTTTTGCTGGAGGATCCCAAGCCGCTCCTCTTCAAAGACAGCTACCACAACCTGCGCCTGTCCATCCACGACATCCCTCACACTCACTGGAGAAGCAAACTCCTGGCAAAGTATCAGGTGAGACCCTCAAAATGCTGCAGAGAAGCTAAATAAAACTATTGATAAATTGCCAGCATTGCCTCAAAACTAATAGACTTTAACTCCTAAGCAAAACGCTACAGTCTAGCAAACTCTCAATTTTACTTCAGTATAACAGCTATTTAAGGCAGCTCGGTGGTGCAGTGGTTAGCATTGTTCAGGGTTCAACCCCAGCCTTTCTTTTGTGGAGCTTGGGTGCTCCGGCTTCCTCGCACAGTCCAAACACACGCAGGTTCATTTAATTGGCAAGTCAAAATTGCCTGTGGGTGTGAATGTGAGCATGAGTGGTTGTTTGTCTCCGTGCATTAACCCCATGATGAACTGGTGACCTGACCAAGGTGTACACAACCACCACTGCCCCAAATGTCAGCCGGGATGGTCTCCGGGCACTTGTGACCCTGCGAGGAATAAGCGGTTACAGATAATGGATGGATAACAACTATTTTATCAGAAGGGGGGAAAAAAAGGCTGTTGTAAACATCCAAAACCTCTGCTGCATTCTCTTGGCAGAATCAGCGAGATTGTAGCCTGAACCCTCTCTGAATAAAATCTGATAGTGTTTCTAATTTATGGACAGTGCGCTTAAGGAATAAATTGTCCTCTGACACACAGATACCCAGTTAGCGAAACACCCAAAACCAAAATAAAGCATACTGCTCCATCTTTGGATGGAAACCATGTTCCAGATCCGTCTTGATTGTTTTCCTCAGGACAAAGCCTTTAATTAAATCGTGGAGAATTTCTTTTTTTTTTTTAGATTTTCCACTTAACATTTTTCTCTGTTAACAGGAGATTCCTTTTTATCACATCTGGAGCGGCAGTCAGAGGCCCCTGCACTGCGCTTTCAGCCTGGAGAGAGGCAGCCTGGCGGTGTCGCAGCTCTCATGCAAGATCTGTGTCCGACAGGTGGAGGGGGAGGGGCAGATATTCCAGCTGCAGACAGATATTCAGGAGGTAACAGTGACAAATGAATAACAAAGATAAAATGCTTTAAAAGCTACACAGCTATGCCAAAAATAATACAAGAATTGCCTCAATACTTTCACCTTCTTCGTCCATCCAGACTCTACCACCACACTCGCCCCTCCCGTCAGGAGGCACCTGCCTTCCTTCCTCTCAAGTGGGACCCTATGCCTTTCGCTTGCCGGACTCCATCCGCCAGAAGATCTGTGCCAGTTTGGATGTGCCCAGTGCTCGAGGATGTGATTGGAGACTACTGGCACGCAGTCTGGGCTTTGACAGGTCAGATCTGCCTCACGTGGCTGAGTGTGAAAGGCAGCTTTGATCCCATTTTAGCTGTAGAGTCCAGTGTTGATATTCGGGTTCCTTCTATAAAGAAGTAACTAAGGATTGAGTACAAGCTGGTGTGTAGGTATTCACTGTCTGAGATTAGCTGTATGAGGGTTATGATTTAAAAGGGGACTCATGCTCAGAGTTCAGTTAAGTGTTGTGACCAGATTGAAATGTAAAAATTAAACTGTGAAAAAATGTCAGATCCTGCATGAACTGACTCTGAAAAACATGATCCAATATTAAATACAGGACAGCGATTCAGTCATGCATTTCTTTTCAAAATATTTTATCTTGCTAATCCTGCTTTCTGAAATATGATTTATTTTGGCATCACTATTAAACTGTTAAGGTAAAGTTGCACCAGCAGTATTTGCTACTCACAGCGTTAAAATTAATTGAGTGCTTCCTTTGTCCCTTTTCTTCTAACATCTCGTCTTTCTTCCCCTCAGGTACTTGAATTACTTTGCAACGAAGCCCAGCCCCACAGGTGTTCTGCTGGACTTATGGGAAGCTTGTCACCAAGCTGATGCAGACCTGGTCTCTCTGGCGACCGCGCTGGAAGAAATGGGCAAAAGTGAGGTGCTAGTTGTCATGACAACAGATGGGGATTGTTGATTGGTCAAGGAAACGACAGAGCAAGCAAGACTTTTTTTTTTTTTCTTTTTTCTTTTTTGCCACCACAGTGATGAAAATAAGAATACCTGCCTATGAATATGCACAACCCGGCACAAATCTCAAGCCCACAGAGCGTTTTTGGCTCCTTCACACGTGCTGTATTACCTCTCCACCATCTTTCTGTGTTTTCACTGCGCCCTTATCAGCCACTGTAGCTACATACCCACACTAACCCATTCTCATGTAGGCCGTCCCATGATAGCTGCTCACCTGATTGAGCTTGAATCCTCCAAAGCAATGTTGCAACTGCTGGATGTGAAACCAATTTAAGGGTACGAAGGCGTAAAATGGGTGTTAAGTCATCTGTCGTATGAGGTGTTAACGGTGTATGTTTTTAAAGATTGAAAATGATACTATTCTTGTATATAAATCACAAAGCTTGGAGACAAACAACTGAAATATCCATGTACCCAAAAACACACAAATAGAAGCACAAACACACACAGGCGAAAAACAAGGGATTACCCCTGTTTGGGCAGCAGCATGAAAGTGCATGTTTTACACCATCACACCTCATGACAGGGTCTTTTGTTTTTTCCGCATTGTCATTCTGTGTGTGCAATGAATGACAGGCAGCGCCGACCTGTCTGCAACCTCCTCAGGCTACAGACACACTCCAGCGCAAACACACACACTCACACACACACACACCCACACAGAAAAACTGGTCATTAACTGGCTCTGAATCAGTCAAGCTAGGATTTCTCGTCAAACAGCTTCAACAGTCAACAAATCATACTAGGGGGGAAACTCTCTTCAAGGGTTTGATCATATCGCTTTTGGCTAAAAAGCTAAAAGCTGTCTCTTATTTGTTGTAGGCAGGTGAAATGTGAAGCTTGTTTATGAATCGGCCGATAACTACACTGACTGACTCTTTAAATTGTACCAACAAATGCCTCAAAGCCTTGGTATATCATTCTAACTCATGGGGGTGTTTCTCTTTCATCTCTCCTCACATGCCTCCATTGCCTCCGCCACACTCCTCCGATCTGTTCAGAAGAAACTGCAGGGGAACTTTCGGGTCATCCCTTAAAAGTTTCCTTTGGGGAACGCTCTTTAAGTTATTATCCATATTTGTGGATCGTATTTTTTTTAAATGTTTTGTTTTTTTTCATTGTTATTGCTGTTACTGATCGTATAGTACCTGTTCTATCTGCTGTGCTTGTTTAGGCTACTGAGCTGCTGTCTTTTACTTTTGATTCTAGTAGAAATGCACAGTTGTGAATGACAAAACCATGTTTATTTGATATTTTTACTGCTGTATATCTATTCAAAATGTAAAACATGATTTGTAAAACATGATTAGAGGTGGTCATAATGTCCAGGTGAATATAATGTAGGGCAGAGGGAGTTTTACTGTTCAGAGATGAATATTACAGAATAGATTAGCCTTGCCTTGAATCAACTAGGCAGCAAGGGACTGTCAAATTTACCTCAGCACTAATTGCATTGTGTTTCAATCTATTCTCCGTCCACCACTTATCTGTGTCCATCAGTCCATCCATTGCCCTGTAGCTCATTATGTCTCCTCTCTCTCATTATGATAACATATTGTTAACCTTTTTACCAAGCCGCCTGCTTTGTGGTCAGGGTCCTAAAGCTAACTGCATTATCAATATTGTTCTGTCAGTTACAGTGCGGCGGGTATTGAAATGCCGTCAATTGTAACAATATCATCACTCTATTTTTATTTGTCATTCAGTTTTTTTCTCCCTCAAAGCAAAAAAAAAGTGTTCATATCTTTGAATCCACAAAAACCAAAACACAGGCAGTATCCCTCCTCTTCAGCAGTGAGTCATCTCATTGTCTTGTGTGAATGAACCGAAAACACAAGTGCGTGAGTGTGAATGTGTGCGAGTGTGTGTATGTGTGAGGGTATGGGGGGTGAGTGGGTATGTTTGGGCAGGTTGGTGTGCACGTGCAGTATGTGCACACGCTTAAGATCTGTCATTTCTCTTTGTAAGTGCTATGCAAGTACAAAAGAAAAGCAAAGCATTTTTGACTTCTTTTGTTTCCTGGAAGAGTAATTCTATTTTTTCAGATCGGGGCATTGACAGGGTTTTGATTTTGTATCCTTAGCTGGTTTGAGAGCGGTTTAGCATTTTTGGCGACGGTGTTCTCCATCTGGATAAGAAAAAAAAAATGGATCACAGACCAAGGAAGCTAATACTGAAAAAGCACACGTGGGAGAACAAAGCAAAGTGTGGTGCAATAGCTAAAAAACTAACATCCTGAACTCATGCCCTGCAGGTCTTTGCCCATGAGGAAATATCTGAACACAACCAGTTCAGCACTATGGATCTCTGAATACTGCAGGACTATTTTCTTTCCTCAAATCTTCTTACAGAGACTGGCTAGCTGTAGACTACAGTGTTTTTTCGTCCAGATTTCTTGAGTATCTGTTGGATCTTTGGCCATAGCTCTGGATCATTTATGCTGGAGCTGGACTGGATTCCTCTGTGCTCCCGTCAAAGAGAAGAATTTAGCCTTTGTTCAAGAGGACAGACATTTTTACGACAAAACAAAATGGATTCAGTGACATTATTTTATCTCTGTAAAGAACCAATTGTAAATAAACGTCTAGCCTTCTTACCTGTAACTAAATATAATTTTTATGCAATAAATTATATTTCTTAGTTTAACAATAGTGTGTGTTTTCTTGTTATTGTATTCAAACCTGTTGTTGCAGAACCAAACAACGTAGGAGCAGCCTGCATAAAATCCATAAACCAAATTGCAGGCTTCTTTGGAGCTCCTCGGCAGGACAAAATCACCTTTAAGTAGAATCTGTGTTTTTATCAATTACCTTCCATTTTCACAGAAAATACAGAGCTACTCAACCTGTCCCTTTTTTTCCTCACACCTCATTGGAAAATTCCCTTTAGGTCCATTTAGCTTTAAAGGCTGTTAACGGGCAGGCTGTCCAGCCTTCACATTAACAAGGTTTTAGAGACACTAACAGTGGCCTTCAAGGATTGACTCCAGGCGTTCAGATTGAGCATTCTAACCTTAGTGTTTTTATGAGAGCAGGATGTGTGGGAATTTATCAGATTAGGCTCTTAACATTGAGAAAAAATATCCCAGAGAGTCATCTGTGGTAAATGTGCTCTGCAGTACAGTCCTAATGGTAGGCAACACTTAGCACCTGTTTCATTAGATAGACGCACTGTTAATTGAAGACTGATATGCCACCCTTCAGTGAATGAGTTCATTTAACCTTTAATAATACATAAAGTGGTGGTACAGTATCAAGACCGGACTGCAGTTTCAACCCAACCTCCTCCGTAAACACAGGACGTTGGTATAACTTTTAGCTGATAAATCAGCAGTGAGAATATCACCATTTTTAGCGGGTAGAACCTATTTTGAGAACAAACTTGGGATGAGAACATGCAAACACATTCATGACATACGGCATTAACAATACGTATTGTTCTGCATTGTGAAAGGATAATAGTTTTTTATGACTTTACCTAAATAGAAATTAAAATAGACATGCTCATACATATTGAGACGTACAGTTTCTGAGTTCACATTGTGTTCACACAGTTTACAATGTTATCAAAACCTGTCATGAAAAAATACAAAAAGTAATGAGAAAAAAATCAATGCTTACAGTTGTTATATGCAGATTATGTGCAAGGAGGATGTCTTTGGTTTTATGCTAAAGAAGAAAGAAAGAGATTTTATTAGTATTGGTGACAGATTGGTCCTAAACAAACAGCTCTGTTGCTGCAAGGGGGAGCAGCAGTTCAGCAGCTGTGAGCTGGATAGATTCCACAGTTGGACAGTTATTTATTTGATTACGATAAATTTAAGTCTAGTGGTGCTACAAATTTGTCACAGAGTGCCAAAAGTCTGAGGATTTGCTCTCCATTAAATACACAAAATCACCAGGTGCCAGGAAACAATAAAAAAAAAACTTTGTCTTTTTTCTTATGAATGGTAATTATTTCCATATTCTCAGAGAGGTGCAAGAACATGCTACTGGATATGCTATCCTATTGTGCCCTCTTCTGGTAGATGTGTGGGCTAACCCACACTTTTCAACAAAAGCAGATACACAATATGGTGCTATATAATTAACACGGATCAAGACATCTTTTTAATACCTCTAAGCCACTTTATCTGTTGATGATGTAATGTTTTACATGTTGGATCTTGGGGTAATTAAGAAATAAAATTTTTTTTTTAATTACTTAGACAGTTCTTACATTACAGTAATCTCATCCTTCATTGATCTCTTATTAAACATTACTCCGAAATATTTGTAGTTTATCATTAAAAATGTAATTTTTTTTTCATTTCAGTTATAACTAACACTGCAATTTTTACTTAATTTAGGTCAAATCAGATTTGGACATAAACACAAACCAAACATTAGAGATAAAGAACAAAATCCAATGAAATTTTAGTAAACAAAACAAATAACATTTTACATCCCATACTCAGGAATCAACCTGGGCACAAGTGTACCCTGCAAATTTTATCACTAGAAAGTTTGATTTTTGTGTTTTACAGAGACTCTTTATGATATAATTGTTTTTTGGGATCATTTAAAATTTAAGCATGTTTTCTAAATAAGAAAAAAGGCATTTCATACGTTTCAGTTAAACTTTTTTATCATCTATATCTGTACAGTTGAAAGTGGTAGGCTGAATATTTGGGGGGTGGTTGACTGTTTGCCATCAAATGAAAATATATTAAAAAAATTGTGCAATTTTCTTCAATTTTGAACAAGTTAATTTATTTTAACTGTTTGCTTTGTTTCCAGGTTTATATATTTTAGTTTTTGGTGTTCTGTTTTTTTCTTTGTTTTTTATGTTTAAAAAGTGGATATTGTAAGATGGTAGAGCTTGTTAAAAGAAAGTATATCCTAATATAAAATAAACTTATTTACATTTCTACCACTGATATCGACTACTTTTCAAGTTGTGAAATTGAAAAGTTGGTGATTTACGTTTAGGAAAGCGGCAGTAAAATTTTGACTTCCGGTTTGAGAGCTGACTGTCCAAATAATTTAATGGATTATTATTTACTTCCAAAGTTAAATTTCGATTTTCAAAGTACCTGTAAAAATAGGCTCATGATTTGATCAAAATAAGTACTGCGTGTGTGTATTGTTATGTAGTTGCGTAAAATATGAACACTTAGTTGAAGAATTGTGTATGCAATTTTATTCTGAAGGTTTGGTGCCGGAAGTCTCCTTGTTGTTGCTGCTTGCGGATCAAAGACATGATGACAGGCTGAAGAAGATGTTGTTTGTCAGCTGACCAGAAACGAAGTTCACTATGAAATGGACTTTTCTGTCATTTTAACATTTGTACAGAAGACAGAAGCAATAGCGAGTGAATCTCCAGCAGTGAGGTACGTTTGTATTTTATTTAATTAGCCCAACATGACGAACGAGACGAGAGGCTACATGTGTATGTAACGTCAACGCTAGTTTGTTCAAGGCTGGGACACTCACATAGGTTAGCTGAGTTAGCCTTTAATGTTAGTATGCGTGTTTTTACTGTACACAGCGGTGTCCAACAAATGAAACATGACATGTGCTTTTGTCCGAAGACCATAAAGACCAAGGCAGAGAGAAGAGAATAAGTTTGTCATAAATAGCATTTAAAACCTGGGTGAAACCATCTGTCCGCAGTGACCACAGGGTAGTTTCGTCTGGGTACGTTTCGAGCGCGTGTAATTGCTTGTTCTCGGGTGAGCATCATGTGAATATTGGTTCCTCAATAGAAGCACACATGATTCTTGAGGATGCAAGGTCAGCTGTGTATTGCCATGTCAGCCTTTCTTTAACCTCCTCTAATAGTCAAAGCAAGCATTGTGCAAGCAAGCGGTGTTAATAAAAGCTCATTTCTGTCAGTGTCAGAAACTGAAGAAGAGGCTGCACCTCTCTGTCTCATCAAATTTTCCGCCATGCATCAACTTTGCAGTACACAAATGCAAATGTGAAATTAAACTGTAGTGACAGCTAAAAATACAAATGATGGGTCACGTTCCTCAAGAAAATAGGTGTGGTAATTGCTGATGGATTGCTTTATTTGATGAAGCCTAGAAGAATCCTACTGTGTGTGGGAATTGCCAAACCGTGATTCCAGTTGCTCCTGTTATGGGTGAGCAGTGTGCTCATAACCACACGCTACTGCAAAATAGATTTCAGCACAATGAGCTCATGTTACATTCAACACCCTCTGAATCATCATGCTGAGTTATTTAATTGTGTACTTTTCTGTTCCCATTTCGGTAACAGTTTATGTTCAATGTGCTGAACATGAAATAAGAGAAGCTTTTCCATTTGAGGTCTCACATTATTGTATATCCTAGTGGGGTATACAGTTAGAAAGTATGTGTCAATATGCCAGGAACTTAGTTATATGTCTCAGAGTTAAATGTTTCTTCTTGTATTCCAGCATCACAAGTTCTGGATAATTCGGCAGATCTCTACCAGCCTCTGCACAGAAATCCCTTCAGACTATGGCTCCACAACAAACATAGTCTGTTTTCTCCTTTTTGGACAAGCACAAGTAAATGTAAGCATTATCCAAACCCCATTAATTGCATTAATTGTATAATTTCAGCAACTTTTCTAACTTGTGTTTTTCTTTTTCTTCTTCACAGTTTCTGTTCAGCTCTTCCTGCCTTACTGTTCTTCTTCTGCCTGAACTTTTCCCCTTTTTTTCTCTTATCTCTACTCTGTGAGTATCCCATATTCTGTCTGTGAAAATGGATGATGCAGAGCCGGTGCAGCCCAGCCTCAACTCCTCCTATATTCCAGCTGCTCTTGGCAACCACCACATATCTGAAGATGAGGAGAGTGAGGACCAAAGTCCCTCTGCATCACTCCTGCCCAAACATTCCTCTGTGCCTCTGGCTGTGCGCTACAGCCCAGAGGACTCTTACTGTCTGGTGTACATCATCTTCTTTCTGATGGGCATCGGCTCACTGCTGCCCTGGAACTTCTTCATAACAGCCAAACACTACTGGCTTTACAAACTGAGTAACAACACTGATAAGAGCAGCAATGAGGAACGACTTTCAGACCTCAGTGTGAGTGATGGGGATATTAAGTACAACTGTGCACTGTTTATTCTATGTGTGTACAAAGGAAGAAGCATATTTGTGCCATTCTGCGTGCTTTTTATGGTACTTATGTGAGGACTGAGTGTCCTTTCATATGTGACGTAGTTCCCTTGCAACACAATTATGCAATTAGACATGCTAAAAGGCTTGTTGTGGGAGACTAAAATAAAGGTAGAGTCAGGGTGGTCATGAAACTATGTGGACTTCATTTATTTGTTTTAAGAACCACAATAAGACTGTGACAGAGGCAGAAGCTCCTGTAATTGGTGTTAACTGAAAAATTTTAAAACATTACAAAAAGGAAAAACATTCACGGACTAAGGAAAAAATGTTTCTTTGCAGACAACATGTTGTAACAAGTTAATGGTGACATACAGTGTGTTGTGATAGTGAAGCAACTACCAAAGAGCGTCTTTCCACACAAGTTTGATCAACAAATGGTCTTTATAAGAATAGCAGAGTTACTGATAGACTGTTATTTTAGAAAAGTCAAACAGCTGCTAAATCCATGAAACAGTGGATGAACTCTGAAGACCTTTGTTATTCTGAGATTAGAGCTTGATTCTGTTCGACCCAGAATCTGAAGCAAAACCAAGAAAAGGGAAGAATGTGGACGATTTCTGTGTTTCTCTCCTCTCCTTTCACTTCCTCTTGTTTCACTAAAGAGCTTATGTGAGTGTGTATTTATAAGCAACTTTAACTGTTTGTCTTCTTCTTTAACCCTACAGGACTACTTTGAAAGTTATTTGGCCATTGCCTCCACCGTGCCTTCCGTGCTGTGTCTGGTGCTCAATTACCTCCTAGTGAACAGGTTGATTTTCTGTACATACACACATACATGCACACACAGCACACTTCTCTCAGTTTTGTCTATTTTGAGTCTCTCACACAGACACACTGTTCACTAGTGTGTAAAGTATGAAGTACTTATAGTTTGCAACAATGTCTTAATTATATTAGTTCCTGTTCATGTAATTTTCCTGTGACCTGAAAGGTGTTTCTTCTCTTTTGTAATTTGATAAGTCTTTGCTGGACTGAGCTAACAATACGGGGATGTTTTTTCTTTGTTTTTTACCTAGCATAATACATTTTGTACATATCATTTGCTGGTAATTAGTATCTTACTGTCTTACATGTGTTTGAACACATACTGTTCCCACAACATGAAAAAACATCTGCCTCATTTTGTGTGTTTGATGCCTAATCCCAGTATATGTGTGTGTGCTGTGTTGGTAGGCTGTCTCCAAATTTTCGGATTCTGTCGTCTCTTTTTGTCATCCTGCTGGTGTTTGTGGTGACCACTGTGCTCGTGAAGGTGGACGTGTCAGACTGCCGGGTGGAGTTCTTTGTTGGCACTATGGCAAGTGTGGCGGTCGTCAGCGGAGCCTCCAACCTCTTCTCTGGCAGCATGTTCGGGATCAGTGGGCATTTTCCCATGAGGGTTTCTCAAGCTCTTATATCAGGTACAAGCCTCATTTAGATCAGGAGTGTCTCTGGTTTACTCTGTTGTTTTTGTTACATCTGTAAAGCAACATGCAAACATATTTTTCTGTTGACTCAAAGTCCATGCAGTTTGTGCAAAGAGTGCAGCTTCATGAAGAGTATTTTGGAAAAAATAACTTATATTCACTGTTCATGTGTAGCCACCACTATTCATGATGTGTGGGATATAATATTTTTACAGTAGTATCTGTCTGTGTGAGTGTATGGCCACTCTATTGTGAACACAACAAAAGACAAGACATAATACAGTAGAACATACATGGAGTTTGCCCCTATGAATAGATGGTGGACATTTTAAGCTTATTGCATATATTTGCACTGTTGCTGCTAAAGAAACTTATTTTAATGCTATTGATTATTCTAATGCTGCTTTTCCTTTAAGGTTTAAACATATAAATTATCAATACGGAAAATACATTTAAATCTTGTGGTGTTAGAGATTTAAATCACTGGCTTTTTCAGTCAACCAGATGGGGCTGAATTTATGTTGTTTTTGTTTTTGTTTTTAATGTGTTTTTTTTTTTTTTTTTTTTTTTTTTTA
>JAPZDY010000003.1:8944210-8963244 GCA_029783645.1 Ctenochaetus hawaiiensis
TGCCCCCCCCCCCCCCCCAATGTATTTGCAAAAAGGCATTTGAAAGACAAGATCGTAAGCATGTTTTTATCCATTTAATTAAAACTATTAGTTTACATGGTCCCTATTCCTTAATGCATGTTCTGGTAGCTGTATCTTTGAACGTAGCATGGCAAAGACAAAGGTGGATCCCCACACAACATAAATTTAATTTCCAGCCAACTCAGAAAGATAAACAAGGCTGCGAAAATCCCTTGGAGTCCAATCAGTAACTTGGATCACTTAAAATCAGTTCAATTAATTTCAACCTTCTTAGGACACTATCAAGTTCAAAAGCTCACTGACAGTATCATGACTTTTTTTTCCTCAGGGGACGTGTTCAAGTTTGAATGGCTTCTCAACCACAAAACCACATTAAAAAGGAGAACTGTATGAACCATCTGGAATGAAAATAAGAACTGAAATTTCCCTCTTAGTACAAAAATTCATGAATAGACCAATGTCTATTTTTTTTAACAGTGAGTTAAGAAAAAACTGCAGCAAAGATAGAAAAAGGTATTTTATTATGACATTACACTCAAATTCAGGCAAACAACTATGGAAGAGGTCCAGGAGGAAAGCATCACAATGTACATCTTCAGGATAAGAACTACAGGAACCTGTAAAACAAAGAGGAGAAGAGAAGAGAAGAGAAGAGGAGAAACTTTACTTCGAGGTTAAGTAACAGCATAGTCAGCACAGCATGATTTCCATAAACAGAGGGTGAAGGACACAGAGTACATGAACACACTAAATCAAGTCTTTGTAAGGCTGCACTGACTTATTTATAACTTAAATAGCAATAGCAATATATAAGAGTTAAAAATACTATTATAATCCAAAGCTTGTTATTTTAATTTAAAAAAACAAAAAACAGTGCTTTCTGGTGGACAAGATACACTACCACTCAAGTATTCTTTCAATAATGGCTAATCTCTAAATAAAAACAGTGTAAGCACACACACAAATGTATTATATACATTAGAACTTTTTTTGGCCAAAAAAGAAAATTAAATAATCCTCCCACCTCTGCATGACAGGGGAGAATACTGCTGAGACAATTTTTGCCCCCAAAAATACCCTGAAATTGAAATTTGTTTTTCCAGATCACTTAAATACCATAAACCGTAAATTATCTGGTTAAAGCATCGAAATTAGGACGAGTGTGAAAGACTGAGACATCTGTTTCGATGAGAGAACATTAACCGTTACCTGACAGCACTGTGCAAATGGCTGTCTGTCTAACTAGCTTCATGGGTATATTTTTACAGATCCATAAAAGCAATACTGATTAAAGGCCATATAACATTCTAGGCTGAGTTTTTTTGGTTCAGGGAAGCCTTAGTGACCCTAGGTCATTATTGAACCACACCAGTGTTTGCAGTTAGGCTTTATTTTTAGTCATTTGCAGTCTACTCAACAGTTAGACTAAAAGTTTAATCAGCAATTGTCTGTCAACAGTATATTTAACTGATATTCTGTGCTAAAGTTAGACTAAAATATTTCTGTTTTGAAGTTTAATAGCTCTGCTGAAGCACCTGTCTGAACACACCTGTGAACATCAGCTTGTTACGCTGAAGCACAAACCAGATCCTGTTAAACTCTGTGTGGATTTTGATGCTAAGCTAAACTATTCATTTTAATCTCCATGGACAAAACATTGCTTTTATATGATATATTTATACAATTTAGCCTCTATTTGTAAAAAGAACTTTCTACAAACTAAAAGCATCAAACATTAAGAAATATCTCCTCTGTAGTCTTCTTAGCCATCTGATTATACTGAATCAAGTTACTGTGGCTGGCATTCATTCAGTTCAGAAGAGTAGTTTTTTTTTTCATTTTCTGTACTTCAACTTCTTGTCAGTTGATTTACACCAATAAACTGATTTTTCTGCATATCTGCCATGCAAAAATATTAGAAAAAGTGGGTATGGCCAAGAAAGAAATGTCTCTAGAACGGGTGGATGCAAGTTAGGATCTAACAGCCACCATTTTTGACATGTCAGCTCTTGATCTCCATTTCTGCTGACCTTGCTTATCAGTGCAGCTATGGGTCATCCCCCCGTGATGCTGTGGTGTAATGCTCCTTTGGCCTGACTTGCGTTCTTACTCTCTCTGCCTCTGAATAAGCACATCTGTTATTTTTTTATCATGGAAGGCATTGCAGTATGATTAGTCCCTTGCTTCACTGTGACAAGGTTGACACTGTAACATCACACTTATGTCTTTTATGGATTGTTGAACTCAACATACTTCCACAAATAAACCACACAGTGTGAGGCAACAACTTTAAATCAATGAATGACAGCATTTCACATAGTTGTAAAAAAAACTGCCATGAGACTTAAACTGGGTTTTACATTCTACAACCTGGAAATTACTTTTTAAGTTTTTAAACATCATTTCTAAAAGTTATAGCATGTTAAGAAATAGTTCAAAGACGTATTGAGTAGTTTAATCTTCTTGGTTTTATTTCATAGATTTAATACTTTGAGCTTTATCTTAATTTATGATAGGCATTTGTTTATTTGTTTGACTTTAAACGAAATCAACAATGACTTGTTAATCTAATTAATGAATGACGAAAATTATATTCAGTCCAAAACCACACAAAGATTCCTAACTTTTTGCCAATGTATTGTGGATGAAAGCTTCGGTCACTCTTGCTCGTTCACCTGCTGTGAGTGTCATTTCTAAAGGGATGCATGTTTTGTATCGATCCACTTGGTCCACATCAGTTATTCCTTACATTTAATCACAGTTAGGGGCCATAGCAGTTACTGCTGGAAACCTTGTCATCCTTCTTGAGCACGGTCGGCCGCACCACGTCCACATCACGATGCAGATGATTCAGTAAGCCCGTGAGGATGCTGGGGGCTGCGTAGAAATCGACCAAAAAATAGGATCCACGGTTGTGGCTCTGATTGTGTTTGTTAATCTTGTAGGGCAGCTGTTTCTCTCCCAGGTTCTCCAAGTTCCTCACCACAGCGCCCCGCTCCATCAGAGTCTCCACTGTCCGCCGGAGAGCAGCCGCTGTCTCCGGCCGTTGCATCGCCTTCAGGATGAGGGCCAGTTCGTAACGAGGCATGGCTTCAACGAAAAGATCCTCGATTTAACGTTGTTCTTTCTAATTCAGCTCGCTTGGTGTTGGTGTCATTGCCAGAATACTGCGTTCAAAGTCGACCATGTTATGACACGAGGGATAGGAAAGGTCTTTAGTGATGACGTATAAAACATGCGCCTATATTGACAACTACTTTGCCAATAAAACTAATTAAAAGTAAGTGGGGCTGTGTATAATCACCATATAAAGAAAGATTTGATTTTCATCAGCGAAATGCTATCATTACATGATAAACCAATACCGCTACATTTTTATTTATCGTCCATATGTAAGCCAATAAAAATCCGCGAGGAAAATCGCTGTCGTCAGCATTCCCCGGTAATACCAACACAAGTATTTATCTTTTTGATTCAGAGCTATAACTTTTAAGATCTTGTGACAAAATTTAATGGAGAGACTCGCTGTAAGTATATGCTGTTCAAGGAAATTACCTAACTGCTTGTATCGTCATTATTGTGCGCCTGCGCACATGCCCACAAGTGACGGTCCCGTTCACTTCCTTCCCTTCCAGAAGGAGCGTGGTGAAGATGGCGGAGCAAAACCCAATAACGAGTGATCTCTACAGATGCGTGTATTCGTTTTTGCTGGAGAACAAGTTCACCAAGGCGGCTCAGCAGTTCGTGAAACAGACCAAAGTGGTAAGCGATTCAGCCCCTGTTGTTGACAAGCAGCTTGGCGCGCTGTCTGTCTCGTGAAGTTAAGACTGACTGCAGGAGGAGTAACATAACGTTAGCAACGTGAGGAGACCTGAAAGCCGCCGGTGTTAACACGTGTAGCTTCTGGGGCTCAAGCACAAGTTGTTTTAGCCGTTAGCTGCAGTTTATCCTGAACCAATTAATGTTCCTACTCATTAGATCCTGAGCGGCAATAATACGATGCGTAGTAATGAAGGAAACTGTTTTGGTAGTTGTTAAATTCCACATATTTCTACGGTTTCAACTGTTGGGGGCAGTTGGTTAAGTGCTTCATGTGTCTCTTTACAGACTCCACAAGATCAAAATGAAGAAAGTCTCCTCAGCATCTACAACTTCTGGGTGAAGTAAGTTGCTGTTAAGTTTTTTACGTTCCTCTTTCAATGTTTAATATGTTTAGTTTATATAGTTATAAACTCTGTAATTATGGCCGAGCCCGCTCCATGGACAGTTTCTATTCTCTTTCAACTTCTTTTTATGAACATTGTGTACACTTTGTCCACTCTACAAAGCAAAACTTTACATTGTAGCAGACTGTCTGTGAATTAGATTGTCAAATCGTAATGATAGATAGATACCATTGACATTCTCAGCAGCAGATCAGTACTTGCATTGGAGACATTATCAAGTATTTATTAACAGACTTGATCCACACAGAAACTTTTTTTTTTCAATTTCTGATTTACACTGGGCTTAAAGTGGCGAAGTAGTTAAGACCCCCAATCCAATAAAACTTAATTAGATAAGTTTGCCCACAAGCTATGTACTGCAGTAAAAGAAAAGCAGGAAAAAAATAGCTGTTTGGCTAATACTGGTATATTTATAGTGATGTAAATCAATGTGAAATTTTCCTGTAAAAATTCACTTATAGAATACCCATTGTTACAGTCCCAAGTCTATGTTCAGGCTTAAAGAAGCAGCTCCACTGTAGCTCCACTACAGACTTTGTCTGTAGTTGATATTAATTCATTCTGTCCCTTCTGTTCAGCTCAAGGAGGTAACTGAGTATTTTTAAAATATTTTTTAAAAAGTCAGAGTTTTTTATTTTTTACAAGCAACCCATGTAGTCTGCTGTGGATTAGATTCTCCCTCTTTAAAATCCCTACTGGTCTTCTTAGGTCTCCTGAAGCTAAGAAACGAAAACTGCCTCCCAACAAGGCTGGAACCACAAATGGTCCGTCGGCCAAGAAGGCAAAAACTACGACAGAGAGCTCCAGCAGTGAAGAATCTAGCAGTGAGGATGAAGAAGCTGTTGCAAAACCAACTAAGTCCGCCCCTGCAGGTAGCATCAGTATATTTGACACAGAAAACTGATCCATCTGCTGGTATTCTGTCAGTAATGTATCACATTGAAACCTTCTTAGCATTATCTTAACATTTCTTTCATTTTTGTTTATTGCAGCCAAGGTGCTGCCTGCTAAAGCGGCAGCAGCTGCTGCTAAAGCTGAATCCAGCAGCAGTGAAGATTCAAGTGACTCAGAGGAAGAGGAGGAGAAAGCACCTGCAAAGGCTCCTGCAAAGGTAGGAGGAAACATTTAAATCATCTAGAGATTCCTCCTAACAGTAGTCATTCAGTGCAAGGTTGTGTTTGTGATGTGTCTGCCATCATTAAATGACATTTCTGTATGAAGGCTCCTGTGAAACCACCTGCTGCTCCTGCAGGAAGAAAGAAAGACAGCAGCTCTAGCAGTGAAGAATCTGACTCTGAGGATGAGCAGCCCACTAAAGCCCCAGCACCAAGTGAGTTCATAGGCAGAAACATATTAGTTTTGTGAAATGTCTTCATCTATAACCTAAAATTAATTTGCTTTATGTGTTTTATTTAATTAACTTGATTTATCTCTTAATAATAGAACCCAAGGCAGGTGCAGCCACCTCATCCAAACCAGCTGCTCCAGCTAAAGGTGCAGCTCAGAAGAAGCAGGAGAGCAGCAGCGAAGATAGTTCTTCAGATTCTGATGATGAAGAACCAGCCAAGGTATGCTCAAAAATCTGACATTTCATGTTTTTGTTCATTTTTATCCCAGATTAGAGTGATGTGGAGCGAGCTGAATCGTTATGAATTGTATTAAGTAAATGTATACAGCAGACTGCTAATGTCATATGTCCTTATAGGCTCCGGTCAAACCTGCTCCACCAAAGACTGCTGCAGCTGCTCCTGCCGCTGAGACAAGCAGTGAAGAATCTTCATCTGAAGATGAGGCTCCACCCAGCAAAAAACCCAAAGCAGGTGTGCTTTTCTACCTTTTTTGTAACCATTCTATGTATTATGGCTTTTACACACTACACAATAACAATTTTTTTTTTTGCACTTGCATTTAGGTCAGTGCTATTCATCAAGCAGATGTAATTTGGTTTTAGCATGTTATTGGCATGCCTAAGTTTAAAAAGTAGTACACGGAAAAGTAATTTAATAAGCCTGAGATTTCCTTTTTGCCATCTAGAGCCTGGTCTAAAATAATTGTCCCGTTTTTGTTCATTTCAAAAACAAGATTTTCACTTTCTGGCGTCATGTGGAAGCCATGATCATGATGTTAACACGTCATAAGCACCTTGCAGACATTTCTAATATATGGACATCTACCCACTGAACTGTGTTTGAGCACAGATGTCCAAATCATTTGGCCCACACATTAACCTTCCACTTCCCTGGTCGACAATCAGTGTAATGAGCAAATGAGCTCGTGTGAACAGAGCAGGTCATCGTCTGGGGAAGTCAGAGCAGGCAAATGGGCTTGTTAATGTTTTCACGCTGCTGCTTGACACAAACCCAAAATGTAGTAGGCTTCTATTTTGGTGAAACCTAAGTTGACAGAGTGCAGCTGCTTTTCACTCATTTCTGCTTGCTGGCAGAAATATTGATTTTCCATTCTTTCAATGATAATGCATTTATGTTCAGATACATGTAGTAGTGATATAAACACAAAAATGTTCTTATTACTTAGAGGTTGTTTTTTTAGTTTCATCTGCTATCAGTGATGTTCCATAAACAGAAAATATGTGATGCCTCTTGTAAGCTTCACCAAGACACAGCTCCTGGCCTAAACCCAGGAATATATTTCATTATGTGAGAACACATCTGACAGGGATAATACTTGGTTTGTTTGCGTGTGTTTGAAAGGGAACTGTTACACTTTGTCTTGTCCTGAGTCTGCAGACAATAAATGGAGTTCATTGTGAAAACAGCTATAGTTCCTCCTCTCTCACAATGCGCATTCAACCATTTTGTGTCTTTCCTTCCATGACCTTGACTGTCCATTATGTGTGTTCAATCTGAAGACAAGACGATGCTGTATAATTGTACTGAGGCCTGTCTTGTGTGTTATCATGCTGATCATATTCTTTTGTATTGGCAGGAGCATACAGTGCAGTTCCACCTCCTGCTTCAGTCCAGAAAGCTTCAGCTGCACCAGCAGCCAGTAAGGCACAGGACAGCGACTCGGACACAGACAGCAGTGATGAGGAAGAAGAGAAGAAAATAGCAGGTAAGAGATGCCCCCTCAATCTTATCTCAAAAGTATCAGTTTTTTGATTAGCATGTCTAATAGCATGTCTGTAATCCTCACAGCAAAACCTGCACCAACCAAGACCGCTGCTGCCAAACCTGCTGCAAAGAAGCAGGAGTCCAGCTCTGAGAGCTCAGGTGACAAGCAGTTTAATTGTCAATTAGTCTAAGTCAGTCTTTTTCTGCTGGCTGTGATCTTCAATCAAAGTTACAAATATTTGTTTCTAATAAATATCTCGCGTCTATCGTCTCTCCAGATTCAAGTTCAGATGAGGAGGAAGCAAAGAAGCCTGCAGCCAAAGCGGCTACAGCTAAAGCTGCCCCAGTCAAACCTGCTCCAGCCAAGGCTGCACCTGCCAAAGAGGAAGACTCAGACTCAGAGACATCAAGTTCAGAGGAGGAAGAGGAAGTGAAGAAACCTGCAGCAAAGGTGACACCTGCTAAACCTGTTCCAGCCAAACCTGTCACAGCTAAAGCTACTCCTGCTGAAGAAGAATCCTCAGAAGAAGATTCCAGTTCAGAAGAGGAGGAGACTGCAAAGAAGCCCACCCCTAAACCCACAACTAAGCCTGCACCTAAACCTGCACCTACGAAGACTACCCCAGCTAAGAAAGACGACTCCTCAAGCTCAGGTAAGAGACACCAGATTTTGGGCATTTAAGCTCAGCGTTGTAAAACCATAACTGTAAGAGTGATTTGTTTTTCTTTGAATTTGTTTTCATTTCTGTAAGCCTTTGTCCTTTGTTAAAGGATCAAAGCTTGTGTTTGTATTTAAAAATCCATTACAGGAAATTCCTGAGATATTGTTTCTATGATGACCCCATTTTTGCAAAGTGCATTCAGTTGCCAGCTCACTGAGTAGCTAAAACTACTGGTGGTGCAATAAAACAACAGTTCTGCAATAAGTTAGAAGGGTATCATGCTCAGTTTTTATTGCAGCTGTTTCAGAGATATTGAAGGGTGTCTGAACTGTCTGATCATTTTGGGTCATACATTTCAACTGTTAGTGACATTGACCTTTAATGCATTATACAGCCCACTTGCACTGATAAAAAATTGGGAAACAATTTAATTGAATCATCTGTAAGTGTGACCTAGTACAATTTCACAGTGCTGTAAACTGCAGACTCCGAAACCTTCATATAGTTAAATGAAGGCCACTCTAAAACAGTTTCACCAAAACAAAACAAAATTACCTTCATAAAGATCAGATTTGTTGCAGTACTATTGCACTGCAGTTGTCTCAGATAGGTATACATTCATGTGTAGCTGCAAAATTTTATAAATAATATTTTCTTGCTATTCCAGATTCAGATAGCAGCTCTGAAGATGAGGCTCCAGCAAAACCTGCCACCAAAGCTGCAGCCACACCAACACCGGCTCCTGCCTCTAAAACCAAAGCCAAGGCAGCAGAGAGCAGCTCTTCCTCAGAGGACTCCTCCTCTGAGGAAGAGGAAGAACAAGTGAAAGCAAAGCCAGCGGCTAAAGCTGCTACCCCAGCTTCAAAGCCAGTTACCCCTGTTGCAAAGCCTCCTGCAGCAGCAGAGAGCAGCTCAGACTCTGACTCTTCTGATGATGAGGAAGAACCAGCCAAGGCCAAACCAATAGCGGCCAAACCAGCTACTGTGGCTTCAAAGTCCGCTACACCCGTTGCAAAGCCCGCTGCTGCAGAAGAGAGCAGTTCTGAGTCTGAGTCAGACTCTGAAGATGAGGAAGAACCGGTGAAAGCCAAGCAAGCAGCAGCACCTAAACCAGCTACCCCAGCTACGAAGCCTTCAGCAAAGCCTGGGGCAGCAGCAGACAGCAGCTCTGAGAGTGAAAGCTCAGACTCTGACAATGAGGCGTCCAAAACTGCAGTCAAGAAACAAGCTCCAGCAGCAGCAGCAGTTAAAAAACAAGGTGCAGTTGCAGCAACAGCCAAGAAACCTGCCCCAGCCAAGGCCACTACAGACTCAAGCGATGACAGCTCCAGTGATGAGGAGGAACCCAAGAAGACAGTGCCTGCACCGAAGCCTGCAGCTGCAGGTCCAACAAAGAAGGCTGAAGAGAGCAGCTCTGACTCCTCAGACAGCTCCGATTCAGAGACAGAGACAAAGTCTACCCCCGCTAAACCTGCAGTCACCAACGGAAAGGCAGCAACTCCCAAGGCAGCCACCCCAGCAGCCAAGGCCCCACCGAAGCCAGCAGAGTCCTCATCCAGCGACAGCAGCTCTGAAGAGGAAGAAGAGGACAGTAAAACTACTGCAAAACCTGCAACCCCTGCTGCAGCAGCAGCCAAGACAACCCCAGCAACCAAGGCTAAAGAGAGCAGCAGCTCTGAAGAGAGTTCATCCGATGAGGAGGAAGCACCAAACAAAGCAGCCACAGCACCCACCACCCCTGTAACGAATGGTAAGTCGAACACTTTACATTTGGGAGATTTGAGTTTCTGATTGGGTAAATGGCACACTGCATCCCTCAGACAGTCATTACTAGAAAGGTTTTGCATATTGCTTTTAAGCTCACCTTTCATGGTGTTGACTATAATAGTTGTTCTTAAATATGAGCACAAGATACCTATGCTCATATATGCTCATATAAACTAAGTTACTAATTTTCCTCTGGTTCTTGCAGGTACCAATGGAAAGAGAAAAAGAGATGAAGAATCATCAGAGAGTGAAGAAGACGAGACAGAAGTCAAGACACCAAAAAACAAAAAAGCAACAACTACACCACAAACATTTCCAAAAGCTAATAAGAAGGTGAGACTTGCAAAATAGGGAGTCTTGTCCTAAGTCTGAGTTGCTAATGATTGTTGTGTTACTCAAAAAACAGCTTAAGTTAGAGCAGAAAAAGCCGATAGATGCTGGATAAAAGTGAAGAGCCATAATGTAATTAAAGTGATTTGTCTTTCAGTCTGGTAATGTACCGTTTCGGAGAATAAGAGAGGAAAACGTTGATGTGGATCCCCGTCTTGCAGACAACTCCTTTGATGCAAAGGTGAGTTCACTGACCACATTCTTGGAGCAACGCTGCACACTGAGGTTGCTGAAGATGACCATTAATTTACCATGAAATAATGTGTTGATTCTTCTTTACTGTTTCAGCTTGGAGCCTCAGGTGACTGGGGACAGAAAGCCAACAATGTCCTCAAGTTCACAAAAGGCAAGTCATTCCGTCACGAAAAGACGAAGAAGAAGAGGGGAAGCTACCGCGGTGGAGCCATCTCCACCGAAATCAACTCCATTAAGTTTGAGAGCGACTGAGGACATGATGCAACCACATGAACTGTACTGTACTTCTTTGATAAGGACCATTAGTTGTCTGCTTCCTCCACCCCTGTAAACAGCCCCTGTATCATCAACACCCAAGCTGCAGCAGCACCCTGACAGAGGAATGTGAGCCGTGGAGCTGAGCTGGCACTTACAGTTAGTTAGCTTCGCTTTTAATGGAGACCATTTGTTCTTTATCTCTGATCTGAAGTTACAATGAGCTGTGGCAGCAGGAGAGAGATGTTCCCAGCTGTGACTTCTGACTGTTCTGCTGAAGGTTGCCATCCATGTGACGTTACTACCACTTATAGCCACTAGGTGGCTGCAGGCCACCTGTTTATGGTAAAAGCCAGTGTGTTTTGCCCCCTTCTGTCCTTTGCTAATTTTGAATTTGACCTGGATTCTCTCTCAAAAGTCAAATGTTTTGTTCTTTCTTGTTGAACTACAGTTTTTCTTTTCCTTTATGTGTATATGACAGCCATCCCCCCCAGCAGGATCTCTATTATTTGTTATGAAAAGGCTGATAATTTTTAATAGATCAAGTAGAGTCATAAAGTTTGTTTGGTTGTTTGTCAATTTTTACTTGGCCACATGGAAATGTGGAGATGGTGTGTACAGGGGTTTTTTGTCTTAACATTACAAAACATTTTGAGAGTAGAACTGAGTTTTATACTGTGTATTTATTGAGTTTAATTCCATTTCAACCTTTTAGGACCTTTCAAGCCATCTCAAGCTTTTCTCAATCCATTTGGGTTAAAACTGTTGTCTTCTGCTGTTAGTGTGCCCCTGTCAAACCCTCCCTGATTTGTTCATCAGTGATTTGGAGTTTATTATTCGCCAACATAACTGAGAGCCACATTTGTTGAATGATTTCAATTTACTGTATCTTGTGAACCTCTGTTATTTTTTTATTGTCAGTTCTTGTAGCGCTAATTGAAGACCTAACAGATTAAATGTTGGTTTGACTCAAACAATTGCTTCTGATACTCCCAACTTGTCATCTGTCAGGTGGGACATTTTCTTGTTCAGATCAAATAAACTTAATTTCCTTCGAGTGAAATTTGTCTTGGGCCACAAAGTACCACTGCAGTCACAGACAATACATTATACTTACATACAAATCCACATGTATGGATACAGAGGAGTGACAGGATATTGAGTTGTTTTCAGATAAGGGAAAAAATGTTTTGTAATTGGCATCTCTGAGCTGCTTTGTCCATCCATTGTCACAAATGAGCAGCTCTGTCATGAATTAATTATCTAGCTAAGATATCAAACCCATTATCCATCTGCTGTTTTTTTTAATTAGAATGTAAAGCAGTCAGACTGTCCGTAGTAAGTCCTTCTGGTGTGGCGCAGCCTTGATAATGATCCAAATAAAATTTCATTAGTGCCACTAGATGGCAGTCAGGCACCTGTTTGCTCCAGGACTGACCTTCAGTTGTACATGTAAAAACTCACAGTGTGTGAACTGACACCACTTGCCATGGGGCAGTTTCGAGGCTGCCTGCTCTGTCTAGTGAATTTCATTCTGCCCACCGTGACAGATGCTCAGTTCAAACAAGGGGTGGGGGGGGCTGTTGGGACTTGCAGGTGGAGTGACAGTGAAATAAGGCTGCTCTTTTCAAAGGGGTACTTAAATCAACATATATCACATGACAGATGGCACATAACATACGGTCAAATGAAGCATGAACTCGCTGCAGCGTGAGGAAAATGAATACTTAATGAAGAGAACATGTGCTGCCCATTGACTTTATGGATCTACACATAGGGAATGTGTACATTTCTGTGCTAACACATAAAGAGCTGTTGACTTAGGAGGGAGGTCTGCTGTCGATCCAAATATAACCTTAACTATGATGTTCATTTTCAGTCCGTCAGTCTCCCAGTGTCTCTATATGCAGTCTACAGTCTACAATTTACAAGCAACTTCACTGCATGTTAATTTTCTATTAAGAGTCCTGATTAATTTGATTAAGGGGGCAAAATGTGCTGCTGGGCCGCTGCTGACCTTTCACCTTCTGCCTCCTGTGAGTTGTGTTTGTACTCCCCCCCCCTCAAAGTTCCCAGGAAGTCCAGAGCAACCTGTCCTTTCCTGGAAAAAATGTCAAAAAATCATTCACATAACCTTGTATAGGAGTTAACCACGAATAACCTAACAACAAATACATGCACCACGTACTGCAAACACTGTCCTAAATGATGTAAAATAACAAAAAAAAAATGCATGTTTGCATTTGAGGATGTCAGCACATGGACAGTGACCTTAACGCCCATCCAAACCCCACAAACAGGATGCTGCTGAGTCTGCACCTCACTGCACACTTCACCCTGCTCATTGAGCTGCTGGGCCCGATGTGAGGTGAGGAAAATGATTATTATTAGCAGCAGTAGAAAACCCGACTACACTCTGCTTCCTGCCACCACTAAGGCCAAGGTAATGCATATATCCTGGAGTACAGACTGTCTATGCTTCTTGATAGCACTGGTAGTGCTGCTTTTACTCCAGACAGCTCCAAGCTCCCAGCTATCTACAAGCACAAACTCGACAGGCTAGAACGGGTGAGCTTGTTATTCAAAGGGCCCATTGATTGCTAATTATATATCATTTAAATCATTATCAATTACGTATCTAACTGCATGTGCAGTTTATCTGAAATCAGCTTTTTGAGGGTATTTAATTAAGTGCATTATATGAAAAAAAAATGCCAATTTTGATGAGGTTTGGTCTGATTTTTCTTGTGCGTACAGCAAGCGCAGTTTGTCACGAGCTCTTTACTCAGAAGAAGTATCATAAGTTTCTTAATTCTCTGTGGGTTTCAGTTTATTGAGTTTGAAAGCTGCTTTTTTGTTCCACAGATGGAGGATTCAGAGGGAGCTGTGGGACAGATTGGAGTTTTCTCAGAGGGAATTGAAAACCTGATGGCAAGAATCTAAAAGTTGTCCTGGCTTGGTGCTATTGTCAAGTGTTGTTAATGTATTTTTTTGTCAGCATCATGTCTTTAGGGCAGCACCACTGTTTGCCTGCCAGCTGGTTCATGAACTCTTATAGCTTTTATCATGAAAATTCTTTCTACCCGGTCTGTCACTCTGCGGGTCCCTGTCACTGCGGACTCTTCTGGTTTGAAGTTGGGTGCCGACAGACAGAAGAACTCCTTCGAAATTGTGTTGCATTTTTTTCTCTCCTTAAACAAATTCAAATGAAATTAATTAAAATAAATTAAATTATGCTTAGTTCTTTTCAGTAAGAAAAAAAAAGAGTTCAAGTTCAAGTTAAAGAATGAAAGTATTTAGCTGAAAAATTACCTTCAGGCTCAGCATCTTCTGCCAAACCATTTTCTCCTCTTCATCAAAAGCTTCAAGTTCTTCACTTGGGCTCAGGGCTAATAACTCCTAAAGCTCACTGGGTGCCTGAGGTTTAAGAGGGAAGATCACACTCTGACGCTTTACTAGGATGATCACGGAAGGAATTTTTTGGTGGGATCATAAGTTCAGTGCTCCTCTTGTGACCCTCGGTTGTGGGAGCTTTTGGGAAAGGTTTTGGGGGAAGAGGCAGAGAAAGAGGAAGGAAGGAGGTTGGAGAGACACTATGGAAGAAAAAGAGGAGGAGCTGGAAGAAGAGCTATAGGAAGAGCAAGGAGATAAGTGAAGGGGATTGTGATGGCAGTGGGAGGGGAGCAGGGGAGAGCCTAAGGGAAAAACTAAACGAAGAGCAGGAGGGGGAGCAAGAAGATCTCCAGGGATGAGCAAGGAGAGGAATGGCGAAGGAAAGGTCAAACAACAAGGGCAGGAGGTTGGGGAAATGTTGGAGGAGGCTCTTAAGAGAGAGCAAGAGGGAGATTATTTTGTGGGGGGGGGCTGGCCAGGGTCAGAGCCACATAAGGAGCCACTGTAGAAGGTTGGTGCTGGCATCTTTTGAAGGATGAGCCGCAGGCTGTTGGGTTTTGAAATGAGGACAGATGTCCATTTATAGTGTTGGTCTGAAACTCAGAGGATTCATCCAGAAATGACAGAAGAAACCAAAAATACACCAGAAGAAGATTTTTGCCATCAGCTTAGTGTCAAAAATCTTTATGACCTTAACTGTAAAGAAAACATCATGATATTTAAATATTAATAAATGGGCATATAAAGGATAAGAGTTTATGATTTCATATTGGCCATCTGTCATAATATCATATTGTCTGAGAGACGGAGCCAGAACAATAAAAGCCTCACACATCATTGGCCCTTTGAATACCAACTTTTGTCTCAGAACAGCTGAATTCATGAAAATATAACATTTCTTGAATTATTCATGTAGCCTAAAGTTTATTTCTAATCCCACGTTGTGCTGCTGAGTCTGGAAGCTTTATTACAGAAACTTTATAAAGAGCAAAATCTGACAGACTTTATCGAAACAATATGCCATTTCTAGGTTCTCTTGCTAATTCACAAACCTCCTGCAACTCAATTGTTGACCCTCATTTAATTAATGAAACCAGTTTGTCAAGTCTGCGTCATATCACAGCCAGCACTTTTCCTAGAAGACTTACTTTTTTGCACTCGTTTCACAGCTCTCTGCTGCTCGCTGTGCTTGAGACATGATAACATGCTGTTTATGCATAAAGCTGACAAATATTAAAATGATGTTTTGTGCAAGTCGGCATGCCGTGTAAAACATAAATAGAAACAAATTGCATTGTTTTGTAACTAGTCCCAGTCTTTTAATGCTGCTATCTCAACTCACTTGTCAGAGAAGCATCATATTAACAAAAAAATAACAATAAAGTTGATTTGGCAAAACATTAAATGTATTGTTCCTGTATTGTTTACAACAGATTATTATGTCAAAAAAAAGATTAGCAAATTATCTCCTTTTTATGATGTTTTATACAACATCCAAATGTCTTTGTAATCAGGGTTTAAAAAAAAATAGTGGGCTTAATTATAAGCTTATCATCCATTAAACTAATGACTCAATACCACTGTCACTACTTGCATCACTTATGACCTATATTGCACAAGTTTAAAAAATATATATATATATTTATATATATAAATATTGCATCAGTTGAGGGGAGGGGGGGAAGCCACTGCAGAGCTGTTACTTGGCAGCTCTTCAGTGCAGATGGAGCTGCTGAGGTGCATTTGGAGGCGATGTTGCTGGCAGCTTGTGGGAATCTGCGAAGCCACTACGGGCTGCAGGAGCAATACAGATCTAAAAGCAGATGAGACCAGTGTTTTGTTTGCTGTTATAAGTGCCAAAAAATATTTTACTAATCGATCATTCAATTTAGGAGAAAAATTGCCTGTTTTACCTATAACTTTAAGTCATTTACCAGCTGAAAATTTGAAGCATCCTCTGGTTTAAATGCTCTTTTTCTGTGTTTAGTCAACATATATGGCTTCTCTTTGGGTCTTGGACTGTTGCTTGGATTTTAAAATTAATTTGGGGTCATTTAACATAATTTATAGTTTCTTAAAACCCATTATTATTACACAATTAGGCAAATCACATCATCAACAACAATTTAACAGATTCACTGACCATGAAAATGTCAGTTGCCATATGTTCCATTTCAGTTATAATTTGGACTTTTTCTGAAAAACTGAAAGGTTGATGTTTCATTATAGGTTTGGAAAATGTATCTGCATCACTGGCTGCACCTGTGCCTCTTAAGCTGATGGAAGGGTCCCACTGATGGAACACAGGGTCACTGGAGATGGGGCTGGATGATCAGATGAAAAAATGACTCACTTGATGACCTTTCTTTCACTAAAATTCATTGTGGATTGTGAAAATTCTACAAACTACATAAAACTAATTTCTCTATTCTCTAGAGGTTTTGGAGATACATGGTATTTCACAAACTTTCTAATCATTTTAGGTTCCATGTGATCGTTAATGTCAGACTTAAGCTCCGGAGAGAACATGAGTAGGAATACTGATGAGAGTCCCTTCAACCTAATCTCCTGTCTAGCAATCACTCTTGAGGGCCACTTCTGTCTGTCAGTTGCAATGCGTGCAGGAGAGCAAGCCAGTTCGTTTCAGGCCAATGCAGCACAGTATGCAGCACGGACGGGCAACTGGACAATTTTTTTAATGGGCAGCAGAGGCCCGGGACCGTCCATCCGTCCATTTCAATTAAACAAAACTGCTGACAGCTCGTGCATAAGCACATTAGCATCTTTTTTTTTTTCCTCTGGCACACACTCAGGGCCGCGGCATACGATCAGTCGTGCAACTTTGCCTGAAAATGTCACAGCCCGTTCCATTTCACATGATGAATAACTTCTTTGGTGCCCAGTGTCTCATCAAGCCACTCCCCTACTGTGCTTTTCTAAGTTAAAAAAGCAAGAAAAACAATCTAAGTCTCCAGTCAGGCAGAAGACAATCATTAATAAAGAAAAGCTTAATCAGTTTAATATTATTAAAAACATCTTTAATAGAGCTTTGCTTTTAACATCAGTGTTATATAAAGTGTTTCAGTGAGTATTCAGTGAGAAATTTGTAATATTTATAACAATCAGCAGAATACACACTTTGAACATTACACTGTAGAGCAAGACAAGCATCATTGATCTTTTATGGACAGAATTAAAGCTGCAGCTGCAGCGCGCAGACTGAATGACGGGGTGCTAACAAGATTACAGCCTTCTGCTCTCTGTCCCACCAAAGAAATAACTAAGGGTCTGTTTTCAATAAACAACAGACATACTGTGACTTCTACACAGCTGAAAGTCAAATAAGACTGATCCACTTCTTATCTTGCCTTTTGCAGTGAACCATGTATTATATGAATATAAAAGTGCGTCTTTTAGCGTTTGATAAAAGGTGACAGTCGCCTGCTGATGCTGCATTCCTCTATAGAATATGACTGTAGAATAAACATACAAATTAAAATATACAAATACCCATAATGCCTTTGACAGGCATGCTAGAGAAGCCTCTCAGGACACACTGTGCTGTGTCAGCATGCCTCGGTCACTTTATCGATAGTTTGAACTACAGGGACATGCGATAATGATTGATGATGCTCCTCAGAGCCGCAGTCCTGATGAGTTCGATGGGATGTTTATTTAAATTCTCAAGCCTTGTTGAAGAAGTGTTTCTCTGATGCTACTGGTGTTGTTGCTTTTTTTCCTCTCCCGCTCACACTTCGCCTTTCTGTCTATACTATGTCTTAGGTGTGGCAAAGTCCCAGGCAGTGTCCTGGGCACACTTCCACATGGCGCGCACCAGCCGAGTGAAGCCCATGTCCTTTGGTTTCTCCAGCCCACGCATCAGCCGCTGCTTCATAATGGCTATGAACTCCTTATTGCTGAGCTCTCCATTCCCTGAGGAAAACAGACAGACAGTGGGAGATGAGGGGGAGTGAGGGGCGACGGACAAGAGATGATGAAATAAGAGAGGAAGAAGTAGTAAGAGCAGGATATGACATATATCTATTGATGAATTCCACCTGTCAGAAGAGGCATTATTCTCTCTCTCTCTTTCTGTTGGTCTCTGCAGAGAGAAGCAGTGATGAACCGGTCAGGTACTTACCGTCACAGTCGAACAGAGCAAACACCACGTCACACACGTGATCTGACAGCTCCACTTTGGCCACGGTGCGGGCTACCTGCTTCATGGTAACTGAGGAGACAGAGGGAGGGAAGCACAGATAGAGAGATTCACTGATTGTGGGATGGAGTAATAGAGGTGCGACTCACACCAGCCAGCTCATAAATGGCCCATGTGGAGGACAAGGTGTGCAAGCCAAACTGCTCACAATCGATACGAGGCAGGACTCCCTTTTAACTGGGAGACTCTTATCTGACAGAGTCGAGAAAGAGGAAGAAGAGGCTGAGAGGAAGAAGAGGAGGAGGAGGAGGAGGCAGCATCAGAACATCCAGCTGAGAATGAAAGTAGCTGAGAGGAATGAGGCGAAGATGGACGGCAGGAGAAGAGGGAGGTGTAGAGAGAAAGAGAGGGAAATGGAGACAAACAGGGAGGGAAAAAAATAAGGTTCAGGGTCATTTTGGAGAAACAAATAGATGATAAAATGAACTCTATAGTCTCAACCAGAATGATTGATTATCAGACCTCAAAGGGCTCGGAGGTGGAGGAGCGAAGAGACACAGAGAAGTATGAAAAAGATGAGCGGCCTAGGATAAAAAGAAAAATGTCTGACCCAAAAAAGAAAAAAAAGCTGAATCACTCCACAAAGAATCTCATTTGTGGCTTTCTTTTCTACCTTTAAGGAAGACAATGTGCAGTTCCTGATAACATATCCACTTTTGAGAAATTACACTAAAAGGCTGTAAAATCATCAGATTCGAGAGCGAGATGAAAGAGATGAAAGAAAGGAATAACAGAGACAGAGATGTAAAAGACAAGAGAGGAACAGCAGAACTCCTTTAGGCTTGGAGAGCAGGAAGACAGTTTTACTGCATGGAGGAGAGAGATAAATTGT
>JAPZDY010000003.1:8970557-8985966 GCA_029783645.1 Ctenochaetus hawaiiensis
CACAAACACAGAGAAAACATTATTTTAAAAAAAAAAAAGATCACTGGGGGATACCACCCAAGTTCATTTGAATATGTCCTTCCCTCCCTGCAGTTTGTAACTATAGTTGTACACAAAAACAACAACTGATCTCCCCATTATGTAAAAATGATGCAGCTCCAGAAGAAAGGCTGTTATAGCAATCATTTATTTCTATTGTTTTTTCCTTTTTATCCTTAGTATTGTCACTGAAGCTGCAGCTGAAAGCACATTAAAACCAACAGCTAGTCCCTTATCCTCTTTCCAAAATGACAAAGATTTAAATTAATTGGGAAAAAAAAAACATATCTGAAGACTAAAACTGGGTGGCATCCCCCTTAATATCATAACAGCCTTTCTAATTCATTCCCCACACACCGACTCCCTCCTCATTAAATACAGACTGTAAATTGGCTGCTAAAGACAATTAGTATAATCTTGTAAAATACACCACTAGACCAAAATCCTGTCTATCTTCACTGTTATACATCAGTGATACAAAAATAGGAAATAGTGGTTTCTACTGTAACAATTAATTATTAACAATTTCTACATTTACAGTATACGAGGAGAAGGGAGTGGGAGAGAGGGGGAGGTGAGAAAGAAAAAGTAGTTATTTTTGGAGCAGTGCTAAAAAGCTGGGAGTGAGAGACAGAGAGATTTAATAAAAGGAAGATTTTAACTCTTGGTGCAATAAAAGTCGAAGGTATTTGAATGTGTGTAGTGTTACTAGAAAGGGTCAGATGTGTATATATTCAAAGAGTAAAAAGAGAAAGTGAGAATGGGTTAGAGTAAAAGAGGTTGGTATTGTCTCCTGAGTTTGGAGCGATGACACACACTGTGTGCCCGCTGGGCCTGAGGTGAGCCAGAGTCCTGAAAGAGTCCAGCCCATAAAACAGGAAACAGAAACAACTGCTCATGCGCGTATTTGGAATGGGTAAGCACACACATGAGACACATAAACACACTGGGCATTGCTATAATGACCAGAGCAGAGGCACAGAGCACATTATGCATAATAACTCGCTTTTCAAAGCGTACTGACTCAAGGACAAACACACCCCCGCAGAACAGCCGAAATGGCATCTAAGAAAATAAGTCCAAATATAATGGAGAAAGAGTGGAACCAAACAGCATATTCCACCGACAGAGGAAAAGATCTCAGAGTGTGCACTGGCATACTAACCAAGGAACAACACAAACACAAAGCTTTTCCTCTATCTGATGCAGTCTGTGTCCCAGTCAGAAAAGAAGTCAGAAGAGGACATGATTCTCTCTTTTAGGATCCAGACTTCACTGCTGAGCTGACAATAAAGCTTTCACACTCTTGCTCTCTCTCAAATACACAATGTGCTATCACATTGTACATCTCCCCAACAGAAGTATGATGTAATACTGTGCACTCTCTACAGCAGACACAGAGGTATGGCAGGGTGTATGTCAAGCCGCCCTGTTGGTTTCACCAAGGCTTATAAGCTTCTTTTTGTGGAGCTTGTGGCTCTGCTGTTAAATCGTGTCCTATCTTCCTCTTCATTCTCCATCTTTCTGTTACTGCTGAGAGCCTCAGCTTCCCACTGAAAGTGTGTGACATCGGGATCTCAAGCAAAAAGCCATTAAACAGCATAAAAATGCATAAAGAAGTCAGATGAACGGTAAAAAAAAGTTTATGTTTAAAGATAGATATTAAAGATATCTATTAGGTTACACTCTCTTGTCTCATCAGTTTTGAGTCTTCAACCCAGAGGAGAATATATCTATAAAACATGCTGCTTCAAGCACCAAAAGTATCTTGACTTAATTGGAGCTGGTATTTCACATTCATCTTAGATTTTTCCCAAAGCACTGATTTTCACATGGCCATAATCCTAATTGCTGCAGCTCTGAATTTAATTTACAGCTAAGCCTGGTCCGTCAGTGTGCGTGTCTGTTGATTGGTGTCAACTTTGTAGCTGCTTGTCTACATCTGAGCAGTATTTCTTTTTAAACTTCTGCCTTGAGCCGACTCGTGTGTTCACACATGTCTGTGTGTGTCAGCAATGCAATGGCAAAGTCCTGAGGCTGCGTCCAGATGACGGGCTGAACAAACTGACTGAGCTGAGGCAGAAACTCAGTGCTGACAGAGCTGCTGGCTGGATGGCGCTAGCGGCAGGGCAGTCAAATGTACTACTGTCATATACACTCACACACACGGGTTAAAGGTTCTGTCCAGGCTAAATTCTCCAGTGCACCAGGCTACAAAGCAGCCCTGATAGTTGCTCTGGCCAAATTTCAACTTGTTCAAGCTTCAAGAGCCAAACAAATGAGACCCATGCAGGTCAGGCAAAGCCAAAGGCACGCATGCAAAATAGGCTGAATCATTTCATTTCATGTGGGGCTAAGAGACACTTTCTAAGCACATCACTGAAAAACTAACATTTTTAAAAACTTGACCTGCATAAAAAAGCTTTGAGTATTCTAACATTTCATTGTTAAATCCCAAAACTAGGGACTTATGCACTGAAAACAGCACGTTTTATATTTCTGTAGCTTCTATAACTATATCTGACAGTAAAAAATTCTTAACTTACTCCTAAAGCTCTAATAAATAGTATTTATTTGTTAGCATTCTTTTACTTCTAAACAAATATAAAATATAGATGTCTTCAAACAGTCAAATCAACCAAATGGCACTACTGATTTGATTAGCTTAATCATATCACAGCTGTTAAGAGGCAAACCTCTCTGACATCCAGCATCATTATGTCATAATAAAAGAAAACAGTTGTTGATTTGGTGTGATTAGACATAATTCCACACTGCAGTCCTTTAACGTGGACATCTGGACACGAGGAATATCTTCTGTGCCCCTCCACTTATTTTCTGCTTCACTTTTGTCTTTTTACACTGCTCCAACAGCACTTTGTGTGGCCATCGAACTTGGCTTGGGAATTGATGGCAGCTTAGATTTGGCCCTCTCTAACACAACTGTACTGACTGTACAGTACTTTGTTGTTGATTAAACCGGTGGCCCTGTCCAACACTGCAGCTGCAAAAGCTTCCACAACAAGAGAGAGGAAAGGGAAAAAAATCGATGATGAAAGAACTGGATATCAGCTACAAAGTTTGTGTTAAAACTCTTAAAATAATCGGGCTGCCCCCTTAACTTGATCATCCGAATCATCACTTGAGAAGGCTCAAGTCGACTCACACTCTGTTAGTCAAGTCATCACACATTTGTCTTTTAAATTATGGCTCTATGCTGAGACCTGCAACTGAAGATGATCAGCTCAAGCTGCAAAGAAAGAAAATCTGCCTTCACTCTCTTGATCAATCCATTCATGTGTATTTAGGCTTGTGCGCACTTGCGTGATGCCTGTCCCCCGTGACTTATTCTCTTTTGCACAGGTAGATCTTGACTGAACTTGGTGCACTGGAGTGTTGCACCAGTGGGTATATGCTGATTAAAGAAACAAAGGGATGTACAGTGGTTCAGACGGACGGCGCAGAGTGATTTAAAGAGAGGGGGGAGGGTGAGACAAATGCATTAAAAATGAATCAGTACCTTTATGCCATTTTGTGTGATGCGGTGGCTCTGGGGGGCTTCTGTTACTTAGGCAGGTACAAAGAAAAAAAGGTTTCAGGTGAAAAGAAATTCATGAAGTCAACCAAGGTCTGAGGCTGACATTTCTGGATGGTGGCCGAAAGCTTTCATAGTGCAAGTGCACCTGTGCTTCCACACATACGAATACAACTAGGACACAGTGTCCATCTGAGCCCCAACAAAACCAAACACACTACAGGATTCTTTGATAGGTAGTCTGCATTAAATACCAAAGAAAACCAAAATTCATCCTTGACCATCAGAGAGGTCAAAGTTGAATATTTCCTCCTTATTTATTTTGACACCTAGGGACAATAACAGCACAATCTGTGGGTTAGCGAGCTGGCAGGTGTGTGGGTGGAGAAAACACAAATGTATTAGCTTTCAACCTCCCGTCTCAGGAGTAACTACAAACCAGGTGTACTGTTAATAACTCGTAATTATTCTGGGAGCTCAATCAAAATAATGGACCCTGATGTGGAACGCTCAATCAACAAATTTTGGCCGCTTAGGAATAGCAGCTGTCTCACAAAAGGAGAAAGGAAACCAAATTAGCTGACCAGGTGTATAGACAAACCAACCTCTACTACTGTAGATATGGAAATAGAGAGAGAAAGAGAGAGAGTGATAAAGTGCTTAAGAATTTCAATTCAGAAAAAATGTTGACAGGGAGGACACAAAAAAAAGCTTGTGAGAATTGAAGACAGTGTGAGAAGATAGAGAAATAGAATGGTGACAGTCCAAACAACGGCCCCTGGGAGCTTCCTGTGAAATCAGAAAGAGTGAACATGACAACAGTTGGTGTGACAAGAGGCTTGTTTCCATTCGAGCAGCCAGCGTCTGACTCCCTCTGAGTGACAGCTGTCCACTCTCAGTCGCAGCAGGCCGCACGGCAGATACTGTGGCTTTACATGAGGAGAGGGCCACAGCATGTAGGGACACTTTAGATACATTTTGATGTGCAGATCAAGTCCTGCCTTCAGTAGTTCTGAACCATGCTCTACAGAAATCATGCAGCACTGACACCCGGACAATCCAAAAGATGGATTTGTGAGAGTTAACAAGCATATCAACACAGCCTTTAGGTTAGATAACAGAGCCATTTTTCTGGGCCAAAAAACCACCCTGTGATGCCACCATGCGCAGAGAGGGGGCGCCACCACCAGCTAGTTTCTCCATGAAACACAGGCAATAGAGCAGTGCATGCTGGGGAAAGAGGCCAGAGTGCCGAAGCATGTGGAAAGCTAGAACTGATATTTCTCAGAAGAGATGAAAAAATGAGGTTTATAAAGCAAGACAGAGGGAGTGCAGGGGAACAGCACTGCTATGATTTGGCACTGACAAATACAAATACTTTTTAATGACCCATCTAAACTGCTCTTCAGATTTCAGCTTTCTAAGACTTGACATTCTCATAAAAATTTGTCTGTAAACATATGTGAGCTTTATTCTTACTTTGAGGCACTGACTAATGTGTAAATCATGCAGCAGTGTTACGATGTTTAATAAACCCTGTAGAGGCAAACTACTAAGTCGTCACTTTCAATAATTCAGCAGGTAGGGTAGGGCAGACAGCTGTCTCCAACGGCTATACAAAGGGTACCGGGGAGGTCCTGAAACACAATCCACGATAACAAAGTCTGACTTAGAATATTTGCTGTAAGTACACACACTTAGGTACGCGCCTGCTTCAGTTTCAGACACTCCCCACTAATATAAGTTGTAACTTGCCCTTTGCTGCATTTGGCTTATCTTCACGTCATCCTGACTGACGGAGGCATTCAGACCTGCTTAAAGGCCAAATCATTTAGTCGATAAAGCTCATAGGTCAGGGCTCATTTATCGACACTTACCAACATAAATGTGTATTTCAGAGCATTTGAATCACAAAAGGTTTCTCCAGTGTACTCTGGTAAAACATTTTGGAGCATTGCTTGACACTAGATGCAAGTAAATGCTAAAATGAACAAACACATACACATTTATGTAAGTGAAGTAAGCCACTTAAGTGTCCCAGTATATGAAACCAACAAAACAAGTACTGAGAAGAGTGGCGTTTCCTTAACCACAATAATTAATTTCCATATTAGGACATCTTAGAGTGTTTTATAGTGCTTATACCATGACCACTTCCTATCTCTCATTCTTTAAATTTAACTTAAAAAATGGCTGACAGCCAAACAGACCCTGGTTAATAACATGAACACTGCAGGTTTTCAGCAGATTAGTGTACTTTTGCACTGCGTCAAACTGTTTACTAGCCAATCAAACATGCATGAGTGCTCTTAGTGGCCATGATATGATATGCCTTATTAAATAAAAAAATAAATAAATACAGCAGCGGTGCTTAATTTAACTTTTCTCATACTGTTTGACTTCCCCCTTTGGGCGCGTATACACTTGGACATAAACTTGGACATAAATTCAACATTTTATTACCAGTTCACTGATTTCTTTTTAGAAAATATGCACCTTAATGCACATTTTGGCTGCTTCCTTATCCACAGCAGCCGTAAACTTAACTGAGGCCATGACTCTGGTTTAACACTTGCTGAAGCTAGGATTTGGTAATTACAACAAAACTACTTACTTAGCTGTTCCCCTGGACTAACAGCAGTGAATGACTATGCCCTCCATATTACAACAGAGGAGTGTAAGAATGAGTAATTGAAAGATAGAAAAAATAGAGAGTGAAAAGAGAAAGAGCAGGTAAAAAAGTATAAATGAGACAAAGGGAGTAGATAGTGACTACAAAGTGCAGTTTTTCATTCAGGTGCACACATGCTGCTCGGCACACACCCCATACCTGCCAGAAGTCCTGCAGAGAGGGAGGGGCAGAAGAGAAGATGAGGTGGGAGAGAAAGGGAGACAGAGGAGGAGAGGAGGAGGAGGGACGGGGAGTTTGTGGGTGGACAATGGGGATCAGCAGGTGGAATGATTGGGGGGAGGAGACAGAGAAAAAGTGGGGAGATTAGGAGATGGGGATTTGAGGACGATGGTTATTCACGAAGAAGGGAAGAGAGAGAAAATGGAGGAATTACTTGCTATATGAATGAGGCAGGACGGCTAATAAGAGCACGAGAGAATAATCAACAGTTAACAACAGCAACATCAAGTCACATCAACAATAGATTATGGCGGCTGAAGACATGTTTATGTGATCAGGGCAGGAGAGGAGAACATAGAAGTAGAGTAAATAAACATCAGAGAAAGGTCCAATGAAATGATTGGTTGAGCAAACACAAGCAATTCCATTTGAAGACTTCTAAAGCAAGTGTGTTCCTCTAGACAGGAAATATAAACAGTGCGAGTCAATATGAACAGCAACTGTTAAACAACCATATAGGCCATGTAATGTGTACATACACACTGAACCTGGAACAAATTAGTGTCAGCAGGAGGGGGCGATGGAGGATGTAAGTGACAGATATATAACACCTACATATTTAAAGATGCTTCCACTTTACTGAGGCCAAACAGTATGTGTGACAAATCTTTGTCGGCTTGGCTGTATCTAAATAAAACCAAGGGAAGTGAGACACGGAGGTCTTTTAAGAGCGCTCTCATGTTACTCTCACACAATCATGTACACCTCTCTGCTATTGACCTCAGTCCTCATCGTAGATTACTACCCAACCCCCAGCTGAAACGCTCCCCTTGTACTTCAGAAAACCCTCCCTCTACTTCAAGATTTACACACTTCAGATACCGCGCAACTGTACAGGCCGTGGCCATTTCATCTTGCTCCAATTCAATGTGGTTTTGTGTTTCATGTGGCTTCTTGGAAGGAAACAGAAGTGGTGTTATTTCTTCTACCACTAGCTCGGGGAGCCTTTGAGCCAATGATGAGAAGCCACGTGTCTCAGAGCATAAAAAGGGTTTGGGCAGAGTCAGGAGCAGGTTGCTCTGGCCGTGGCAGTAAAATCTCAGGGGATGACCAAAGCCAAATACAGTATCAGAGAAAATCACGTGCCAACGGATTTGCCTGACAAATAAAGGAAACACGTGGCCTGGAGATAGTGACAACATTTACATGGGCAGACAAGGGCTGTGATAGTGTTCCATTTTGATCTTAGGTCGCTGTAGAGTCTAACATTAACGTTTGATTCATGTTTAGCCAGGGCTCTTTGGTTGATACATTTTTTAAATATGCGTGAATCAAAATTCTGGCAGTTCTTTTATAAAACATAAGGCTTAGTCACTACTAAGTTGTGAAGGGCAGCAAACAGGGCAAATCATGTGAAAGAGTTGTCTCTGTAGCTTTATGGGCTTGGTGTGTCTCATCTGAATCCAGCATTAAGACTGTGTACAGAGGTGTTTCTCATTATACCAGCCTGAGGGACTGATGGAATTTCGTCTTTAAAGAGGTTTGAAAGCACAGTCATCACACTGATGGTTAAAAAATATGGTTATAAAATACTGAATGAATGAATGAAAATAGCTGGCTACCAGGCTGAGAGAGACAATCCCTGGGATCAGTGAGAGGCCAGTAATGGTCATGAATCAATAACAGGTAATGCAGTTTTTGAAAATAATGATATTGTTTTTTTTATTGATTGTTTCTATTTTTAAAACTATGAACAGAGACATGTTCAGGGCACAGAGACTAGCCCTTTTTAGAGTCAATCTGTCGTTGTGTGGCTAGTGAGCTTGTTCAAAGTTCACCTGCTGTTGTTGTCTTTCAATAGGTCATTGTGCACTGGGCTGGCCCACTTTGTACATGTCCTTCCTGATGATTATGTTGCGAGATGCTCCACTAAAGAGAACAGCTTTTCTAAACTAGATTTTGCTAATTTTATGCTCTGAGATTGAATGCAGACAAAGTGAACTTAGAAATACCAGTCAACATTCTCATGGCTGATTTATGTGGAATTTTTCTATTAAGTTCTGCACGCTTTTCTGACATAATGTATTGGTGTTTTCTATTTTCTCTACCATGTCTTTTCATATGATGCTGTAACCCTACTGCCCCTGATGAGTGTTTGACATTGAGACATGACCTCAATTTATACATCATTCCAGTTCTATTTATCCATTTTCTGGATAAAATGAATGTGATAGTTCTTCTCTTTATATCGCATTTCATTATGGTCTCATATTAGCCAGGGAACCAGACCAATTTGCAGGGCTCATGGTTTAATTTGCTCTGGCAGATGTATCTGGCCCCCCTACATTCAGACAGATTTCCACTCGACCTGGCCCATGTCATACCAATCACAAATGTTTATCTAATATGGGGTGGGTTTGATACAATGAGAGAAGAGCATTACCAATTAAGATTTGAGAAGTCACAAGTCACAAGTTTTGTTGCTCTGATTGGTTGGATTGGTTGCCAGCGGCCAAATAAATTGGAATTCTGTTACTGCATTGTTTATATCTCCCCTAAAATCCTTTCAAGAACACATTTAACTTTACTATTAAGCTGTACTTTGTGAACATATGACCAGGCCGTCATTTTTCAAGCATTGTCCTAAGTTGTCACTTAGCATAACATCACAAGTGTCATTGCACTGATTGGCTGTAGGTCACATTTCTTTGCTCTGATTGGTTGCAATCCTATGTAGTTGCATCCAGAGGTATCTACTTCTATCTGTGTTTGTTGATAATGCCCTTGGAGATGGAAAATGTACTGAGAGGTAACAGAACAATTAGCATATGCGATTTGGTCTGGCATGCCAGGCTGTTATGTAAAATATCCTTTAGTACTGAATGCACTGAATTCAGACCATACATACTTTTCAAAATCTCACATCTAATGTAATTGGTGCATGAATACTTAAAATCCAAGTCACAACAGATAAAATGTACCGCATTATTACAAGGCCTTAATATCTAGGAAAGACATAATTTTCTTATTTTTTTCTGTAAAAAGAACAGCTTTCTGGTTTAAAAAAAAGTATACACTGACTTAAACATTTTAACTGCATGTTTAATTTTTTTCTTGGAACTACTTTGCATTAAAAGTCTGTATGTAAATTTCTGAAGAGTGTGTAAGGTCTTCGGATTATTCAAAGTAACCAGAGTATTTGTTCTGCAAGGCGTGGTATTCTTTTTTAAATATTTATAATGTTAGAAATGTAAGAAGCAGATGTCTAAACCCGTTGGATCATGAAACTAAAAATTATGAAAATGTGGATTTAGCTATTTGGAAAAAGAGGGTTTTTAAGTTTTACTGACCTCTGCCGGTTCTGGGAAATAAAACACTCTGAAGACCGGCAGGTTTGTGTTGTGGAAAGGAAAAAAACTTTCTGAATGAATATAATATGTGTTTAGTTTACAGTTCATTTATGAACTTCATCAACACTGAAATTTCCAAGACATTAAAAAAAAACCTGCCGCTGACCTCCATGACTGCTAAGTTGCCCCTCTATCCTATTTACCACAAAGATTCTCACTCCTTACCTTCCCATCATAGCGCTTCACAATGAACTGATCCAGACCCAGATCTAAAAAAGAGAAAGAGAGATAAAATAAACAAACAAACATATTAGGAGACAAATCTTGTAATAAACCAGATGTGAGGCAGTTACACATCCAGGGCATGAAGATTTATGTCTATCATGATGCAGAGCAAATATATATTGGTGGTAATCACAGATATGTGCTCAAGATTAATAACAGTCATTAATAACTCATTTCCATTTTGTAATATCTTTAAAATAAATAATCAGCTTTGACTCTTCTGATCATCAGTAAGAACTAAGATTATAACCACAGTTTACACAGATCCAGTTCAGATCATCAGTATGCTCAGCTTGTATTAAGTTATGTATATTATGTAGTTTTTAAGTATTTATAGGTAATTGTTTAGGTTCATTTGAAACAATAAACAATGACTTCAATGAAGCACAAATACAGACCAACTGGAAATTAGTGGTATTCACTCTGCTGCCTTTTTTCCGCCAATCTAACTGTAGGTTTATTTCTGCCATGTCTTCCTTTGCAAAAAAGCACCAATTGGACACCAACTGGACTGGAGCTTTTAGTGGAATACAATTTGGAGTCACAGAGGTTTCTACTCTGATCTGGAGCAGTTTACCAGTTGGAGAAAAGCTGGCAATTTAATTTTTCTTAAACTTTTGCAATGAGCATCCAAGGTACTAAGCAGCATGAAATAGTCTTAGTTTAATGGAAGGAAACAAACATACTTATCCTCGTCGAAATACAAGGAAGAAAAAGGAAAAAGAAAATGACTGAAAGAAAACATTTGAATAAGCAAGTTTTTGGTGAATGCTGACATTCGAAAGGTAAAATAAGTGGACACAAACACACTCTCACTGCCTGCAGTTGTTCACAAACTCACAGCTAACTCACAGTTTTATGGCTATTTGACAGCAGAATCATTCAAGCTTATTTTCCCCAAACTTTAATGGAATCTCTTCTGTCAAAATATGACAACATGAACCATGAATTTTTAGCTTAAAACAGACAAGCACACCTCCAAACTAAGGTAACTTAAATAAATAAACAGTATAGAAATAATTATTCTTAAAAATCAAGTTCCAGTAGTCACACAGGCTTTTGATATTACAGTGAGAGACTACCAGCACTTTGACCTGTTAAAACAGTCTCAATCAGATTAACTTTGAGGGCCATGGTTAGAGTATAATCTCATTAAACTGAACAGTAATTAAGTGAAGATCATAATTCTATTTAAAGGTGGCTTAATCTGCATTAAAGATCTTTTAATCACCTCAGACCTCAACAAAGAGCCTGACACCATGAACTTAGTCTATTGCTTCCTTTACCTCAGATCAGTTACCAGTGACTGGTGTTCAAATAGTCCCCAAACCTCTGCATGTAAAACCATGTGCATGAATGTAATACAAGCGCACAGAAAGGTATGAGTGAGTGAAAAAAGCATGCTCTGGAGAGAGCAGTTCTGCTTTACATGAGCAAATGCAGCCTCGCAATCACAGGCTGTGACAAGTTTGAGTTCCACATCCTCTGCTCACTCTTACATTCACCAACCCCCTGGCCAGACTAACACTGCCATTCTGTCTGAAGCACTGCTAGAGATTCCTAGTTCTGTGGCATTTCTAGGTTTGTCCCATTTCAAAGGCTATTCAAAAGCACCTGAAAAAGGTAGCCTGTCTGCCCAGATTTGAAAGCAAGCAGCCTAATCCAACTAATTCACAATCTTTTTCATCAACAAGTTGAAAAGGAGCAGGAAATAATTGGACACTTGTGTTGAAAAGACTTTATAGGAACTAAAATATGCTTATCACCAAATAAGCCGAGCTTTGTTAAAGGCTATTCTTCAATAAAAGAAGGTCTACTATTAACGCAGGGAGGAAGAGAAAAAGCAGAAACAGCCAGAGTGAGATGTTAGATAAAGAGCTGCAGACAACAGGCTCTTATCGCACTTCTGTAAACAGTTCACCTCCAACATTTAAACAACTTCATTAATGCACTGTGATGTGTAATGTAAAAATGCTTGCAGCTTAAGTAACAATCAATCTGAGACAAGCACGTGGTTAGTTTAAGACACACCTTTATGCAGGTACTCCCATTTTAATGCAAATCCCTGCCACGTTGTGTTGACATGTCAAGTCAAATCAAGCCAAGCCAGACTAACATATGCGCAAGGAAAAGTCCCAGTGGTCTCTGTGGGGCTGATCTGATGGATTTGGGGACGCTGTATGTACCATGTCCATCTGATGATATAGACTCTGAACTGGGACACAGTTGTTCTCCCTATGTATGCATTTTCAGACCCTGTCCAAACAGACAATTCAAAATAAAAAGGAGACTAAAACTAACTTCTACGATTTTTGTTCAGGTCCATGGGTTAATCACCAAAAAAAGGCCATAAAATCTGCTGAGTATTATAATAGATAAAGCAGACTTGACTAGGGAGTCAGTTGGTTAACCTCACTGGGGTTTCCGGCTTCGAGAAGGGATTGAAGCGGCTGTCTATAACATGAACTGTAGTTACTCATTTATCTGCTTTGCTGATTCTTCTTTAATTGAACAGGGTTCAGCACATCAATACTTCTATTCTAACATGGCTAAAGACAGTACAATACTTTACACATCAATACTTTAATTCTTATGTGGCTTAAGACAGTACAAAGAAAGACAGAGCTAAGTAATCACAAGAGGGTAAAACAGATACTGGGTCTAAGAGTGAAAAGTCAAGGGGGGCCAAGCTAGGTCCAGTCATGGGCATAGTTAACAGATAGAAGCGCTGAGGTGAGCAGGAAAGGCAGTGTGGTGGACGTGACAGGCCAAGCTAAGTCTGTATTAAGTGCTAACTGCCGACTTGCCTCCTTTACTGTGGATGAATGTGCGGGATGTAATAGTCCATACACACTAAGTATTCAACCAGAAGTGTGTGACAAAAAAAGGCAAATATATGCTAAAATGTGGCACAAATCTGAGTGAATTTATGTGTTAAATAAATGGACGTAATGGCAGATAAAGACTGGACTGATGCTAAAACATGTCTTTACCACTTTAAGCTCCCTGTCATCCCAAACCTCCCATGGCTACAGATCAAATATCTCTCACTGGCTCCATGTGTGACGCCTTAGATGTGCTCTGGTTTGAACCCATTAATTGATACACCAACTGCTGTGCTCAGCGCAGCGGGATCGGACAGTCCTGTCCCTTACACAAGTTAACGCACTCTCACACACACACACACACATTCCTCCTGCATTGCTCTTGCTTGTGCACACTGTCAGTGGAATCAGTATACTAAGAACTGTCGTCGAGAAGTGTGTGCTCAGTGTCCTTGTAGCTGGATGGGGGGCTGCATGAGTGATATGACATCAGCAATGCTAACAGGAAACATCCAACTCTGGATGGTCATGAATATGTTTACCTACAAGCATGTACAAAAGCACATGCACCATGTGCTGTGCATGTATTTAGGTTTATTATCTGTAAAAAGGAGCAGAAGTCAAATCATTTTCTTCAGTCTAAAGACACCTAAAAAAAACTCCATGAATAAGTAAAAAGGGACATAACAAATTTATGAAAAACAACTAGAGCATGCCAGTGGTTGTGAAGAATTCACTGATGAAGCAAAGGTGGTGAAAGAATGGGGAGGAAACTCACTCTCAGGCTGCTTCTCGTTAGGTGTGATGGACCTTATGAAGTCCTGCGGTGTCATGTATACCTCAGCGTCACCGTGCTCACCGATGACTTTCAGTGTGGCAAAGTAGCGGAAAATTTTGTCTGGAGTAGAGTAGGCTCTTATCCTGTTCTCGTACTCCATCACCTACCAAGTAGACAGGAAATACCAATTATGAGATAAGTATTCACACATTATGAGCACCACTCTAACATACCAAAACATCAATCAAATCAGAGATCCAATAATATTCCAATCCTCAGTGTAGCAAGGGACATCATCTCCGGGAGAGTTAGAGTGTGGAGAGGGTGAAGGAAGGACTAGAATAAAGAAGAAGGTGGCAGCAGGAAAACAACTTGTCAGTTCTGATGGGGAGGTATATTAACCTCCTCACTACCACCAACTACCACGTAATAAAAACAGGAAATAGAGTTTCTCAAGATCAGTCTGACTGACAGGTTAAAATTAAGAGAGACAGCAGAACTCTCACAGCAACACAAAGTTGTGAAAACCACAGGTAAGGCGAACAACATGGAACACTACACAGTCAAACATTTTAGATGATACAAGAAAAAAAAAACAAAAAAACAAATTTATTCAGCTCAGATACACACATTAGCCACAACAATGTTTACTTTGACACTGCCATCTGCCTTTCAGCACAAAGTTTCAAACAGGATTTGACAGAGCAGTGTCTGTTTGGGAGCTGTGCTCAGTTGTAATCCACGCTGGCGGTTACTTTCTGTGATACTGAAATGATTGTTTACACTACACATACTCTCTGTGGAAAATCTTTAACTTTCGCTATTATCCTCTTTAATTTGAAAACAGAAAGAGCGAGATAGATACACTTTCTTTGATAAAACTAGATTCTCCTCTTGAGTCTGTAACTGTGACAACGATCTTCAGGTTGGTTCCCTCTCTTTAGCAGATCTCACTGGTCTTTAGGGCAAATCACTATGAGCTTGTCCCCAAAACAAGAATGGATGAGAGGTTACGGGACAGTCATGCGGAGATGCCAGAGAGCGTGACTGATGGAAAGCCCCGGCCACGCTGTCATCTCTTGCTTTCATCTCCTCAGATTTACAAGCTACTGATCTCAGCATCACGCACACTGATGGAGAGTCAAGCTTGCTCTTTGAGCTTTCAGCCATTTATGCTCCCTCTTCCCATTAGAGAAACGACGCACATGCACAACCAGAGGGGGTGAAATGTAACCGACATCAACCATTTAATTCATTTTTTAGTTAAATTTTGTAAATCACATCATTTGAAAAGCTCTTATTGCCTGGGAAAAAAATAAATTAATGCAAGGATCAAAACTTATAATGGTTTTTTTAAAGACGTGAAAGTACTTCCCACAACACATAATTCAAAAATCCATCAACATGACGACTTCAATGATAGTATGAAGGACTGGTGGACATGTACACACACTTTCATGCATATAAATGCAAACAATTTATTTCAGTGCACTCTACGAAACCTAGACTCTTCATTTGACATGGTAATTGAACTGGCACAAACAATCTATTTTTGCCCGTACACTAGTGAATCCTGTGGGTCCGTGATTTACTAAAACTGTTTTGCGCCCCACACATCTACAACGCTTTCAGCCAGACTGTGGCTGTCACTGAGTGATTGCACAATTTCACCATCTTCTGCCTCAAGTCCAGTGTATCATTGCATTATATTTTGTTTGAAGAAATCCCATCTCTTGTTCAAAGTTC
>JAPZDY010000003.1:8992518-9010636 GCA_029783645.1 Ctenochaetus hawaiiensis
CTCTAGGATTACTGAATGTTTATGAGAATAAAATCAAAAATACAGGAGAGATAGAACTTGTTGCGCGTTATGTAGACCTCTGTTAATCCTTAAACATGGGCTAGTTTACTATATTACAGTAGTTAAAGCACCAAGGCTAATTCACTGAAAAGAGACCCAGACAATAGTAAATAATAGCCTAAGTCTGGGTTCTTTGACAGTGGTGGGTGACTCAGAAGGTAGCAAACCATTTCTGACTGACTTATAAACCTCATTTTCAAGTATATTTTACATAAGTGTAAGGACTTACAAGTACAAGCAAGTGTACTGGTCTAAAAGGGTTTAAGCTGATACAAAATTTTGGAAAAAAATTACAAATTAACCAATTAACCATGGAGTGACTTTTATAGCCAGTCTGACAACGAGCACCATCTTAATGTCACAAGTGTCAACAATATAGCCAAACAAATACGGTTTGCAAAGATTTTCTAAGATGAAAACCCAGGTCAGCATGTGTGTATGTGTGTGGTGTGGCAGGTATGTTTGACGTTTCAGTATCACCATCAGTCAGCCGGAGTCTTTGACATCAACATTAAACACATCACAGCCATGTCAACAGCTAACGTTATGCTAGCTTAAATAAAGAGGAAATATAACTTTGAAGGGGAGACAATCATGTTGATGATAATGCTTTACATGTCAAAACGAAAACATGACATCTTAAATTGTTCTTACACACGTAACCTGATGTTTTGTTTTTAGCCATAAGTTAAGCTCGCCGACATCAACTTACTATGAAAAACAGTGAGCTGTGAAAACAGTAACCCACGTCTTTAATATCAGTCTTAATGTGTTTTATCTTGTTACTGTTAAAATTTCACGCTTAACATCGGCTTATCAGTCCAGCAACGAGATCATTTTGGTTGGCTAATGCTTGCTAGTTAGCAAGCTAACAGTTAACGTTAGGGTAAATGTCAACGGTTAGCTCAGAAAGCTGCTATTTCAGCGGCCACACACTGCTACGTTAGTGAGCTGTCTTAGCAAAGAAGCGACTGGTTTACTCACATTAATGACAACACAAACGCCAGTCAGTCCAAAACGATAAGTCTTCGGTGTTTCAGAAAAGCCTGACGTCTTCTCCTCCTGTGTCTGCAGAGATGGAGCGCAGGCAGCGCAAACAGCAGTTCCGTGTTCACGATCAACCTTGCAGACAGCTGGGCGGGGCAACATTTCAGCACCCCGCCCGTGCAGTTCATGCATGGGCTCCATCCCATCGCTATTGAGGATGTATGCACTGTTGATGTATCACAGAGTATCCCACATCAAAAGGGTCTACCATGTCATATTATCAAACAGCTACACTGCATGCTCGCATCCTGCACAGGTCATCGACACAGCGGGAATAAATAATCTATGGTCTCAAAGTATATCTTGAATTTGGAAGCATTATAAGGCATAACAACTATTGATATAAAAACTGTTTAAGGTCAGAAATCACACATTTTTTCCTTTAAAGGTGCATTAAGCTCCATTAGTCCAATCTTATTTTTAATTGCAATTAAAAATTTGTTAGTCAATGACAGTCAAAGGATGACAAAAGGTGAACAAACCAACTCACTTACAAGCTGTAAACAAAGTTGGTTATAGTATTAAGGGCCCTCATATATGACCAAATGCAAAAGTTTTTTGGTATTTTATTGCAGATCAGATATTTTTAATTATTAAAAGGAATACGTGTGACTAGAAACAAATTCCAACATAAAGAAAATTTAGCATCTTATAGTTTGAATGAATAAATTGCTGTATGAAGGTTTTGGAATATGTGGGATTTCAGTTCAGCTAAGGCATTTCTATTTTAGATTTATTTTAAACAGTAATTTCAATAAAATAACTGAATTCAATTGGGAGATAGGGAGTCTTTGCTGTCAGCCATGCACGTCTTAACAAAATCCATAAAAATGTATCAGCACTAAATGACTTCCTCTTTCACACTGTGCTGGTTATAATTGTCATTTTAAATACCTTTTTTTGCTGGACTGAATGCCTAATGTGAAAGGAAAGGCTGGAGAGCTCACCGGTGATGTATCATAGAAGACTGCAGATTGAAGGAATTTGTCAACATCCAGTGAAAGTGCAGGTCAAATTTCTGTTTCATGTGATCATAAATTAATGCTAATGAGGTTATGAATAAAGTTAGATAGATAATATAATGCTACACAGCAGCAACACTAAGTTCAAATAGCAACTGGGTCCTTTACAAAATGCCAAGAATGTCAGAATAGTTAGCTTCACCTTTAGACATCAACGAAAATAATTAATATAATTAATAACCACTTTTATATCATTACTATCTTTTGTTGGCACTCGTGCCCTTTAAATGAAAAACATTCTTAACAAAATTTACAAAACACAAAACAAAACAAAACCTTAAAGGGTAGGAACAGAGATGCTGGAAACAGATGCTGTGTTTGAACACAGACTTCTTTTCTGTGTGCACTAAGGTGATCACTGTTTGGGAAGCTGCCTATAACAACACTTAAAAAGCTATTCTCCTTTGATAGATTAACTACTCTTAAACTATAAAAACCACTTCTGTTTTACTCTCTGTATTGGATCATCGAGTTCTCATAAGTCTTTGTTGGGTGCAATGCAGAGTTTCACAAGGTTTAATGGTTTTGGATTGATTCATAAAGTATGAACTGGTCTAAATGGAATTATATGTTTCTCCCTTGAGGATTCACAATGAGTAAGAATATAATACATTTGCAAATGGAACACAGAGCAGACGAGTGGGCCCAGAAACTGAGCAATCTATCAATATGTTGCATAATCAATTCAACCATTAAAATAACAAACGGACCTTTAGTCTCAAAGGTCAGGGGGCATCTGCAAGTCTCTGTGAGTATTTTCAGTAGATCTGTTTACTGTTTTATAGTTGCTCTATGTAGCAAATACAAAGGGATTTCTGTTTTCGGTAAAGTTTCACTGAAGTTGAGGTAATCAGGCACTATAATACCAAATACATACCTGCAACTATTCAGTCACCCTCTATATTACAAATTGTTATCTTTACCAGTCTTTGACTTTTCCCATCATCTTTTGTTAAGCCAATTTCAACACTTCCATTTACTATCTCTATCTCTCACTCTCTGTCTCTCTCCTTCTTTCTCTTTAATCTACCTTTATCTTCCTTCCTTTTTTAATAAGCGAGGCTACTTAACTGTGCCTGCAGCCCTCCACTACAGGGTTCATTATCGTGAGCCATTTATCACAAGCCCACAATATGTAATTGTCATCCATTGAAATTTCATATTGAATCTGAATAGCATCTGAATAGCTTCACAACAGCAATAATCTCAGCATCCACAATCTCAGTGTCCACACTGACAGTGCATATTTCTCAAAATTAAAGCCATTCATCTTGTTCACAAACACTATGTCACTCTTCTATTACTCCTATAAACATACAGATCAGGTCCTTATGTTGTCCAAAAGACCAGTTCAGAGATTGAAACCAATCATCTCTCTGAAAACCAGCCCTCTGTAGGTACACACCTAAAAGAGGCCCATGACACATTCAGATGTAATGCAAGATACCTAACAAATTATAAGTCAAGACAAGTTGGACAGGAGTAGCTGCAAACTAGCTCATGAGCAGAGTGTTTTTAGATCTGTCACCATGCCTGGTGCTGTGTGATCATGTTGTGGGGTTCAGTACTCCGACTTACCGCAGGTTAGACATTAAGGATCAGATAACAGCCATGTAAACCTTTAAAAGTTTTCTCTTACTCAAGTTTCCTTTCTCTGAATATTTAGTACTTCTCATTAGTCAGACTTAATTGAGGGGTGAAGGTTAAGTGTGTAGGGTAACTTCCTCTTCTTTGTGCTGCAGTGTAACATAAATCTGTACAATAGTATTGCTGTAGATTACATGCTGTGGAAGTGCAAAGGTGGAGTAAGAGATAAGCCAGGCCTGCTGGACAGCCTCCACAGCAACTGTTTTTAGCACATAACAACAGTGTTGCTACCAGCGTGACTTGTGTTTAGTTTAAGAGAATATCTCACTCTTGAGTGCTACATTAAGAGCACACTTGAAAATCCATATAGAGTGCTTGCTGTATAGAGACCACAGCAGTCTCCATGCACCTAAGTCAAGTCCCAGCTGAGCTGCTTTGCAGAATGAAAACTATGGTGAAACTTGATCCAGAAGCTGTACATCTGTATAGTGGCGAAAGATGGCTCAGGTGGATGACCTGCAGACAAAAGCCAGCTCCAGTTTCAGCCGTCATATTCCTGTGTGGTGCCTGCCGGCCGTCATGTGCATAAAAGCAAGCAAAGAGAGACAGACAACATACTCTGCCTAATTAGGTAAGTGTTTATGTAGTAGTTGACTGGTGGTGAGACGGGATGAAATAGAAGTTACACTCCCCCACACTTGCTTTGGGCATTACCTTATTTGTTAAAACATGGGAGGGGCTGTTTTGTGCTGCTAGGAGACATTTCAGTCATGAATAGACTTGCACACACACATGCACACAGGCACACACACCCCTTTTTGTACTCTGCTCAATTCATCTACCTCTGACCTTGAGGTATGTGTGCAAACAGTTTTCAAAAGCATTTTCGTCTTTTAAAAAGCTTTCTTAAGAAGGAGAACAACTGTAAAAACAGAGTATTGTTAGCAGAAATTATATTTTAATTACTGAATCTAGATTCATTTTAATTTGTTATGCTCAGAAGGAACTCTGAATTCAGAACATTAATACACTTGAAACTTAAGGAGGCACAATATGAAATAAAAATAAGTGTCTGTTAAATGAGGACCACAATTAGTCATTTGTTTTTATATTTTTTTTTTGGTTCAAAGCCACTGTTTTAAGATATATTTTACTGACTTAACAACATTTAAGAGGGGTGAAGCCACTGGTCCTTATCCTGCATCTGTACTGTCCTTATTTATCACTATGTTTGGAAACTGCTGATTATATATTTTTTCAAACAACAATGCAGTTGATGCAGTTGAAGCATTTTGTTTTTCATGATCAGTGTTAAATTTATCCTTTAAAGTACGAAGATAACTTGACATGGAGTAGATGAGATGCATCTAATTGTTCTCATTATATTTGGCACACATAGAAAACCAACAACTTTAGGCGTTGAGGTCTGATGTATAAGTATACAAGTGTTAACCTTTGTTTAAATTATTTGTAAGGGCTCATTTCACTGATATGAGATTGTAAGCACAATGCACCCTATAAATAAAACCTGGACAAATCTTTTATGACTTTAACAACTTGATGAACCCAAATACTTTCATTTTTCAGTTTACACTGCTGACGCATCAAGTGCAAATGCATTATATTTAGGAATAGCTGAATCAGTACTGTAAAGGTTCATGCAAACCACTGCCTGGTGGTATTTAGCACCACACAAAGATTCCCTTCGTGAATCGATGCATCCTCCAGGCCTTCAGCAGGTCCTTGTCCATAGCTGAGAATTTGCATTTAAATTGCATCGCCCACACAGCCTGATGCCGTGCACCTGAAGAACAGAATGAGCTGAGATGAGCTCTGGAGCGATGACATATTACTACTGTACTTCACAAGCAAACAAAAGACAGGTACAATCAACAACAATCTTTATAAAAATATGTATTTGAACATGGTCTCTTATTTCTTATTAATGTATTTCTTATTCGCAAAAGTTTGAGCAATGAATTGATCTTATGTTGTCATACGAACCACTGCTATAGTGAGAGTGCAGTTTCACTTGTATATTAACAATTCAAGAGCTAGCATACGTTATCAGGTTTCTCCTTCGACCAATACAGGTGTGCCAGCAGTATTATATGACAGGGCTGGTCAAACATTAAGGAGAACATGTACCATTCCACTAAGGGGAGCCTCCTTGACACTCATTGACCAAACAGACCCATTAGCACTCCCATTACCTACAATTGCAGTGGTTGAGTGATTCTGGAGAAAACAAAACACCTTATACTTGACCGCTTGCCGCCATGTTCTGCCATTTGGGCACAGATGCCCTGAAATGCATCAAAATGCCTTTCAATCAGGAAGTACCTTGTGCTGTTTTAAAGTTACCGCAGAGCAGTTCAATTAGATTTGATCCTGCAGGGTGCTCTTTTGGGACATAGTCACAAGAGTGAGTGAAGGACAAGCTAATATTAGACACAGTTATAAAGGAATGGATGATGTGGCCAGTGACAGCAAGTCTGCCAATATGTAGCCCAACAGAGAGACATTTTGACAGGTTATATTGTGTCTGTCTCTTTCAAGAAAGCTGGAAACCTTTGACGTGTTAGTCAGAAATATATGTGCTAAGTTTCGTTGTAGTAGTGGTTGAGCAACACAGATAAGTTAGGACACCATCTCCTGAACCTTATACCTGTATCTATGATAAGTTGTTTTAATAATGCAATAACACAATAAAGAAGCAAACAATAAAAAAAGGTGTGGAAGCTAAACACCTGTGAGAGTAGTTCTACTGTCGAAAAGGAAAAAAAAACACACTTTGATTTTTTTTTGGTCAGAAATCACTAAAGAAGCCCAATGGAGACTTCAAAAATCATTTGAAAAAAAAGTAACCGAAGACTGAGTTTATAGTGTTGTGTTCTAATTTCCTCTATTTCTTTTACCTTTGGGAGTGACATCTGAGGAAAGGCCTGTTTTTGAATCTCCTGTTGTGTCGCTATAATTGTCTAATTAGGCCACCACCACACATATAAGGCCTACAGTTCACCACATCAACCACTATCTTACAGTATAATACCTCCAATGAGATAATGTTAATGGAGTTTGAAATAGAGATGGTGTATCATTTGCTTTCACCTGGCGTGTTTGAGATAATTCCTGGTGGAGTAAAATCTTGTGGAAACACTCGTTTACTGATTAAGCTGGTTCTATTTTAAACACACTATCGCAACAACCACACTGTATATTTGTACACACTTGTAATATATTTATTAACTAGCAGTCGCACTTTCGTGACCTTCAGGGGAATAACTGAGCGGCTCATGTTTCTGTTGCTGCAACACATGACATGCAGTCCGTGCATGTTTTGAATTAGCCAGAGACAAAAAGTGTTTTATCTTTTGCATACTGGTGCAACACTGGGCATGTGTATGAAGCCGTAGTCCAGCCCCGCAACCCGCCCACCACCCTCCCTCTTCCCTTCGGTGCGTCTCGGTCCGCCCGCAGCAGTCTCCTTCCCGGCGAGGTTTCACTACAGAGATGGCTGCGAAAGTGTGCAGATCAGTACTCCTGTTGTCCCGGAGCAGCGGAGCGGTGGCTGGGAGCCTCCCCGCACTTGTTGTCTCTTCACAGCGACATCATCAGCACATAGGACCGGTAAGTCCCAGGACGTCTGTGCGCGCAGGGGAGAGGTGTAGGACCGGGTAGGCTGGCTGGACCGGAGAGAGAAAAAGCGGCGTTGGCAGGCTGGGCTTGCTAAGGAAGTAAAGCTAACTAGCCTCAAGATTTTTTTTCCCCATTTATGTCTTTTCTTCAGATTGCGCTTCACGGAAAGGTGAGGCACGAGATGAGTCATGATACGTACCCCGGCCCGGTGTGGTGTGATTATTTGAATCCTCAGTGGGACGTGGAGCTCTGACAGAGGCAATGCAGTTTTTTTGGAGCGCTCGCTGAAGCCCATCAACACCCCGCTGGCGCTGCCCCGCCGTTTACTGTAACTAGCCTTCAGACACTCTGCCCTGCTTTCACATGATGCGTTATATGCCATGTTTTCTCCCGCGTCCTTCAACTTTGCGGGCATATTTTTCTCGGCCAGCATTGTTCTGGTTGTTGTGTGTGAATCTGATCGCGATCCCGTTGAAGGTGTTGGTTTATTTCTGCAGTAGATGTTGGGTTCGGTGTCTTACCGACGGCCGGCTATATATGGGTGTCTTTTTTTTTGCGCTGTTGCAATAAGGACGTTCGGTGTGAGCAGCTGTTAGGCTGCAGCTTCCTTAAGGTGTTAGTTGACAGTCTATGACCGACGGTTCCCCTCTTCTCTCTGTTCTCCTTTTCTACATGCTGTGTGAACTGCAACCCCTGTGTGTAGTGGTGCAGCAGCAGAAACTCAGAATAATGAATGTCTACCCAGAGCTAAGGAGGAAAACTAAAGCTGTGTGTGTGTGAGTGAGTGAGTGAGTGAGTGTGAGAGGTGTTTTTTTTTTACTCATGCACACACACAGACACACATGAGTCCTTACAGAAACATGGAAGTCCACACTAGTATGATGTCAGGCTCTCCAGCCAGCCTGCTGTTTCTCCCCTCCCTGAGGGTGTTTCCCCATTCAGCTGGGAGATCCTGGGTTTTCCTGCAAGCTGATGCGGGCCTTTTACACAGCAATAGATGCAGCCGCAAAAATGCTCTCAGTAACAGGAAGGGGAGGAATTTTTTTTTTTTTTACGAGTCTGTCTGTGCAGTTCATCTTGTTCCTGCTTCTGTGTCCCACTCCCTCTGCTGAAAACTCTGAACCTGTACAGCAGCTGCTCGAGGAGGGAGGTGAGGCACAGGATGGACTTGAATACGTAAGAATGAGGAAGTCATTGCAGCCCAGGAGAGAACAGGCCCCTTCACTGTAGCTCGAAATACTGCTGTGATATTTTGTGAATCTTTACCCTACTGCACAACTCACCCCCCTTTCTCTTTTTTCTTATGTAATATTTATCTTGCGAATACCTTCCTGTCTTTCTCAGGGCTTCCCATTCTTACTTCTCCCTTACATAAACAATAGGACACCTGCACATTTGTCACCGGCCTTGTGAAATTGAACAAGGCTCACCCTCCTGTGACACAGGTTAGCTTGGAGGTTAAGTAGCTGCCAGAATAGACTCACTTGGTCCACATCTCCCTCTGTGTTATGGCCCACTGTGAGCTATTACAATAGAACACATTGCCCCTGTGGTGAGACAATACTCTCCCCTCTTTTGAAATAAGTTAGCCCATTTAAACCTTAAGTGAATTAGAGAGTGAGTTGCAGCTCGCTGTGATTTGGCGGAGTCGGCCCATATAAGTTTTCATTTTACTTCAATCTGCTCAGGTTGTAGTTTTGTTTGCCTGTCATATTGTGTCTTTGTCCACCGGAGCGTTGCTGCTGCAGCTCCTAACGCAGGCCTGTCATGGTGTGACAGCCGAGCTTCTGTGTTCATTTGCCAGCCCCTCACTGCAGTGTGGGAACTCTCTGTTTCTAGACTTGTGTCTATAAAGCTGCAGTGAGACGTGTATTAATGAGCTGCCATTAAGGATGTAGTGTCTCTGAGCAGGTCATGTTCCTCAAAAGATGCAAATATGCCATCCAGAGTTCGATTTCAAGCAGCTTGCAGAGTGACGGCTCAGATTGCTGCGTCTGTAACGAGGTGTAGACATGATGGGTCAACTCCCCAGCTATGCAAAGCAGACTGTGCTCCGAGGTTCACATTTAACCTGCATTGGATTATTATTGAGTCAGCTGTCACATAAAATGCTGCCGTCTTAAAATGTGGCAGGGGAGTTGAGTCATTGGGAATAAACAGTCATTGTAAAAGGGTTACAAATCAAGAGTGAAGAGGTGTTCTGTGGTGTGAGAACAGTGAGTTAATATTTCCATATATTGTGTGTAAAAGATGGGGTTTCATGGTGGGGAGTCAAATAGTTTTTTTTTTCCTTTTTCATTTCTATTTAAGCTGACATGTTCGTTAAAGCTGAACAGTTGGTGGCTGTAGTGTTTGGGGCCAGCGGGTCGAGGCCCGCTTCTGGCTTTTAATCCAATCAGTGGGGAAGTAAACTAATTTATCCTTGCTGCCTTCATGGGCTCATTGCTGAAGTTATCCGGATTAGTGTGATAAGCGAGTGACTGTCAGCTTGTAGCTGTGGGCTGCTTTAAAGGTGATAAGATGTTTGAATGATTGATAAACCTGTCCACACAGGAAGTTTTGTTAGTTTGATCCTTCCCCTTTATGCCTACTTCCTCCAATCATGATCTCTCATTTACATGTAAGTGTGGAAGTAGACATAGTGCATAGAGGACCCGACATTTTGACATCAAATGATGAATGGACTGTCACATTAGCTGTCAATCTTGTGGTAAAGGCTAATTAATGATTTCTTTCTTCAATTAGGAGTTAATGATTGACAGGTGTATGGCTTTCTCATTTAAAATAATGGATTGCATTTGGATGCAGAAGCTGGTCTGTCGGTCTATGACAACAGTGCATTATGATGACTACCTGCATGTCTGTTGTCAGATCTTATCATGGCTGGCACTCGCGCAAGAGAGGAATTTTAATAATCTTTGGTCATTGCGACTGTAGCGTTTCATCTTTTCAATGATATTGGATTACCATCTGCACACTGAGGCAATTTTAATGGCCATGAAGTGCACTTTAGAGGGTTGTCTGTAGTGACTGAGAATATACAGCTAGGTTTTCCTTTGGGGGCTTATGCACTCTTGCTGGGTAATTTGAGGCAAATTGATATGATAGGATTTCAGTCAGTCAAAGGTATGGTTGCAAAAACGATTGATTTGTCGACTGGATATTCCATTCAGTCTATATTCTGTGCCAAGATCCTGCTTCTGGTCTAAACATGCTTACACTTTCCACATTAGCATGAACTGGCCCGCGTACAGTGACACCTACACAAGCATACTGCTTTACAGTATAAATAAGCTTTACAGTAAAAGACACAAAGAACTAATTCAGTGAAGTCAGGTCATGTCATATGGACAAGGAAAGACTAAAAAAAGAACCCTTTTTAATAAATATAAAAGTGAACAAAGAGGACTTTCAGAGCTGGGAGCTTTCACGCTGTCAGTGCGAAAAAATAAAAGATCATAAGTTTAATCCTGTACCATAGAAGTGCAACTCAGCTTTAAACCAGTTTCATATCTATCCCCACAAAGTTAAACGAGTGAGTAGCTCAGTCCACTATAGACTGCCTACTTCTTTAGTGTTTGAATTAGTTTTAGATAGTGGCCGCAAAGCAGCAGACAGGAAATAGAGGAGAGACAACCAATCTTGTTTGGCCAGCAGGCAGTCCAGGCACTCTGTATCAGTGGCAACCTATCTTAGTTAGACCAGTGTCTTGATCCAGAATTACTGCTTTTCCCCACTTTTGCCCTCTTGGAGGACTTTCATGCTCAGTAAAATCTTGACTTTACGACAAGCTCTGACCCCTATTTGTGGTTTGCATTTGAAACCTTTTTTTTTCTCCACAAAATGAGGCCATGTTGCTGCAGCATTATTTCCTTTGTTTTGTTAGAGAAAAAAAGCTGTGTACCTTTTTTAGCGCTGCTGTTTGCTCGCATTTGTTTGGGCAGGAGATCAGGGTAAAAGGTAAAGAGGAAGATGGACTCAATTAATCTTTTAAAAATCAAATAAGCAAAAACAGGTGCTAAATATACAGCAGTGGCAGAAAAGGGTTTTCATTTACATTTATTTAAAGGTTGTGCTTTGATCCAGACCTTTGAATCTGCCCAATCTACTTAGTTCAGCTGACTGATTCTCTAGGGTCATTTTGACGCGAAGCAGAGATTTCTCATCTTAAAAAGCAGACAGTCCAATGACTTTTGTGGGGGACAAATTATTAATTAACGCCATTGGTGGGACTAATGCCGTTGTCCCATAGTCCGCATGCTAAGCTGCAATGTTTCATCAGTAGTCCAGAATGGACAAATTAAACACTCCTTCCAAAGATGGCCTGTCTTTTTTTGCCAGTTTTTTGGTCTTATTAGGCTCACCTACACATTTGGACAATCTGCAACCTCACGGCAAGATGCTGCTAAATCCCACACACTGAACCTTTAGATTCACCATCTAGTTAAAACAAAATCCTTTTCATTTATTGTCTTTATTGTCTTGAAACATGTAGGCTGTTGAACTTTGTTTTGAACTTGTACGGTTACATAACCAGCTCCTTAGTCTTAATGAGACTGGGAAACACATGAACCACACCAACATGCAGTCTCTTTTTTTAAGCGTAAGACTCACGTGCCTCCTCTGGCATCTCATTGCAGTGTAGTAAAAAATGTCACAGACTGTTTCATCATCAAGCAAAACAAGTGTGTTGTCATCTCAGTGCAGTGATGAAATGCTGACGGCTTCAGTGGCTTGTTACTGACAGAGCTCCTGTCAGCTCAAGTGGCAATCACCCTGGTGAGCAGTAGCCAGAGTAATTTCCGGCATCTGCCATGGTCCGAGAGCTGTGTGCCCGACGTGGCAGGCGATCTGCTCCAAAACTGAGAGTGAAGCATTTGCTCAGCTGAATCCATTTTTTTTTTTGACACTTTACACCAGAATCTCCATCATCCTTCTCATTGTTGCTGTTACAATTAGGTGACAGATCTGTGAGGTGGTGGAGCTAAAGCCTGACATGGAATTCATCATAGTTTACTGGTGATGGGGTTATTGATAAATTAAACAATATTTTATATGACCCTGATACCATATTTAATAATAGATAAAATTAAATTATCATTACTATGGTAATTTGCTAACCCTTTTGACATATTCTTAATTAAAGAAGTACAAAGTCAATGTATTTAACGTTTTACCTCATTAACTTCACCGTTCTTTTTAAGGGATTTTAAAAGTATTGATATTATCGTGTCTGGGCAGGAAAGGTTCAGTCATTCACAAGCAAGGGTGGTGTTCACCTCACCTCTTTGTGAAACACATGATTGTATAAAAAGCATTCTTACATGGGCTCAGCAACACTTCCTTCAACCTTTGCTAGTAAACATAGTTTGCTTGCAAATGATTGCTTTCTGTTTTTGTTTATATTCATGCAACATCCCTGTTTTTGTGGAATTAATGTAAAATGCTGCAGCAGCTGAACGGCTAACAGTCTTACAGTATGTCAACATCTCATTGACTAAATTGGGTCATTATATTGCATTTATTTGGTATTGCACAGCTCTAATGACATTACAGCATCTCACAGCACTTCCTGAGGTTTTTAACCTTTTTGTTAATTGCTTTAAGCACTGCTGCAACTGCTGGTATCCCTCTTAGGGCAACATGCAAAACAGCTTCCACTGCAGGTATTTATACACGCTCCCCGTGAACAGCTGTGTAGGTAGTCACCATATGCATGCATGATTTTTCTAAAAAAAAAAAAAAAAAAAAAAAGATATTTTCTCTTTTTCAGCTAATTTGTAGGCATAGTGAGAAAATCTCTCTTTTAACTCCCTCCTCTTAGGCTCTGCTAGATCTCCCGGCATATGTTGGTGCGTGTCCTGCTTCCCTTGTGCTTTCTGCTACTAATTTCCCTGTGCATACTGACTCCATCACATTACAGCACCTGCTCAGCATGGTAACCTCCCTCGCGCTTACCAGCTGTTTGCCCTGTGGACAAAAGAACTGTCCCAGAATGTGAAAAATTTAAGTATGAGACTCTTATAAGGGTTTCCCGCCCCCGTCCTTGTTTATATTATAGGCACAGTTATGTTAATGCCTTAACTCAGTACTAGACTTAGAGGTCACATTTTCTTTAATCTGGTGTTCATTATAGAGATGATGTTTTGTGATGGCTTAGACTATTGTGATGAACCAAGTCCTCATTAGTACACTAGAAGGGATTTCACCCTTCAAGTGGTAAATGACTGGTGAACCTCTGCTGTTGGCATAGACTAATTAGCTGCTTCCCATGTCTCTGTGTGGCCCAGCGTGTCTCCAGTCAAGTCTGAAAAGGACATTAAACTAGGCCAACGTGTGTAATGTGATGATGGATGGAAGCAACGCTTGGTTACCCTTCTCATCTCTGGGACTTTGGGGTGGTGGTGTCCTCTGCCGGGAGGGCAGGTGAGGCTGTTGCTACAACCTATGAAGGTCATTGACAGCCGAGCCTTTCATGCTATTAGATCTGGAATGGGCTTGTTATTGTGACAGCAAAGTTAATCTGTGGCAATACCGGGCCCAAATGAGCAATATGAATTAGCTTCGGCAGATTTAGCTTGTTTGGAGGTCAGGCGTGCCCAAATCTGTCAAAGAATGTGTGACAGCTATGTGAAAGCATTTCCAGATTGATGTGTTCTAATGTCATCGTTTGCATCACTGGGTCCAGACCAGTTTGTCTTTTCCACACCTAACCCAGCGTTTCAATGATTTTGTTAACATACACACCTGTGCTGTCATTTTAACAAAGCACTGCTGCTCTGCTGCAAAAGTCTGAGCACACTCATACATTATTTAATGCTATTTTTGTAATGCTATTTTTATAATGCTATTGGTCATCTTCCGAGTATTATCATGGCAGTTCGGATACAGAATGTTCAGTATGTCGTTATGGGCTATTTTGAACTTAGAAAGCATGTTCTTTCTGTTTCTTACAATTTTGTATCCTTATTTATATAAAATCTTGGCCATTTGAAAGATCTTGGCCATTTGAGCACAACAAAGTAGAACGGAGGAACAATATGAGCGGTCAGTTGTATCTGCAGGCTCGAGATATGGTCAATGCATTACATTCAAAATAATCGTTATGTGACCATGCTCATATCTTACCTTGGTGGTCTGTGTGGTAGTTAACCTTTGCTTTGTAGAATTTAACTTGATTGAACTTTGCCCAAAATATCACGACTCTTCAACATACAGCTAATTAGTGAAAGAGGGGATGGGGTTGACTTTTTCTTCAGGGTGTATTGATTGTTTTTACAATTTTATGGTGGATTTATACCAGCAGCAGAGTAGGATGGATGCTGGCTGAGGGCAGGGACTGACACTAGATGGTGTCAATTAGGCTTTGGATGACTAAGTGCATCATTTTCAACCTGCAAATGCTGGCTGCAGGGACTAATTAATGTTTGTCAGCACTGTTTTCTGTCTCACCCACTTTTTTCCCCGAAGCATAAATGTAAATTTCATATTGCTAACTCAGGTCTGTCCATAGCTCGACTCATCGGTAAAACCCTCCAACTTGAATGTTTGGCCTCTCATTTACTAATCTTTTTGCTGTAGTTAGAGAGGGCACATATTATATAGACTTTCTATCATTTTTAAAATGTTTGACCTTTTATTCACACACAAATGCAGTTTAAGATCTCTTAAAACTCCTGCAAGGATAAGGATTCTTACCTTTTGCAGTGTTCGATAACATAGTTTTTCGCCTCTGACAACAGATTTAGCGTCATTACCATTTTGTTTGCATGAGGTGATACATTGTTAGTGCTAACTTAACTATAAGGACTTTTTACATGTTCTCACTTAAATGTAAAGTTATCCTTTACTACTCTGAGAAACAGAGTTGTCAGAATGTGTTTTGGAGTTCACTACATAATCTGACACTCCTATAGCACAGTCCTCCAGCAAATGTTGCAGGTTTTGGACGTGAACTTATCAGACCTCTAGTTGCAGTTAATCCACTGGTAAAATCTATTTTCGGACTTCTAATGTCTGTTTGTTTGTCATTCTCATGTCAGAGTTTCAGCAGTGTTCCATTTGGATGAAGAAGATTTATTGAAACAGTGCGCGTATGGATGTGTTTTCTGTCTTTTTTTTTTTTTTTTGAGAACCAGGAAGGGAAATACTCTATTTTTTAAGTAATAAACATGTAGACTAGGCCTTTGTATCCTTACAAAGGTAAAAGCAGATAGTGTTTCAGTGTGCTCAGCTTCTCATATCAGCCTCCATTATAAAACTGCATTCTCTCTACTATTCAGTATTCCTGCCATGCTCTTACTCTACATTGCTCTGCTTTACTGAATTGAAAACAATATGGTATATTGAATCTGATGGATCTATGAATTTCAGTTGTGCAGTAAAAAGCAGAAAATACTGCCCTATAGGATAGGGCAGCAAGAGGATAATGATCAGCATTAGACAGTCAAGCAGAAGAGTAAAAAACTGGCCTAGCTGTCAACAATGAGACAGCAAGTAATTGGAATTGGTAGCATTATGTATGAATGAGTCTTTTTTTTACTGTTGGATTAATGGCTGGGAAGTCGTTCAGAGGAATGTTGGGGTTGTGTGATGTGAGGATTCCCTCGGCCTCAGGCTCACCTCCTTCACTGAAGAGAAACTGGGTGAGAAGGGTGGCTTCTCATTAAAGCTTTCCCATCTCACTGCCAGCACAACCGAAAGGATTATTGCATCTGTCTAACCACAGAAACCTGTTTGCTTTGAAATCGTTTCGACTCAGAAGACCGCTGCCCTGTTTCTGGCAAAATAAGTGGATGCATAAAAGAAATAAATCCCTCAATCAAGTGCTAAACTTTCACCGCTGCCACCAAGTTAAGATTGGCTTTGAATATGAGCACTGAGCAAAATATAATGAGCACTGTTTTCAGAAGTATATAAGTGTATAAGATCTATCATGTTTGATGGTAAAGCAGGAGCATTTAAGATCCTTGACAACCGATATTAGCATAATTGCTCTGTAAATTATTTATACATGCATACAAGTCGCTTAGAAACTCTGTTGGAGCAATAAGTAATACATTATGTTAAAGACCACAATTCTGCTCCATTAGGTTATGGTTTAACTGAAATAGAATACAACCCTTATTTCAGATGTTGCAAATCTCGTAGTTTAACCATGAAAGGCAAATAAAGCGCATAAAGATACCAAAACAGCTCATTTTCAAAGAAGAACCCCTGCAAAGTTGAACATGCTAATGGCTCTCTAATCGCCTGAATGCCCCGCAACACACACAAACAAGCTCATAAGTTCCTGCCGGATCGATGTGCTGAGTTAATGGTAGGAGGGCTTGACATTTTCAAGTTTGTTGCACCTGTTTCATCCCACCGTGACATAAGAGTATAGGCCACTGTCTCCTTTGATAGAGCTAGTTGATCTCTGAAGTGCAGAGGACAAATGCAACTGCTCTACTGGGTGGGTTGGGGGGGTGTCTGCATGCATTTCAGAGTGTATCTACTGACACTGGTGTTTGGTTACCAGGGAAATGAGGGCTTTACCAGTCATGGTTAAACAGGATGTATGGAGAGCTGTGACATCATCTTTGTGTTAAGGTCATTGTGGTTGGTGGGAGGAGTGTGTGTCGACTCGAGAGGAATTCTTTCTCCATGGTGGCTTAGTGATCCCAAAGCGGCTGCTGTTTGTTGTCCCTTATGTTGGTCCTTTTTACCCTGAGTGTTTGGCCCACATTAGTTACAGCCATCAGAATGGGGGTTGTTTAAGCCTGCATACATATATTACTACTCCATGCTTTATTACAAGAGCAAATCAAAGGCGTGTGCAAATTTGGTGTGGATCCTTACAGGGTTAGAGTAGGGTTGGATGTTTTAGTAGAACACTTAATATTTCAGACATTTTCCTAACCAAGCAAATGCAAAGAAGTAGACTGACTAAAAGGGTACATTTGTCAAAATAGATACAGTAGCATAATGGTCTATTATTTTCTACACAATTTCTAGAAATGTTTTAAAAGATTAATTAGCCTAATACCAAGAAAACACAGTTGAGCAAGAATTTTTTTTGTTAAGTTACACACTGTATACAAATATATAAACATAAAAGAGCCATTTGCAATTCCTAATCACATTCTTCAATAACAAATTCATAATTTAAATGCAGCTGAAATGTGTGGCACTTTTTTCCATGCATTATGAACATCTCACATTTTCCTGTACTTAAAATGAGTGCAATAATAAAATAATAGCAATCCACTAGCAAAGATAGCAGTGTCAAATCGGCTTGTAGCCCAGTTTTGCTCATCCTTAGTCTGAAGGATCATGACAGCAAAGAGACGTCTGTCACCTACAAACACACACGCTTCAGTGAAAATGGCTCTGCTGTTCTGGTCTATTGTTTGGTCTCAAGAAGCTTCATAGACTCACAAATCTTCACAATCTCTGCTTTGCCCCTCTTTGCTTTCCAATACCAACCTGCTCTCTGCCTGAGATGAGCTGTCTGTGCTTCCTGAAGGGTGCTTGTGGCAGCCTCATTACACAACTAGACATCAAGAGATTGATCAGACTCTGGGCACATCCAGGGAGTCAAAGAGCCCCAGAAAGAAAGACTCTCTGTTCGGCCCGGCGCCCAGTTTGTTTGCGCTGTAATTACCAAGTTTGTAGCAGTGCCACGGTAGACGTGAACACACACACACACACACACACACACACACAAGAGACTCACCATGGAGAAAACAAACAAAGATCCACACCTCTGTCCAACAAAGGAT
>JAPZDY010000003.1:9034334-9049052 GCA_029783645.1 Ctenochaetus hawaiiensis
ATGGCGTGCATGTGGCTAAATCTCAGTCTGTTCCATGTGAAGTAAATGCAGCCTGATGCTTTCATCTAAAACTGTTGCTATAAAAAGGCCTTTAACTTTGTGCAGATATTTAGAAATTCACATCCTGCAAATGAAACTGCCCATTTAACCGAACACATCTCTAAAAATCTTTTTTAAAATACAACATTACCGGTATCAGTACTGTGCATCAGTCAGTGTTAATTTGACTGAAGGATGCAATATTTCATGTACTTATTTATGCCCGAGAGAGTCAGAAGACAGTTATTAGCTAAATTTAATGTTGTGTAACCAGTGCAGGAATATCATCTCTTGGCTGCTGCACAAAATGACTAATAAATACACAAATAGGGCTGTAGATTTCACCTGCTTACTCACTCGAGATACAGTACTTTCAGCCCTTCGTGCCTCCCTCCATCTCTGTTTTCTCCCAGGTTTGCAAATTGCCAAATTAATAAAAATGATTATTATTTCAGTATGTTATACTCAGAACAGCCTCAAAAAATCTATTGTATATCTGTTATTAAACATGTTTTTTAAAAAACTTCTTTACATTGTAATACTTTTTTTTTCTTTCTTCTCTCTCGTTCATAGTCACTTGGATTAAAAGTTTTGTTACATTGTTAAAGGACAAGCCTCCTTCTGAATAATCCTAACACAGGAATTTCCATGCAACCTCAGAGGTGTGAGCTGGCAGCAGGTAATTCCTGTAAAATGAATGTTCCACCCAAAGGCTGTGCAGCAATGTGCTGCAGCAGGAATCTGAATATGAATAACTATCCTTTGATATCTTGTGACACAAGTTGAAAATGGTCCTATAAGCTCATCACTTAGTCAGAATATGGTATTTATGGGGGGCTCCACCTTTCTCACATTACTGCTTTCACAGCATTCTGACTAGATTGTTTATTTGTGTAAATGTAGACACTGTTGAATGTCTGCACAATGATGAGTCTACAGAAAATCCTTGGCCTTTCCTTTGAATTTAAAAGCAGATGAAAAGAGATGATATTTAAAGCTGATATTTCAAGGAGCAAAAAAATAGTCTGCATTAAATTCACAGTAGTAAACACTGGGGTGAAGTTATAGTTTAATGACAAATCATCCGCCATCTGAGATGTGAACACATTAAACAAGTAAATACCTCCAAGCATCTCCATGAAATCCATAACAGATCTTTTACTAAACAGTAAATGGTGCCTCTGTGATGTCACCCATTGGTTTGTGGAGTGCCATTTTGAAGCCTTTAGTGTGGCTTTATGGCTGTTGCCATCTTGTTTTTGAGCAAGAAGTGAGCACATTTTATGAGAGGGTGGAGCCGGGCAGGATATGCATCACAGCAGACAACTGGAGCCGGTTGTCACTAAAGGCAGCCACTCCCGTAATTATGCATAACTTTTAGCCTCAATATCATTTAAATGAGCAAGTTATATGAAAATTCAACCCCTTTACAGTTTTCATAAATGGGTACATTTGCTCAAGAGACAAACCTGCTTTTTGTACCAGGCTGCAAATGTGTTTTTTCTTTTTTAAATTCTTATAGTTAGGCATTTTAATATGGGGCTGAGTAGCACATGATCAGCTTTGGGAGCTAGCCTCAAGTGGCCAATTCAAGAAGTGCATATTTTGGCACTTGGCACTGTGTAAGCTTCATTTTAAGCTCCAGAGGTTGTCACCTGATAACAAAACGGTTGTTAAAAAATATTGTGCTTTAAATATTCAAAAGTGTATTGTCGTGGCATCAAAGGACTTTCTTCATTCCAGCTTCCTTCAGTGATCATGCTGGGGCCATGCTGTGTCTAGCAGCAGAGAAAGACAGTGATCACAATAAATCTGCTAAACCTCATATCTGTAGTAATAATAGCCCTTGGGGATTAACTTTACACCCATATTATGAGCATCTTGTTCCAAAAAAAGGATGATATTTTGCCTGAAGGAACCTAAATCACTTGAATAATCTTGGAACCATCCATGGTGAGCGAGCAGAACCGCAGCTGTAAGTCCACTGTGGGAAGCAACACATCAGGGATGCTTGTGTGCCATTGCATGAGCTCATTCGCCCAACATGCGAGCTAGGCTGAATCCTACAGTGAGAGAGAGAGCAAAATAGATGGGAACAATCACGGTAGGTGGTCGAGCGATGGAGAAAGCCCTCGAGAGAGAATGGAGAATTAAATCACATTCAAACTGGGAGGAATTGAGGAGGAAGGGCGGCACAATGAGCGGCATTCTGACGATGAGGATTAAGATATGGTGAATGGGAGCACAAGGACAGGGGGAGATATGGAGACTTAGTTTTTGTAGGAGCATTAGGGAGGCTGACGAGCTCATTTAAATTTCAGGTCATGATGTCATTTAGAGGAGATGAAAGGGCAGAGATGGAAAGAAGACCTGGAGGCAGGATGAGGCGAGATCAGCCGGATTTTTAATTTTTTTTTAGAAACTGCACATTATTATCGGTCCTCTCTCCTTGTGTGGTCTGGGAGTCATGGTGGAGCGTGACATGACTCGTGGAGGAGGAACCGTCCCATCACGAGCAGACAGTAGCGTATGAGTTGCCGCCTAGGACCCTTTGAGATCTGAAAGCTGGAGCTGTCTGCTTATTTAACGGCTGTGACTTCCATTCCCTGGCCCTGCAGGTAGGCAGAATGATGGACAGTTCACAGACTCTGGCCCACTTTCTGCAAACTGTCCAACATCTGTGTGAGAGCAGGCTGCTCCCTACAAGGCCCCAAGGTGCAGAACCTGTGAATATTTGATGCTTGTTGTGAATGGCCCGGAGTGAAGTTTTTGTTGTTATTAAAAGTCAGACAAATAGGACCCAACAGAAGAAAAATCCTAGACATGCTGTCCTTCTAAAAACACAGTATGTGTGAAAATCCTTCTCTTAACAGTCTCCACAGCATTATTTACATCGATTCAAATACTATATTCTTTCTGCATTAATCATTATTACATTAATATAGTGTTTATGTTAACAATATAATATCAATAATATCAAGTTAACATCATGTTAACCTATATCATGAATGCAAGTCTAGTCACTTAAAATGACTACATGAGCTAGCCTGATGGCTAATGGGACAAAATTTGAACTTAGTTTGTTAAAAGATATAATTGAATTAGAACTGCATTAGAAAATGACCAGTTATAAAAATCAATATATGGTTTTTAGTCATTTTACAAGCAAAGCTGTCAAAATTTGCAGGTTCCAGATCCGTAACTGTAAAGATTTGCTGCTTTTCTTTAAATCTTATGAAAATATAGGAAGAGTCTAAATGCAGTGGCAAAAGTACTGCGAATGTTTTAGTTGTGCAGACTAAAATAAAGATGTTTTACATTAGCTGCTTTGATTTGTCTTAAACTTAATATATCCTGCAGAGATAACTGCATTAAAATAAATTAGATTTTTGTAAGTAAATCAGTAAGAAATTGAAGCTGAAGTCTGAAGTCAAAGCAAATTACTCCACCCTGAAAGCCAAATACCATGAGTACCTTTGACTATACTTTGTGCCCCGGATCTGTAAACATTAATTTAATGCTACTGAGGAGGAACATTGATGCTGCACTCTTGGCTCTGGATGTGAAACATTCCTCAACTTTCCACTTCTTTTCCAAACCAACAGTCACTGGTTCAGTTATATTTATTATACTCTCTGAGGGGAAACATTTATTTCTTATCAGTCGTGCACACAGGAGAGGAATTGATGTAAAACACTGACTAACCACCACACAAACCAGTGTTTGGGCCAGTAGTGTTAGCATCCCTGTTGTACATCATGGTTCCCCACATAACTTGCTAAAAGCCTCACAGAGGGTTAAGCTGTGAAAGTGATGTGCTACTCAGTGAAAATTGGCAACAGCTTGGTCTGGTCTACTAATGCATATATCCTGGAAAAAATTATCCATTCAGTCCAAATCATGTCTGTCCGCCATGTTAACAGCATCTACATGGTGCTTAGAAAAAAACAAGGCCATGAATCAGAGCTCTTGCAACAGTAATTGTCCACATGAGAAGGGCAGTGTGCTCATGTTCTCCATATGAGTCAGTTGTTGTGCTGCAGCCTCCCCTCAGCAGTGTCTGGTCCGGTGTGTTTCTTTGTGGCGTCCATTAGCCCAGTTTTAGCTCTGGCATGTCTGCTTGCCATATGTCCATGTGGACCTCAGCAGAGCTAAAACTCAGACATACAGTTGATCCAGCCAGGACGGCAGAGAGTTACAATCCTGTGAACTCAGTTTTCCAGATTTTCTAGTTTTCTCCACAGACCGTCCACTGATGAGGCTAGACAGCTAATGCTGCAGATTAATAGTTGAACATTGAGCTTTGCAGGATCCAGCATTGATATTCTGGCCAATTTTAGCTGTGCCTTTGTAGACTTTTTACCAAGTCGATTTTCAGGCATAGAGAGCCATGGGAAAGGGAGGATGCTGTCATAGTTCGTGGAAAGGAGCATTCCCAGCCCTGCGTCTCCATAAATAACAAAAGCTGCCCTGAATTTCACCTCATCTGCTCTACGAGAGCAAAGACTCAGGCATCCAGGGTCAGCTCTGCTCTGGGAACGCTGGTACATCTACTCTACTAGCTGCTTTTTAACCTTTTATGGTTACAGCTTTCCGTTTAATGAACATTAAACAGCTCATCAACACTATCTCAGATCCTCTCATGGTTCTCAGTATGCAGAGGATGTGTAGTAGTAGTTATATAATTATGCCATCACTTAAACTTTGAACTCACCTAGATGATTCTGTGATTTATCATTTTTGTCATGAACACGTCACCCTTCTTTTCCATCTTGTAGTCTGACTTTGTGAATATTTCAAGTGTCTGCAGGTTAAAGCAGTGTCCCTGTTCTTCTGTCCAACTAGAGAAAATCACTCATTAGAAAGTTAAAATGAAGAGCCTGGAAAAAAGAACCCGCACCCCCAACTGAGGTTAATTACCACCTGCTTGCCTAGAAGTTCAAATCTGACATTTTACCACGTTTTGTCTCAGCTGGCATTTAATTAGATGGTCCCTTAACTAAATAAACTCAGTAAAAAATATGTATTGGTCTTGTACTTTTCAAATACTCAAAAAAAAATAACTGGAAGGTATTTGCCATTCATATAACACTTTAAAACTTTTGTTAAAATGTGTCGAATGGATGCAGCATAGAAAGCTTCAAATAAGAGCTGTTGCTGGCAGATTTTTTCAGTAAGGATTAAGGGTTTCACAGAATAGTCGATCAGCCGACTAATCACTATCCAACCACTAGTTGACTCGGTGCTTGTTGTAGAATAATCATTAATCAGTCATCTGCAGTTTTAGCTCGATGCTGCAGTAAAGCAGAGGTGATACATGTTGTTAGGTGTTGATGACAAGTCATTGTTGTTATGTGTGATATGAAGACTGTGCAGCAGACATGCAGAAAGAAACATGGCTGTATGTACTAATGCTCGACTACAAGCTTGAGGAAGTCAGCAGTTGGAGCTGCAGCAGCAGCTGTGATACACAGCTCATGGATGATTTCAAGGTACTTTTAAACACTTGCTACCTGATCCCCATATCTAGGTCACTTCTGAACAGATAGACATGTTATTTTTTGCTTTTTCTTAACTTTCTCTTTTTTCACATCAGTGGAACGATGCCCCTCAGATGATATAAATATATCTGTTATCTGACATGAACAAACATCAGTAAAGCTGCTCTTCATTACAGAACTTGCCTGAAAATCATCACACTTTAACATATTCTTGCTTAATAATGTAGTTTGGTGATAGTTGTGTTTATATCTGTGGCAGCAGGGCAAAAAGGAACTGCGTAGAACTAATTTGGCATACTTAAATGGTGCCAATTTGCCAAAATGCAATCGAATATAGGTTAAAAACTACCAGTATTTACAAATTGAGGCCCTGAGAGTAACTCACTGAAGCCATGGCATCATTAAGCATTTCCCCAAAGCATCATGGGAGATGCTTTTAAACTTCAATTGCAAATCCAAATTGTTCAGAAACCAAAGTGACATCCCTTAAATGCTTGTTTTGTTAAACCAGCTGCCCATAACCCCATGATAAATGCCTCTCAGCTTCTCGCCAAAAAATGTTTCTGTGGCTAATTATTAATTATTAAGTGACAACAAATTTCAGTGCTGCTCAGAATGCTTAGAAACAGTTAATAACCTGGAATAAACAGCATTATGTAACACAGCTGTGAAATGAACGGAGAGATTTTAAGACTTGTTTTGCAAATGGAATAAATATGTTAATATGACGTGATTAGATGAGTTACAAGGTACAAAGTTTATACACCATACTCTTTGTAGAAACATAACTTGGGGGTCAGATTATGAAAGCAAGGCGAGAGATAAAGCAGCAGGGGGGAAAAGTGGAGCATCTTGCACCCTTCAGCATCACTGATGAGAGATAAATTGGTGATGACCTAGTACTAATGCGTGTGCTCTGAACACGATATTTTATTCAATGTGGGTTTAAATAAACGTGATCATGAACTTTGAATCCTGGAGAGAAGTTTTTTTTTCCAAAAGAATCCCTTGAAAAGCTGTTTTTCATGCCTTTTTAATGGACCAGTTATATCTCACACCTAGCAACCATGGCGATTTTTGACAGTCTATCCTGAGGCCAAACATTTGTATAAACCTCAGTAGATTACGGCTGTTTCTCTGTTTGCCTGAAGCAGCTTCAGCAGAAACAAGTGGTGCAGCGGTCACAGAGGATCATGACAATGTGTTGAGAAGAACAAATGGGAGGAACTTTAATTCTTAATTCAAGAGTTCAGTCTTCCGCTATGATTAACGAATCTGAAAACAGTTGCAAATGTTGGCGCAAAATGCAGCTCTGCTCTTTGAGGTGCACTTGCACAGATGATCGCTATAATGGTGGGAGGTATAGATGGATAGCAACACTTCCAAAGATGGAAGAAAGGGAGGATAATAACAAGTGAGTAGTGCTTATTCAGCGACATTGATTTGTGTGTGAACATGCTGCAGGCCTCCACCTTTTCACACTGTTGGTGTTTAATCAGGGCTGCAGGATCACCAGTCAGATCAGGGCCCGTGTCCAATGGGTGGGCCTGCACCATATATGTGTGTGTGTGTGTGTGCGTGTGTATGTGTGTGTGTGTGTGTGCAAGGCTGGATTTGCCTTCCTTAGATACATGTCTATAATTGGCAGCGGGGTCTCAGCTACTTTCCAGAGAGAGAAAAACCAGCTGGGGGAAGTAAAGAAAAGAGGGAGGAAGAAAAGATAAAAAGGGAGCAAGGAGAAGTTCTATCATCTTGTCTGCTCCAGCAGGTGAGGGGCTATGGGCGTTGCGTGACCTGCACTGAAATTAATCCTGATACAAGCAGCTAGTGCCATCTGGTGTATGAGCAATCAAAGAGGGTCTGACCACGCGCGCAAACACACACACTCACACACACAGTATCTTCAGTACTTTCACGCATTATGCATGCAAACACCATTTTCAATTTCTGCACTGCTCTGATCTCCTAAGTGAACCAAGGAAGCTGGAAAACGCAGATGCTGCTCCTCAGCCAGCTCGAGTCCTTCGAGGAGCAGAGCTGTGAAGCACAATGGCTGTCTTCTAAGCTCAGGGGCTAAAGCCTGCACTGCTGTTTAATAATGCATCAAGTTCCAGAGTTATTGGTGGCCCAGGGAGGGTTGATGTCAGGGTTGGTGAGGGTCTGTAGCCCCAACTGGTCCTCCTTAAGGAAGCCCACGTGTTATAGAAACGCACTTATTCCCAGCTGTGGATTAAGCAAAGCATGAGCTTGCATTAATTAATCAAAACATATTCAGGATCTGAAAGGCAATTTATTGAACTGGAGTGAAAGATAAAGACGGGCTTATTTGTATCTTGCAGTAACCGGTGTGGGGTTTTGATGTTTGAAATAGCCCAATCAGAGGAGGGTTGTTTTCACCATCAACTCTGCATTGCAGTGGAGAGGTCAGATTGGCACAGGCTTCCGTGGGGCGTGCTGTGCTTTGTCACGGCTTCCCTCTCAATGTGTGAGCGGAGATTACTTATTGCCTTGGCGTTCAAGAATGTGACTGCAGATTTCATATCTGTTAATGGCTTTTACCAGACGAGGAACACAGCTGAGAGAAAAGGCAGCATTTTCTTTTCGTTACATAAGCTCGTCGGCGCTGAGGCGGAAAAAATGACAGTGATTACTGTCACACTGTACTCAAATCCACTTTCTTATGTAGCAATTGCTGAGTGCCCTACTTATCTAGGTGTGTATGCGCTTTTTATCTGTATTTCTTACGGTGAATGTAGGTGTGTGCGTGCAGAGGGATGTGATTTAGCGCAGCTGCAAGGAGCTGAGTGGGCAGGACCTTACTCCTGAGAGCAGAATGGAGAGAGGAGGTGACACGCAGCACAGCCAAGAGATGGAAAACTGGACATATCAGCTGCACTGCCACAGTATGACCTTTAAATATCAGCTGTATAAGTTATACATTATAGTTATAGTTATAGTTATAGTTATAGACACAAGGCAACATTTTTTTTTTCCCGTTTTGATATTTTTTCCTTCAGCTTGCAGGGATTCAGTTATAATATTGCAAGAAGTCTAATAATTAGTTTGTCAGGCAGCAGAAATAAATCAATGACAGTTTATTAACAAGAAACAAGAGAAAACTCCATATATTTTCTGGCTTGCTGTTGTTATTTCTTTTTATCATTATAAATGGACTGTCTTTGGTTCTGACAACATAACCTTGGAAAATGGGAAATTCAATGGGAAAAATTTCCACAATTTTATAACCCTTTACACTTTACACCATTTGAAAAACAACAAACTTTGCACATGTACAAGTCAATACCATCAAGATGTGGCATTTGAAAGGACACGGACATAAGGAAAACAAATTGTCGAGACAGATCCAAATAGATATATTTCAAAAATGTCCTCAATTTTGAAGTTGTTCTCTTTGTTTATAAGGTAGTAAAGCTTTGCTTCGTCCAAAATGATAAAACTTAAGTTGAAAAATTGAGCTTTTCATATAATTTAGTTGATATTTAATCATATCTTTTTAACAATAAAATGTATTCCACACTACTGGAATGAAAGCACAATACAGTTTTAAACCTTCACAGTCAGCATAATCTTAATGTAATATAAAAGAGCAATAAAACCAGAAACACAAGTACTGACTACCAAAGAACTGAGACATCTCACTTAATGAATGAGAGCATCATCCACACACATTCCTTCCAGCAGCTGATGATAAAGTAGACGCAGCGTATTTCCAATTTAATAGCTCATAAACCTTGTTTGCCTGCTCCAGCAATCCACATGGAGATGGTCCTTAGAGTTGAGTCAGCAGGGTGTCACAGCTGATTATTGTAAACTCTATTCTTCTAGATTCAGTTATATAATGAAGTTTCATTTTGTAATTCTTACACATTCACCTCCCCGCTGGGCTTCAACTCTCAGTAGAATCATTGATGCGCTTTCTACTTTTGCAACCATGGAGTTTTTTTTTTTTTTGGGTATATCTCTTGAATGAAGACAGGATGCTTTCACTGCTTGTTTAGTTGCAAAGACTAGATCCTTATTGATTTAGTCCAGCATGTTGTCATTGAACACAGAGTAACCTCCCACTGACCCCACCTTGACCGGGCTTTCCTTTCTCTGCTTCATCTGTCACTGTAGCGTGATAGAGCACCACACCTCTCCTTGCACCTAGTCTCTATTGGACAACTGGGAACACTGGATAAAAAATATACCAGCTCCTTTGATTGTAAATCTATCCTTATTTAATAAATTCTTCCAATAAAAGGAATAAAAGGAAAGGAATTTGAGCTTAATATTAAAAGATACTGCAGATGGTTGCGTGCAGAGATGCCTTGAAAAGGTACACACTTGACTGACATGGGTGAAATGTAAATGAGCATGTCTATCCATGATTGATTTCATGAATAACTGTGCAGGACTGCCAGCGTTATCTGCTCCATAGCTGTGGCCCAGGACAGCACATTACCACATAGATGGATGCAGTCATTGTGCAGATAAATGACAGAGGTTTGCACTCCCCCCGAAGGGCACCATGAAATGGGAATTATGTCAGCGACATTATTCCTCAGTACTGGTGTCAGTATCATACGCAGACACATTTCTCCATGCTGGGAGCCTCACATTTCTATGTGGTGTGTCTGGAGATAACAGGATGTTTTCTGGAGAATAAGGCGTTTTTGAACTGCTGTGTCATTTTGTGTTCAGATCCAGCCGTAACAACAAAGCCAAAAGAAGCAGCAAACCACAGTGATCATACATAATTGTGTTGGCACTCAGGATTTAGCTATAAAAGAAGGTGGTGTCGTGAAAACCTGCACATGAGTAAAAGAGGCAAAACTTATGAGGAAATAAAGGATCTTAACCTTATTTTCAACCTTATTAAAGTATTTTTTTCTCTAAATCAAATTTAAATGGCAGTTCAATACCTGCAGCTTTTATGTCATGGTGACCATAAGATGCTAAAGGCTTCACAGCACTCATAGTTGCTGTGAATTACTCTGTCGCTGCAGCAGCTCCCCTCTTCAGCACTGACAAACCAGCCATTGCAGGTTGACATAAAACGCATCACTACCAATGCCACAGACGCCAGATTTAAAAACCCCCGATATAATGTGATGTACAAAGAGATTTTCCTGGCAGTCACAGGCTTAATCTGCAATGTGTGAGCAGCTCGTTTGGCAAGGGCTCAGTGTAACAGACGTTCATTTATGTGTCCTGCACTAAAGGTTTTTATTAACATCCAGTGTGAAGGAATGAAGAAATTTAAAACATGACACATGACACAGTTTTTATTAATGTAAAACTGATTGATTCGACCATGCATAGCCTCGAAAAATCAAAACCACAGCTCAATAGTCACTTGTGTCTTGGCCAGTCTTACTTTTCTATAGATACATAAAGCTCATCTGAAGGGACTTAGTCGCCTTCAGACTCCTTGTGGCACTGAGCCTGCATTTATTCTATGCACAGAGTTTGTTTGTGCTGTCGAGAGGAAAACTAAAATCATTAGACTTCATAAATTTCGTCAGTTGCAGAAGACTCTCAAAATAACCCTCTTTTGTTTTCTTTAGTCATTTGGCTGAAAAACAATGGCAGTAGTTTCAGTCCACCCCCGAAGCAGCTCTGCTCACAGTTTATGAATCTGTGTAGAAAGCAGGAGCCTAATTCATTATATAAAATTCTCCACGTACATAATCTAGACTGAAATGAGAACAAGACTGTCTTAATGTTGCCGGCTGCAGCTTTTTGTGCGACATTTCCTTCAGTATGAATGTGAGGTGTATTTTTTGTATTGTTTTTTAAATGAAATCTAACATGCCTGGCTGAGATGAAATCAGTCGTACTGTTTGAGGATGATTTATCTTCACTGCAGATCAATATCACACCTCCTGCACGTGTTACTACGACAGGTGAGCGCAAGGAAGCACTCAGTATGTGGCACACACTCCGAGCTGCCACCGTGATGCCGTACATTTTGCTGATAAATCACATTTATCTTCATCTCCCACAACACATATTGTATAATCTGCTGGGTGCCTGCTCGCTGTGCTTCAACCCAACTGAACGCAGGATTCAAAATTGAGGAGTTGTTCTTTAATTGAAGGAAAAAGGTGCACATGTGGTGTGATGAAATGCAGCGGAAGTTAAAGCGCAGTGCAGATGAGAGTTGAGAGAAGATCAAAAAACCCAGCACATCAGGATTCAGCGTGAGTGAGATGGAGATGGAGGGAGGGAGATATGGAGGGGAGGGAGGGTGAAATCGAGGGGCAACCCCCCTTTCTAGACGAGGGATTCCTTTACTGCAGTGATCAGCAGTCCCCCAGCAAGTTTGCCGCTCCTCTCCCTCCCTCCCTCCCTCCCTCCCTCCCTCTGCTTCTCCTCACACACACCTCACACTTTCTCTTCTAATCCCCCTCCCTCTCCTCCTCTACCTTCCTGTTTCCCTTCATCCCTGCCCACTCTCTACATCCCCACTACAGACACACTCACACTCGGTCACGTTTCAGTGGGGAGTGGGCTTGTCTGATGCAGGATACAGTATATGCAGCACATGGGTAGAAATGCAAGCGCACTCGTGACTCACACCGTTTTACTCGAGCCCTCGTTTATCTCTATCGGTCCCTTGCTGCTGCTCCATTTATCCTGGCATTCTTTCTCTCCTCCACTGTTCCTCCACACCTTTTTCACTCATCTGCCCATCTTCCCAGCCATCCTCAGTGCCCGCTCCTTTTCTTTCTCTCCCTCCCTCAGCCGTATGACATTGATTCCAAGGTTGCTGTGCTATTGACTGCTGCTACGCTGTTAAATATTTCAGGCAGCGTTTCAGTGGCTGTGTGCCGAGGGGGGGGGGGGGCTGGACGCAGGAAGGGGGTGCTTCGCTCAGTCGCTCTGCAACTACCGCTGACAAACAGGCTGGCGAACAGACGGGTGGCCATACACACACACACACACACACACACACACATGCACACATGCCACTTGCACTAAGCAGAGGTACATTTACATGCTCATGTCAGTCCACAGATGGATCTACACTCTCAGGCCAGAGTCATATTTGCATATGTCTGTGATGGCGCTCTGCGTGGGTCGATGCTGGTGATGATGTGGGTATCGCTGTGAAATCTCCACTCCTGGCCTCAAACAAGCTGAAGTTAATGAATGAGCCAAGCAGTGGTTGGAGCGATCTCTGCAGACTGTGCAGTTATCCCAGATCAGCTGAAATGCCTTTCTCAGCATGTCATCTGATCAGCAGCTTAATCACTGTTTGGACTTCACTCAGTACCACGGGACAGTGATCAGTATTCTCATTCAGGACACACACACAAACACCGCGGAGTCACTGCAGTGTTCAGTCATCTTTGGCCTGCTGGTGTCAAAGACAGAGTTTAACAGTCCTGATGAGTAGACATACACACACACACACACACACACACACACACACCCCTCTGATCCCTGTGGTGCATCATGCAGGTCCTGCATCACTGCTGCAGTTAGAGCATCTACTTCTCATAAATGTTCTCTGACTTCTTGTACTTGTTCCTTGCTGCTTGCTGTATTTGCAAATGTTGAAAAACTAGAAAAGTTGAGTTTTCAAGAAGTATTTTAATTTCTCTGGGGGGTTCAAGCACCATCACCAGGAAAGTGAACACTCAGCAAGGCCTCCATCTGTGGACCCTCGCTGAGCGTCTGAGTGGTGGATAGTCAGCGTTACACTGCATGCCTGATGAGAACAGTCTCTCTCTTATAATAGAGGCAGCAGCTGAGATGCAGAGCTGGCAGCACAACGGTTAGCACTTCATTGCTAATTAATGTCAGTCATGCTCAGCTATTGACAAACTATAGCAATTTTGAGGGCTGCAAGCGGTGGATAACTGTCATTGTTCTTGTTAATGGAAACATTTATCCTTTCCAGATCTTCACTACCTGTACTTGCAGTGGTCTAACTAAGTTGAACTGTCTGACTGGAAGCTGGATTAGGCGACTAGAGGGGTTGTAATTAGCCGTCACATTTCCTGATCGACAGCTGCAACATTTAATTAAAAGCACTCGATCGGCTGCTGTGTTTTTTGGGTTGATGGTGGGATTACAGGCAGTCCCACTGCTGATTCCCCTCGAAAAACATTTTAAATTTTGGAGTGTTTGTTTAACTGACACGGAGCTGGATTGTGGCAGTGAAGTTCAGCCATCAGTTAACAGAAAAATGACTGAAAGATTTTCAGAATCTCTTAATCTCAGTTTAGTGCTTTTTTTTTGTCACTGACTGCTTCTACTCTGTGTCAAACCTTTGCCTCATCCCTCTCATTAGTCATTCATTTGAAAAAAAAAAAAATCTGAGCTTCCAAGCTTCCTCTTTTAGTGCCTGCATCTGAGTTTGACAAAAAAATTTTACTATTGAGTAACAGCATAGAAATATCAGTGCTACAGATCCAGATCCTTCTGTTTGCAGTGACAGCATATGCACCAAACTGCACATGCATACACACGCCTGCTCTCCTCTGAGATATCTCCTCACTCCAGAGTTATTTGTGTGAAGTCATGAAGGTGAAGTCGTGAGAGCTTTGAATCTCTGCTGTTGTGTTCAGTGAGGGTCAGAGATTGCGTGCTCCGATACTACAACAATCACACACACACAGTAAGTGCATCAGAATGAGATCTGCCAGATGCCGAGTGCCATGTAGTCAGGCCTGTTTTTAAAGCTTTCACAGTGTGAATAATATCCCATGGATTAAAAAAAAATTGAAGGGTTAATGAACATGTGATTCCAAGGCAATTAATGTACATTCATATCCAGAGGGGACGTTAATGTAAAGTACCACAGTGACACAAACTGCTGGACTCTGGGCAGCAGTTAATAAATATGAGGATGCAGCTGGCAGAGAAACTGAGCAATATTTGTCGTGAGGTGGAGGAATATTTTCTTAGTGCACATAACTAAAAATTTAATCAGAAAAGCTCTGTTTTTGCCCCCTGGCACTCTCTCTTGCTTGATTTCCGATGTCTCATCCTCACTCCCATTTGCTCTGTGTAAGTGTGAGGAGATCTGACAGCCTGTCTCATGCCTTAAAAGGCTCGATTGCAGCTGGACTGAAAACGTGACGAGCTCTATAATTTGAAACAAATGCAGCGCATATGGACACTCCTACTCTGCTGGCCTTACAGCATACAGTAGCAACAGAAA
>JAPZDY010000003.1:9110167-9137555 GCA_029783645.1 Ctenochaetus hawaiiensis
TATTGTCTTTTTGCTCTGCAATGGAGTTCTATGAATCAGCATCGAGCTTTGCGAAAGGCTTCATCTGCTTTGACTTGAATTACACGAGCGAAATTAGTTATTCCTACTTGGCGCCAGCAAGAATGATTAACATGAGGGCCTCTATTTGGTGCCTGACTGTCAGCCTAAACACACACGGACACACACACGCATACATACTGTATACAGGAAACGGTTTCAAATGCAGGCTCAGACTTGAGAAAATCAGCGTCTCTGCATGGCAGCAATGAGCACTGCTGTCTGCAGACCTCATGTAGAAAGCAGCTCCAAAATGTGACAAATCCATCCTCCGCCAGTTTCCCCCTTCACTTCAACACCCCCACACCCTGAGCCAGCACAACCCCCCGCCTCCCCATCCCTGCCCCTCCCCTGGGCCCCCTTCAGCCGGCTGCATGTCTCTGGAGGTCGCCTCTGACGTCAGCAGCTCGACTGGGCAGAGTGCCAGCCCTGTGGGCCCTTGATGGATGCGGTTGGTCTGAGAAACAGTCCGCTGTGTGTGGAGTGCACGGCACAGACTCAACTCGGCCCGCTCAAACACGTCTAATGACCCGTAAACACCCGACAGGCCCGTTCCCTCTCCCTCTCTTCTGTCTATCACACACACTGACGATTAAAGGAGACACATGTGAAGATGAGTGATTTGTACGGCAAATGGCTGGGATAATAAATACAACCCGCAGAGGCACACACCGCCTCAGCTCCAGTTATTCTTTGGTCTTTAAGAGAAAAAGGTTTCAGTTTTTCAGCGCAATAAAAGCAGACGTCTGACGTGGCTGCAGATATTCAGGGCAGCCTGTATTTGTGGTCGACTACTCGGGAGCTAAAAAGTACAAACGCTTAACCAAAGCAAAATATAACTGAAATTACAACTCTGCGTCAATATACTAAAATCCGCTGATCCAATCATTATGTCACAGCGATCCAGAGAGCTGCAGCTTGTCTGTGTGTGTTTCCATGTTTGTGCCCGTGTGTGAGTGTGTGAGTGGGTATACCTGCAGGCCTGCTGCTGGTCTTCCTCTTCAGCCATCTGTCCAACGTCTCTGCACTCACGCTCTCCAACACAAAGTCGTCCAGCATCTGCGGGTGCAGTGAGAGGTAGGCCTTCACTTTCTCATCTGTCAAGCCTGAAAAGTGCAGAGACAAAATGTCTATTAGATCACGCACTACACAACTTTATTCGTGACAAAGCAGGGTAAAAAAAAAAAAAATGTAATGTGGGTGATGTTGCACGAAACATGCAAATGCTAGAAAAACACAGAGTAGAGAAACATGATATTTGAGAATGTAAAAACATGTTGTTAAAGGCACACAGTGGTACCGACTGTTACCCAAACAAATGCACATCCTAGAAACAGCCAAAGGTCATCACTTTCTTTATACTGTGAGACGAGAGCAGCAGCAGCAACAGCGCCTAGGTTTCAGCTAAAACTGTTAGCCAAGCTAGCTCACTTATGTTTACTGTAAAGCCGTGTCTCTGGGGATAGGAGCCCCCAACAGAGGCAGCAGGATAAAGGAGGACTCGATTGTGCTTAATAGGCAATTAGGTTCTTGAGAGCTCGCTAAGTGCTGCTGTTTACTGTCTTTGTTGTCAGGGAAAAAAGCCATTTGCCAGACCATCGTTGAGGCAAAGTTGTTTTTAATACACCCGCTGGCGTCTGAGAGGCCGTCACGATGTACTAGGAAACCATCATCTTTAGGTCACTCATGCAAATGGAGTGTGCGTCTACAACAAAGACTTGTAACTGACTAAATTTGGCTATGAGACGTCATGTCATCATGAGACCTTGAACTCAACACTTACATGAAATTCAATCAAAAGTAATTGTTTCTAGAACAGACAAGACAAATCCTATTGCAGTGCTATATTTGCATTTTGGGCATGGTACACAGATTTATCTTTTATTTGTTAATTTTATTCAGACAGCAGTGATGAATTTTTTTTTTTTATACCACTTTCTCACGAAATGTCTGTTTATCAGCAGCATCTGTGAAGACTCCCTTCAAGTATGAATTACAGGAGGACATGCAGCTGGAAGGCATGTGTTCTGCTGTCAAACACAAAAACATACACACGCACAAGGCATGAAAATATTACTAAGTGCGGCGTCTGTCTGAAAAAAACCTGTATAATATCAGGCCAGTGAATGGCTGCAGACATTTGGACAGCAGAGCTGTTCGTGGAGGGTGGCACAGCCTTTACTGCTGTCAGATGACAAAATAAAACCAGATGCAGGAGCCAGAGGCATCCACTTTAGCTGCAGGTATCTCTTGTGTGTGTCTATAAAAAGTGTAAAATAAAAAAGTTGCATGTGAGGAATAACTTTTAATTTGAGTTAATTTTAGAATCAAAGTGCATCTGACTCGGGTAAACAGTCTGTGCAGCCGGCTACGACCTTTGATCTATAGCCCCAGAACTAATCATTTGATCTTCACTTACGAAGGATCATCTGCTCGGTGTGTGTGTGTGTGTCTGTGTGTGTGTGTCTGTGTGTAGGTTGAGCAAGTTTGTGGTTGCAGGCAAATAAGGCAAACAGAGGTGGGGGTTAAGTTTGGTGGAGGTGGGGTTTGGAGGACGCAGCGGTCTGACACTGTCCAGACACGAGACACAGATCTTCAGGAGCGGAACGCCTCACGAGACTCCTGGCCAGCTCTGACGCAAATCGGCAGAATACAGCTTAATAAATCAGAGAAAGTTAAGTGGGGGTGGGGGGAGCTGCAGGGGACAGAAAGACACACATAGAGGAGTAAAATGGGAACGTTGCAAAGACCCTTACGACTTTGTCCTATTTGAAACACAAAGAAGGCACTGTGATCAGTGACACTACAAAAAAATGAAAAAACAAGGACGTTGTATTAATTTATGAATACAACTTTTGTGTCAACGGGGGCTTTAAAAATTATTTAGCTATCATGTGTGCACATGAACAAAAATAGTCAAATGTTCTCTTTCTAGGGGGCAAAAACAAACTGCAGTGATTTTAAATTTTGCAGCGAGCATAAAATGGAAGGTAGAATGCTGCTCTCAGTGCAACCTTTTGCTTGAAATCACCGACTCGCACCCGCAAAAACTTTAAGAAAAGGGGGAGTTCGTGAAGGATTATTGGCAAAGAGAGCTAAAACCATGGCTGTCGAGAACAGTCACTGTTAACTTCTGACCCCTGATTCAACCCTTAAACTTTGCTTCAGCTGAGAAAAGTTTGAAATGGAAAATTCTGTGTTTTTCACCACATTAAAAGAGTAGGGAGCACAACATATTTGTGAACTATTCAGCATGATTTGGATCAATTCTGTCCATATTTGATATTTTATTTTTTACTCTAAGTCACATAACAGGACAAAAATGAGCAATATGTATTAGTCCGTCTCTCAATATTTGTCTGTGTGGCTGTCAGTCACGTTTCTACTGAAGAAATAAATCTAACAGGTTACAGATAGAGCTGGGAAAAATGGGCAGAATCAATTATTACAATATAACTGACCTAATACCTCAATATCAATATTGCAACAATATCTCATGAATGACGGCGCACTCACTAAATATTGAAAGAAGGAGTTTTTATAAAAATATACTGTATAACCATTAGTAATGTGGATATAGTGACTAAGTAGAGTAAAGGCAATTATTAGAACAGCTGAAACGGTTCAATATCTGGTAATTCACAATATTAACAATATATCGAAATATTGCCGAGCCCCACATAACTAATGTGCTTTCATTAAAAAAGAAAAAGACAGAATGATTTCCTCAAAATGCTGAGCAATGTTGTGTTCTTCTATATTCTAAAAGGAGTAGTGCATTTGTTGGGGAATATTTTCAGCTGCGGATTAATACTCATAGTGATTATTTCGGGAAGCAGCAGTGTGTTTCTCGGATCGACTTAAACTAAACTACAGCTTCCATGTTTAATAATAAATAATGTCACACAGTGCAAAAGTGCAGCTCACTGATGTGTTTTTATTAATTTTCCGGAACTCTTGCAAAAAGGATTTATTTGGATGTTTTTTTTAAAAAAATAATAAAAACATGGACTGTAAGCAGACATTATGAAACATAAATGGAAGGCAGAACAAATGTCAGCAAAGCCATCAAGGGTCCACTTTCTCACAAGCAAAGATGTTTGAAAATGATAAATCAATGTTATGGATTAACAAGATCTCTTTCAGAAGCTAAATGTTGTCATAAGAGTAGTAATACTAGCAATAAAGCAGCATCAGAATCTGCTTTAAGTATCGTGGTTAACTCAGGAAAACTCCACTGGTGGCATTCAGACATATTTAATGTATTTATCTGTACCACTTCAGAGAAGGAATCATTGCTTACTGGAAAAAGTCAAATATGTAAATGTCGTCAATCTCTATTAAAGTTCTCTGGAAGACGATGCCAGAGGAATGACTGGTTTGACCAAACAGCAGCTATGTTGTAGCATGATGATGATTGATTGCACTTTTTCTCTGTACGTTCCTGCTACTTTCTGTCCACCTTACAGACTTTCCCTGCGATTGCGTCTGAAATATTCCAAGCCATGGCTCAGCTTAATGTGACCGCAGTGACACTCGGAGCTGTGGGATATGCGTCAGTGTCCCGGGCCTGTGACTGTTCAACGGCTAATCAAAGGTGCAGCCAGATTTGTCCCACATGCTGTGGTCCAGAATGGTTAACCCCACTGGGAACCACATGTGCTCACTTAATCAGGAGAATGAGAAACTGAAGCAATGGCTTGGTCATTGGTTTGACCAAAGTTTTTTTTCTTTCATTTTGTCAAACTTAAGTAAAATTTTCCTTCCTGCCGAGGCCAATATGGCAGAAGACAAGGGCATCTTAAAAATACACTTTGAATTTTTTTGATCTGAGTCTAATAAATACAAAGTCTGAACGTCAAACATGTTTAAACATATAAACCTAAACCCTCATAATCTAACAGGTTTTATAAGATTTGTCACATTTTTAAAATTTTCAAAACCTTGAGCCAGACCATGAAATTAAGTTCAGATGCTGTACATTACAAAAAGTATGACTACTTTTATGTAAAAATACTCTGTAGAAAGTCAAAGTCTTGAATTCAAATCCTGCTGAAGTTACAGTAAAAAAGTATTGTCAGCAAAGAACCAAAAGTAAAAGTACTCACTCCACAGAAGAATTTCCCCTGTGGCTGACGTGTTGCTGTGTAAAGCATCATTAGACTGTTAATAATGATGCACTGATGCAGCAGTAGATCACTGTTTCCCAACTTAGGGGTTAGACCCCTTCCAGAGGTCACAAGATAAAACTAGGAGGTCGTTAGATGATTAATAGAGTAGAAAATAAGGGAGAAAAAGCCATTTATATATCTTTTTTACAGACGTGTAGTCAGAATTTAAACTTTCCTCTCATATTTGCTGTTTTTGTGGCATTTTCGGCCCCAAAAACTCCTCTTTAAATGAAACTATGTGAGAAGTTTAAAGGGAAAATCTGTCTTGACGTCTGAATCAGCCCTCATTAGCAGCTATTTTTTGCAAAGGGTCACAAGCCAATTTAGTCTGTCACCACACCCCATCCTCACTTTTTGTATTTTATACATTCATCACGTTTTTGAAGTCACATTTCCTGTCGATAAATGCAGTTAGGTATACAGATATTATTTTCTGCAATTTTCCTCTGAAATGTTGGAGATACAGAATATAAAAAGCACAAAATAGAATTACTAATGTCATGTGCATCTGCTAAAACTGTACATATACATACAGAACTTTAGCAAATGCACATAAGTTCCTACCTCTGTGCTTAAATAAGTGAGTTGTCAATCATTTAGACAAACATATAGGCGGAAAGCAGTTTGTTGTGCAGCATGTTTTTTAGCGGCTGAAGCCCAGTTGGCAGAGATTTGGGTGCCTGACTCAGACTTGGGCTTCCTGTGTAAAAACTGAAGCCTGAGTTCATGCAGTGAGGTATTGTTGCATAACACTTATCTTGACTACAGCACACCACACCCTGGGACTGGGAAGGGAAGGCCAAACCAGTCACAGTCTGTCTGGGTCTTGCATCCAAGTTTCAGTATGAACACGCTCCTGTGCGACCGGGAATGTGCTAACGGCGTGGGTTGGGTATCTATATGTCTATGTGTCAGCGCTGGTTTGTTGCATTAAGATGAAATTTCAGGCATCAAAACATCCCCAAAAACCCTCGAAATAGTACACTTTTGTGAGTAACAATTTAAGTTTATGAGCATTTTTATTAAGGAAATCAATTAGGCATGGTCTGATTTTATATGGAAAAGTTAATGGCTTGTAGAGATGCTGCAAACTAAAGTAATTCACCCCATAGCGTAATAAAATGTGCTTTCAATTAGGACTTGGCGATATGGACAAATATATCATCACAATACTTCTGATCAAATACCTAAAGATCAATATAAGACTGTTATTTCAAAAATGACCAGTAGTGCTTTCTGAAAATATTAATACAAGGATTTTAAACAAAAAATCATCACAAATGTAGATTTAACTAATATGGGTATAAAGTAAAACATCAGAAAAGCTAGACCAGTCTGGCGAGTTAAGAAAATTCTATCATTTACTATAATTCTGCCTTTAGAACCGATGCAATAATCACAATACGATTATGTCCAAAATCTTAGATGACATCTAGTCTTATTTTATCATATCGATACAATATCAATAAATTGCATAGTCCTACTTTAAGACGCTGCAGGTCAACATTTCTCAAAGGCACACATGTGGGAAAGCTCCAGAGTGTTTCTGATGTTACATCTCTTTATAGGAAGCTTCTTCAGAGAATAGGGAAAGAAAGAATACACGTAAAGCAAGAACTCTTTTCTGCCTCTGTATCCACACGTCTTGCCTTATTTTACTATTTCCATTTGGTTTGATTCAAGCCTGCACAGCCTCCCACTGTCACTGTTTTGATGCAACACCACCCTTTATGTCATCACTGCAGTTTTCATCTGAGAGCTGAGGAACAGAGACGGTGATTGCATTGGACATCCTCAACTGCTGAGCGACTTCCTCTTTTACTTTTTAACTTGAAGGATTCTATTTTGAAATATGGATTTCTCAATCAAAGCCTGTAGTGAAGGACAACTTACACACTAACATGGTTATGTTTTTACCCAAAGTAGTCCCAGAAAGACATGACAATAAATTATTGTAGGTAAAATGGTAAAATTTATCATTGATTAATCTGTCAAAATACCTTTCTATTCCTTGAAATATCATTCCTCTATTGGTTGAACTTTTCACCTTGTGGCATTGACGTGCAGGTGTAAACCAGAGCACCATGACATCAGTGTTGGGTGTGGTCACAGGTGCAACAGAGCACACTACTCAACACACCCACCCATGACATAAACATGCTGTGTTTACAATGAACATTTAAGCTGGAAAAGTCTGATTGGTAAAAGAAATCCATGTTACTTGATACATGTAAGTGCATCTGATGAAAGTTACATCATTTTAGAGCAGAAAACATTCGATAAATAAATGTAAACCATTGATCATTAGACAGCCACAAAGCTGAACATGTTTCAGAAACTTTTTGGCCCTGAATTGAATCTGTCAGTTTTACTCTGTTTAACAAGACTTTTCAGCTAAGTGAAAGTTTATGAGGCATTGACTCAGTTGAAAGGAAGGTGGTTACTGTAGACATCATATTACTTATGTTATTCAGGTTACTAGAGTTTCTTGCAAAAAAAAGTGTAAAAAATGCTTAATCTGGCATTTCGAGAAATACATAAAAAAAAGACGGAAGTGGAAGCTCTATCAGATAATATGAGGACTGATTAATTTTTTTAATTCTTGCAATGTAAACTGCAAATTCCTGGAGGGACTGCCGAAGGAAAATATTGAAATATTAAAACAATAAACTCATATAAAGACACAAATTAAGTTATGCTAAGAACTAGGTTTCTTTTTCAGTAGCGATAAAAGTATCTGAACTGCCTAAAATGCGTAAAATGCTGCATCTGTTATCGGCTGTCTATGCACTGATCCAATTCCACAGTTTATTTAGTTAAAAAAGGACCTTTCTACTTCCCAGCTGCATGCTGTACACCTGTTTGTAACTTAAAAAGATTTTTTACTGCACAAGTAGCCAATATCCATAAACGGCAAAGTGGCTTGTGTAATATCAAGTAACTCAGTAACATTATATCTGTGCAGGGTAAGTAATATACAGATGTTAGAAAATAAGAAAAATATATTTACGTGTATTTTCTTAATGCCCCGGTCTTGAGTCAGAACTATGCGTATTGGCCAATATACAAAGTTCCGGTATCAGAATCGGAAAGACATAAATGGTATCAGATCATTTCTACTGAGAACAACAACCAGCCCCACCCTTTCTCCATCACTCATTTCTCTATTCCCAATGATGCAGTAAACTCTGTGTGATAGTGCCTGAACAGAAGTGAACGTGTGTCTCTCCAGCGCTTCTGTCAGGCGATGGCGAGCGGCAATGCCGACCCTGGTGGTGCCGATGTTGAGCGAGCAAGATGTTCCTCCTCTGCAACACATAGATGAAAAATGCACATGAGAGAAAAAGGGAAAAGACCACTTCTCTTGAAGCGCACTCCTTCTGGCAGGGAGTCAAGGGCAAGCTGCCAAGGTACTACTTTTCACTTTCCTGACATGAGGCTGAGGCAGGAAAGAGGAGAGGAGGAGGAGGGGGGGCTGCAGGGTGCGTGCGTCAGCAGGTCCGCCTGGGACTCCCTTGCCAGGAGGTGGGAAGAGCATGTGGTTCTTATCTTATCTATGGGAGGGCTGGAGCACAGCGTCCAACACTGACATTCAGTGAGCAGCAAAGAGGGGAGAAAAAAAGGCAACACTGAAGATGAAAAAGCTTTGACTCCTGCTGCTCACCTCATTTATTCACTGAGCCTCTGTTGGTGAACCTGGGCATGTGTGTGTCCAAATGCAGGTGAACACACACATACATACACACACACACATATACCCTACCACATGCCACAGCAGCCAAGGGTGAGGTGACTGGGGGCGGCTAAATCAATACAAGCAGTCAGTGAAAAAGGTGTCACATGAAGAAAACGCTGTTTCACCCTGGACTTTAACTGCAGTCCCATCACTTCCAGAGACACGCCCCCACATGGCGAAAACAAACACTGCTGCACAAACATGCAAGCTCACACCTCACACTCAAGAGAGAGGGAGAGGGAGATTTCCATGGAAATGTAATTTGCATTATTTCCACCTCCATGGTCCAGGTCATTAGACATAAAGGGTAAGGGCAATAAATGGCAAACTGAGATGTAGATAAGGCATGTCCCTTGATCCAGAGAATAATAGTGTGGCCACAGGCAAGACGCAACACTCAGCTGCTGCAGTTACAGACACATAGCAGGTCAACCTTCAGCCTCAACTCAAGCTATAAACTCAATAAACTTTCTTGTGCATTTCCCCTCAGTGAAAGGAAACTGAACGACAGCCAAAGGTGATAGATCACACGGCCCTCAACAGCGCTGATTGTGAGCCTTAACAGTAAAGCTGCAGTTGCTGCCTTGGAGTCAGCATCTCACCCGAACTGGTGGTTTGATGTAGTGCTGCATCCTCCCCCCCCAATCATTCCCCTACTTCTCCTTCATCCCCCCCAAGAGCCACATCAGTGATGAGGGGTCATGTTCCCCGCTCCACATCTGGACTGATGCTGAACTCTCCGCCGCCGCTCTGCAGAGGAGTCAGTTGGGACCCGGTAATGAGAACCACAGATCCCTGCGTCTTCTCTAGTGCCGCGTTCTTTTATGAGCCTTGACACGAGGACAAGTTGTAAAGAAATCTACATGCATGTGGCCTTTTCCCATCCCCTCAGATACCAACCCACGACAAGCTGACGAGGGGGTCAATGGACGCCTTGAGGAGAATGTCATCTGTTTCACCGCTCGGATTGTGCACTGTGCCCTGGCGCCCGTCCACTCCTGCACAGATCTTGATATAAAAAAGGGTTCAAACTACATAACAAGCTAATTTTCTTTGGCTTGAATTTCCTTGAGAGTTTAAATAAACACTGAAGACAAATCACAAAGTGGAACTATTTGGCACGCGCTCAACCCAGTCTGGAATTATTCAGCCATTCAAATTTGAATCAAGCTTTCATTTTCATATTCCAATTATATCAAGCAGTATATGTTTTTCATATTTTCAGTGATTGTGCTGAATGAAGTTCTCGCTGTGAGAGACAGAGAGAGAGAGAGGGCATGCGGTGGAGCAGGAAATGTCCAGCGTGAGCACTTCCTGCCCGACAATGCAGCCTTCTTTACTGAGTTAAGCAATTCGTCGACAACCAATTGGGTTTTGAAAATGCCTAAGAGATCACATTAGGGCAGACTAGACTGACCTCCAATGCTGACCAGAACTATACACAAACAATACCCACAAACACATACATGAATAATTTGCTGCAACGTGAGACCGCAAACAGCTAAATACTACTTAGAATTATAGGAGCAACCAGCATGTGCTCCACACAAACTGGAGTCTGTTTCTCTGGGGAGGACATGATTTGCTGGACAGTTCAGCAACCAGTCCCATTTCAGAAAGGACAAACAATGATGGGAGGATAAACATCCCAGCAGTTGCTAGAAAACAAAACAGCTCCCTCAACCAAAAAAAAAAAGCTCTTAAGTCCTCTGCGTTGGATACATTTAAAGTGAGCTATCACGTGTCTAATATTTGCAGAAAGCAGTCTGTGTAAACAGTGCTATAAAAACACGCGGAGCAGAAAAAATGACGTGCATTCTAGTTCAGAAATATATGTGTTCATTTGTCAAAAAACCTCAAATAAAGATTAATTCAATTATTTCCTGATCTTACACTGGTTATAAAAAAACATGTAGTGAGAAGGCAAAGTAGTTTGTCAAGCTAATCCTACATTTAACCCAGATTAAGTGACTGCTGTAACATTTGAAACAAGAAAAAAGAGCAGCATAAACATGAGCTCAAACATAAAGATGATTATGGGAAAACTGTAAATCGATAATGAACTTTTTCTGAGAGCAACATATGTGAATGACTTGTTTATGGCATTTAAGTACAGTATAACACAGCTGAATATAACAGCTCATCTACACCAGATGTTACTCAAAGGTTCACGACTCTGACAGCCGCAGTCAACAACATCTGTACTGTTGTTTTCGTAAATTCAAAAAGTGTGCAAGCTTCGTGAAATATGAAATTCTTGCCCTTTTTTGGTCAGTGTGAGGGCGGGATACCTACATACTGTACTTGTACCTCAATAATACATTCCATGACTGCAGTTTACTGCTATGTGTGTACTTTGGCATCACTCACTATCCCAGGGCCCAAACTGCTAACTTGTTATTACAGGGTTGCCACTAAAGGTCACTTGAGGTGCCACAGAAACAACCAGAACCACTGACATGAGTTATTCATGTCACACACAGAAAGTGTAAGTGAAGTGTAATTTAGGATCACAGACATTGTAAATTATGATAATTCCTAAAGTTTCCACAGCAATATTATAAAACCAAAACAAAAATGCTAAAATATGCAACAAACATTGGTATTTCACTCCTGAGTTGCACAGATATGTTGAGGAAATAAAAAAGTTTAATGTTGGCAAATGGGGAATATTTACCCAAGTGACAGAAAATTGGAGATGCAACCTCAAAACTTTCATATTATCTCATATGCCGCCCAGTTTTCAAATATACTATTTTTTCAATAAAAACATTATTAAATTGTTAATTATAGACCCATATCTGCCACTGACATTTAAAATCAGATTGCGATGGAAAAAACTCTGGCATAATAGCTATAATAATATTTATAAGTAGACTAAACAATTATGAAACATATGGAATGAGAAACCTATAGATATTAAAAGTTTTATATTAATATTATGAATAGGAATATTTTAATTATTATGAAAAATTGCATTATTATAATTAGCATCTCCATAAGAATAATAACCCTAAACTCTCCTTCCTATAGGAATATTTTTAAGATTTATTCTGAACAGAATTTACACTTTCTCTGCTCACTCCGGCGCAGGCTGTAGACTTCGCATCGCTTTTTGATGCTGTCTTACTGCAGCACTGCTGACTGTCCCTCCATGACAGACGGACCGACTCAAATCCAAGATGGGATTCTTAAACCCGCTTCATGTGTTATGAAAAAGGACCGCAGAGACACACGCTACATTTTCCGAATATCAGTGCTGCTCGGTCCCCCTCCAATGAAGTCCCCACCCATCCAGATCAGCTATCAATCTGTCATTCATAAAGTTCGGTAGACACATGGGCAAATAACGTTCGCCTGAAGGACCAAAATATGTCCATGTTTTCGCGATTGGCTGCCTTGTTAATGAAAGTCAAAGCTTTTTATATTTTTTCGTAAATTTAGGCGATGTTTTTTGTTTTATTCTTCAAAAATGTTGATCAAAAATACCTACTTGCACCCAGGAAACAGTCCGTTAACCTTCTGAAACAGCTTGTTGAAGACGGACCATCTTCCATTTCGGATTGTGAGCGCAAAAGGAGAGAGGAGCCACGGAGAAAAGTGCGCCTCTGCAGCTGCAACTTGGTGCGTCTGGGCGAAAACCAAAACTATTCCAGTACGCGTTGAGGTGATGGTGTCCTCAGGCTGTGCACGGTTTAGGAAGGGCAAGGAGAGCAGTGTGCTGCCCCCCTTCCTCCACCAGCGCTATGACCCAGCACCGCTGGCCGAGGTGTAGCTACAGTCGGCCCGCCTCCTCGGCGTGGTGGCTCCGCTGTGGATGTGCAGCAGCAGACTGGGGGAGCAGAGACGACGACGCACAGAGAAATGGGAGTAAACACACACACACACACGCACGCACACACACACGCACACATACGGGGAGAGAGGGAAAGACAGGAGCGCGCCAATGTCAAGTCAGCCACAACCATCATTTCCGACTTCCTTAATAATTTTCAAAATAAAAGCTACAAGGCTGGATGCTGTGTGGTATTACCTATAGAGTTAAAAGATAATTAAATTTGATCATCAATTCAAACATGACAAATAAAGGATTATTTCCCCTTTAAACGGATACGTAGTGCTAAAGCAGCAAAATTGCAGTTTTCAGTGTCCCATATAATAATGCAATCATTCAAAAATAACACAAACACAATGAGATAGAGTTTAAAAATGTGTATCAGTTTCAGTCTAATATGAACTGATTGTCATTAATTCCATATATGCGATTCATCTAAATAACTTTAAGCTTGTAAACCAACAAATACATTTAATTTAAAGGGTAAATCATGCTTGTTTCCGGTGTTTTTACGCGCTTGACGCGTCTGGGAAGCGCACTCTTGACGCTGCTGAGCTGTTCCTGTTCCTGCATTTGGCTGCGTAAAAGGGGCCGAGCCACATGGCCAGCGCTCTCCAGAGACACGCTGCTGTTTCCTGATCCACGACTCAGTGGTCAAGAAGGAGACGACAGCCTCCACATTTACAGCACGGCAGGACGAAGCAATGAAGAGTCAGCTGCCGCATACAGTCACTGAAAAGGTGCAGCATTAGAGCAGGATTTAGGCGTCTTGCTGTCTAACCCCGACGTTCTCTTAAGCAAGGCACTGAGCACTTCCTGCTCTCGGGGTGTCAGAGCTGACCCTGACCTCTGAGCTCATCGGCAGAGAAATAACATCAAATTTAGGGATCGATCTGCAGAGTTAGTTTGGTTTTTACCAAACCAGATTTTGTGAATGGCTTCTGTCCAATAAGCACCTTCATTCAGATAAACCAGGCAACAAGAGAACCATTGCTGTTGTAAAAAAAAATGAATCTTCAAGCTAAATGTAAATATCAAACATTTAAACTCACACTTATAAATGTAATGTAGCTCAAGAAAAACGTATTTAATTTACTGAAAAACATGGACACATTGTGTGTGTATGCATGACAGCTTTACATTATGTTACCAAAGTCTAATTTGTGTCTAATCTGAGATTTTTACGTGAAGTTCTTGTGTTTGAAATAAATAAGGTATTTGGATCACTGTCACTTACATTTCAGCTCCTGACTTCAAATATCTGCAGACTTGCATGTACTAAAGGAATGTATTCAATTGATTTATTTCGCTGGGCTAACTCAGGCATGCATTTGCATAAATTATAATTGTAAATGTTGCCTTAAATTGGCACCATAAAATAAATCTATGTAGTCCATCCCTTCAGCAAACACCAGACTCTACTAGGGACTGAAAAGACAGCACATTTGCAGTGCAAGTGAAATATTTCGACAAGCTCACTGGAGTCACAAAGTTATAATCCCATGATAATGACATCCAAACCCATTGTGATAATAAAGTATAATCTAATTAACCTCAAATTCAGGTCAACCAAAGAATATTTTAAATTCTGCATCGAGTGAAGAAAAAAACAACAAGATCTGAATACACAGATGTGCAATTATAGCAATGGTGAACAATCATTTGGCTTCTACAAAGTTTTAATGAGAAAAGGGCCAATTAAGCTGTTAAACCACAGAATTAGCACAGTGCAAGATTTAGTTTCTTCTTCTTTCAGTTATTTTTTAATTCAAGTGTAAGTCAAAAGATCTTCCCGTGTCACTTTGAGCCTTCTCTGACGTCTTTAAGACCACTCTTATTTCCTGTTCACCGCGATCCTCTCTTAAAGCTTTAAGAAATGCATCACCACTGTTTATGTGTTCATTTCCACTACTAATATGCATTAAGAAAAGAGACACATAACTCATTTAAATGATACTGGTGGAGCAAAACAATCCTGACACACAACATAAATTGCAAAACTACACATTACATATTGCGCACATACAGATCTCAGTTCAAATCAAATGTTCGAAATATCAACATGTATCCACATGCATGTAACTTAATGTATAAATAGCTAATCTGTTCTCTGTGTGTGAATAGTTATAGTTAGGGTCCCAGAACGAGCTCCAAACGAAATGAACTCCCTATCTCTACCACCTTTGTAGATGCGTGCTGGTGTTATCGCAGCTCACAGTGCACCTAAACAGCTCTGAGTCGGCAACATGATACAGCACAAAGTATGCCAGACTCCCTCACGGCCGTGGCATTACATACCGATCATATCGAGAGAGAGAGAGAGAGAGAGAGAGGTGTGGCAGCTGTGGCGGGATACGTCAGCATGTGCGCTATCAATCACTGGCATTCCTACACTCTGGAGCAGCTGGTCCATTCAGAGGTCATGTATAACATAATGGATTCTCCCTGACACACTCTGTTGCTTTTTCTTCCATTTCGGGCTGATGAGAAAAAGCCCCCAATGAAGAAAAAGACTTGCATTTCATATTATATCATTTTACATGAATGTAAGCATATGTTCGTTTGAAATGTTACTCTAATAATATTTTCCGAGTCCAGGAATTCGGGAGGCTGAATGCAGTTGACAGTCAGCGAAGAGCCAAATGTATATATTCAGCCATTCAAGTAAAGTAGAATAAAAAACCCTTTGTCTGCATTTTAGGATAGATACCATTTTGATACCAAAAAATCACATAAAACTCTTATAAAACATAAAACTTTTCATGGCTTTAATCCCCTGACCATCAATGCTGTTTTATTCTGAATCTAAAGAATAAATAAAGGAGGTTGTAAAATTCTTGTCAGATGTAACACAAATTAGAAGAAGCTCTGACTGGATGAAGCTCAGAAAGCTCTGTCAGCTCACCTCTGTGCATCCTCCCTGCACTCTGAGCGGCTTATACACATGAAATATTAGAACTTAAACATTCCCTGCAAAGTTCATGACTGGAAGTTTATGAGACTGCTATGGTTGAAGAACTTATAGGGAAATGCGGTAAATCGCAAGGGATGCCACGACTCTGTCTGTGACCCACCAGTGAACCCCTTTGATGAGCAGCTCTCCAAAGTGCCAGAGCAACCGTTTTTTAGATATTTGAGTTACTATTAAAAAATAAGATTTAACTAACCAGTATGACCTGTCAAATCAAACAAATAATTCAACTGTGTTTAGATGAATCCGCTTGCAACAGTATATACCTAAAGCACTCCGAAAAAATAGAAATATGAGCTAAGGTAATGTTTTATTTTAGAAAGCTGTAATTTTTTTGCCCTTGCACGCAAGCATCTTCTGTGAGAAAAAGATATAAAAGCAACAGAATGATCCCAGGGAATCTTGAGCTGTCAGATGTTTCCTGTACTATTTTAAGTGCACAAAACAAGCTGCACTTTGTTAGGGACACATTGTTGCTAGGGAGCCGCCTGGCATCTCTGGTGGGCAAGTTACAGACTACTTTGTAAACTCGCTTCCTTGACCCTGACATTTTTTGTTGATGATTTTGATGAATATTTTCCAACTAATTTTTAAATTAAAATTGCAGCAATGTTCGAATCACAGTGTAACATTCAACATAAAGTGTACAGCTTCTCCATTTATGTAGCTCCTAGCTTAAAAATTCTAATAAAGACATGGTATTTATACTTATTTATACTACATGGTATTATAAATGAAAGAAGTCTTTATTTGAGTAAAAGCAGCTACTGTACACCACACTAGAGTAATATTCCACACTGCATTTTTACTTTAGTAAAAGTTTTTTTTAAAAAACACAAGCAAAGTATTTAAAACTGTTGCAGATACACTGGAATACAACTAGCATTTTACTGTTGCAGGTACTTATAGTAGAGCCACTTTTATATATCAATGGCTGTAACTTACTTAAATATTTTAAATTAAAATAATGTGCTGGATACCTCGTCCATGTGTGATACCTTCAAATTTGTTGTTTTCTCCAGTCAGCCGTCCATTTGAAAAATGATCTAGTTTAAGATGAAGAACTGCAGTAAAATCCTTACATTTGAGAAGCTCATCTGAGTTTATGTCAGAAAAATTTCAGTATTTCAGTAAAATCTTAATCTGCAAAGTAACTCATAAATATAACTTCCAAATAATTGGAGTCATTTTACAATATTTCTGTCTGAAACGGAGACCAGTTGGAGAATAACACTGAACCGGAAAAGTACCTAAAATTTTTATTTTGGAAAAATACTTAAGTGTGTGTACTGATCCTGGTGGATTGCACTGCACTTATGATAATAAATTTTTTTTTTTTTACAGAGGAGGAGAGATTATAGGCAAACAGACAGGTTAATGTATGCATTTTGTGACTAAATCTGCATCAGAGTTTGATTTATTTGTCTACAGCTGGAATACAAGAACTTAGCACCACAGATCCAAGAAAGCCAGTGTCCACCCAGCTCTCTCTCTGGCACGATCTGTATCAGTTTGGACAGGCAGTGTGCACTCTTTTCTCTGTCAACATTATACTGCCACCAAATCCCATATCCATCTGTGAATGCATAGCATGAGTGTTACAGAGAAATTGATGGAAATCAAAAAGGTGATGATGAAAGAAGCTGAAATCTCATCTGTCTCAATATGGGATCTGTGCATATGTGTGTGTGTGTCACATGCAGTAGGTTCCTGGCTGTTGGTGAAAGAGCAACTTTAGTATTGTCCGCTGGGGGATCAACAGCTGACTGAAGAGTGAAGTGGTTGGCAGCCATGCTTAACTGTTCTTCCCCTCTTGGCTGTTTTTAGCAAACATCCTCTGATGACTACGGCCTCTGTCTTCCAACATGAGAGCCGCACATCTTCAGACGTGTGTGCACTTGTTCACACACCGAGCCTTACCCCCTACCCCCACATTACAGACCTCATCCACTTAACCACATTTCTGATTCAAGGCACTGTACAAGCTTTTTGCACGCTGCACACACATACGCACACCCCAGATGTAAGTGAAACATTTACAGATCACATGCAAGCACACGCAAACATGAACACATACACACACAGGAGTGTACTTGCATCCACATTGGCACACATACACACACACACACAGACACACACATCACATGCGGCAGACACACACCACAGAGACTTCCAGTCCCCTCCCCCCAACTGAATAGTCTGTTCTGACAATCCACAGGACAGCCGGAGCATTGACGTCAGAGGCAGGCCCATGAAAATACAGGGTCCCTGGGGGGCTGAGGGAGTTATGCACATCTTCACAGCTTGGCTCGCAACTAGTTCAACAACCAATGAGCATATCACTGCCTCTGTATGCTCTTATTTGTTGGAAAATGCAATAATAATAAAAAAAAGAGAAAAGGTTCCACATTTACACAAAGCCTGGCATGCACAAATTTGCATGCAACTGCAATGCGGATCATCTGAAATGTGACGTCAATGGACGTCATTGCACTGTGATCCATTAGGACGAATGTGAGATAGGTGCATAATTTAGGTTAATGGAAATACAAATCACAGCACATCATTACGCGCCCTCTGTCGTCTTAATAATTGCAATTTTGAAGAACTGCTGTCAGACTGTAGTATATTAGACATACCCAGAGGAAAGGTTTGTTGCTCGCTCAGACATCCTCACAGTCCCTGGGGAAAAGATGACATCTTTGTTTACCGCTCAATGTTCTCAACCTCTTTCTGTTATTTTTTTTTTTCATCTTCTAAGACATCATTGGGACTTCAGAGCCATTAATTTCATTGCTCTCTCTCGTTCACCTCCTCTCACCTTTTCTGAGATTGTCTGGCTAAATTATGTAACATGGTTACTGTTTGTCTGTAACCAGACAGGCTATGTGTTGCTATGGTCTGAGCAGAGTTCTGGTAAAAAAATAAAAAAAGGTCCTGCAGTCATTGTTAAATTGAAGGAGTATGTCTGTGTTTAGATGTTACAAAAGCCAGAAGAAAAATAGCAGGGGGTCAGTACAAATTTAAGATTGTTGAATTTCAAATACATTAATCACAAATTAAAGTACAAAAATAAGTTTATTAACGTCACAGAAAACAGTAAAGTTGTCTACCAAAAATATAGGTTTTACAGCGAACATTTAGGTTTCTGTTCTAAAGTGAAAAATTAAAAATGTGAAAATGTTTTTTCACATCAGAAAATCAAAAATTTAAGAATGTTAAATTTCTCATTGCAGCATCAGAAACCACAATTGGCCCTATAATGTTTGTCACAATGAAACAATTTAATTATATTGAAAATGACAAATAATCACTGTACTAAACACAACGTATTGTATCTATGCAATGAAACAAAAAAACAAGTCTCAGTTCACTTACAAACTGATTTTGTGGTGCCAGTGCTTTTAAGTGTTTCTTCAAAGTGTTTAATTCTTTCCTCTTATTAACTTTTAGGCTGTGATCTGTTTGTGGCTGTTTTTTCTCACAGAATATAGCGACCAAGTCTAAAAGGAGGAATACAAGGAAGCATGAACTCAGACTTTGCTCTGCTTTACACATCTCCTGAGATTATTTCTCATTCAATCTGTCTTGGTGCATATGAATTTGTGTGATGTCACTGTAATACCATCCACAGTCATCCACTTCTATGGAAATTGCTCAGAAAGTCCCTCTAAGGAGTGTTTGATGATTTCATGGTCAATCATGACCAATGTCTTTTTTCCAAGGAAATGTTGACAGTGCATCAGTCAAGTTACCTAAACAGCCAATGTTCAGGTTTGTTTATCTAGTCCAACACATATGAGCCTTGAGAAAATGCCCATTAGATCTGATCTGGGTCCACTGTAACTGTAAATTCATATCCCAGGGGTTAAACATGTGTGATGTGTTCAAATGCTGTGAGAATGGAGGACAATTGAGGCTTTAACCAGAATTATTTTCCATTCAACCGGATGATTCTTGGGTTTTGGTTTCATTTTATGTTGCAAAAGAGCTGAATCTGGATTCAAGCTCTCAGTGTAACCTAAATGAACACTTAAAATGCTAAAATACATTTGTAAATGATGCTCCCTGTCCTTTTTTAGTATTGCAGCCAATCCTAATGAGAAATAGGGAAAAACTGTGTGCTCAGCCCCCTCCTGTTCACGCTGTACACACATGCCTGCAACCCCTGACAGCAGAGAACTCCATTTTGAAGTATGTGGACAAAACCACCACTACCACTGGATTTCTAACTGGAGTTCATTTCACTTGAAAATCAACGATTTTGCAGACTGGTGTAAAGAGAACAACATACTCTTCAACATCGACAAAACCAAAGACATTATAGTGGATTTTAGAAAGTGAAGAAGGCGAAGACACAGACCCCTGTTTACATCAGCAGGGCAGTTTAAAGTTGCTTCAGATCAGCATTGCAGAGAACCAGACATGAACATCACATATCTCCACCCTGATACAAAGAGGTTAAAAAAAGGTTTATTTCTTAAGAGAACTTTTCATGCTGAGTTCTTGTGAACTGTTACAGGAGCGATGGAAAGAATTCTGACCGGAAAAATCACATATTGGCATGGGAAGTGTACAGCCCAGGACAGGACAGGTCATCATAAACCACACAGATCACAGATCATGAATGTTACCCATTTATGGAGCATGAGTGAAATATCACCACCAGACTACAGGAGAACTTTTTTTTTTTTTTTTTTTTTAATAAGACTTCTTATCACATCCTCCAGTTTTATAAACTCATTGATTATTGATCCTTTAAATAATCATCTTTTTTTTGTGGTGGCATAAAATGACTCCAAACAGCATTTTGTTGTAAAATAATAATAAATTAATCTTGTATTTTTCTTAAATAATATTAGCTGGTTTGTCCAGCTGCAGATGAACCAGGGTCAAATCTGCCCTTTCAGGACCATTAGGTTTATTAGCCTCTCTGAAGCTCCATCTCTTCTAAGCTCGGCTGTATCTTGGAGGACTTTCTTCCGTGTGGCGAACATGCTGATAGGAAAATAAGAGTCCAGGGCGATAAAACTATGAAAGACATGCTGATTTTTTTCTCGCTTCAATGGAAGCACTGTGTAAATTACACAGCAGGGATTACATGCTGTGTCCCCAAGGGCAAGTGTCCACCAATAAAACTTGGCCCCTCAGCTGCCTGCATGTCCCTCCAGAAGAGACGCAGCACTGGCTTGTCAACAGGAAACAGGATGATCGGGTGAAGGTTGCCTTTTATGGACTCACTGACAGTAACAGCATGTTCAGGGAACCTGAGGAGGATGATGCTCCTTACTCATTTGGGTGGAGCTGATTGAATGACTGATCTTGTTTGTAGCATAGTCCTTTTATTTCCATTATGGTGTATTATGTGATATAAGATTCTGATGTCTGCTGTACTTCCTCTCTTAGACACAAAACAATCTTGCTGCCTTTTGTGGCAAAGGAGGTAGACCTCTGCACATCCAGCATCTTCATTACGGTGAGCCTCTTGTTTAGAGCTGTGTTATCGTTAAGGTCCAGTGTGTAGGATTGAGGGGATCCAATAACACAAATAAAATGTTTTATTCATATTTATAAGGTTAAATTAGAATAAATCACTTGAAAGTAAACCTTTGGGGTTTTTATTACCTTAGACTTAGCCCTTTATAAATACATATGGACCCTCCTCCACAGAGTCTTCTATGTTGCCTCTGCCTCTGCAGCTCTAGAGGACCCTTTCTTTGCATTTGTAGCAACCACCAAAGGTTCTGCTACACACTTGGAGTAGGAGGGTAAGGTAAGAGGTATTCAGTTGGTTGCAGTCTGCAACCTCACTGCTAGATGCCACTAAACCACTCACACTTGTCCAGCAAAGCCTATATGGGAGCATGAAAAGTGGCTCTCTGGATCCACAAAATAGCAGAGCTGGATACCATCCAACTCACTTTTCTCTATGTGCCAACAGTGCTTCAGAGTTTAAGGACAAAGAATGATAAAGCAGCGTGATTAGTCAGCGGTTCAGCACGCTGACTGACTGGACTGACTAACCAGATATTCCAACCAAATTTGCTACAAGCGACATGCACTAACTATCAGTCTTATTCAGGCTAGTCTTGGCTTTACTAGTCTCCATTCCATGATTTACAACTGGCCAAGACAGTTTTATTAAATGATTTCTTTTTTATTTTTTGAGAGGCTGTCATGAGGTATTCAGTATGTCAATCTAAACTAAATGGATGCTTTGTACAACTGGAATTTGTATCATTTTGGTGGGTAAAGTGGTCATCTGGTCAACTCAGAGCTTACAAAGCATCAGTGGTTCAGTTAGTTCAGCCCAAATGAAAAACATTAGCACAAATACTTGACTTTAACTTAAATTTCAAATAGCTTCTTTATGAATCTAATATTTTTGCCTTGGTCCAGTAGAGTCTCGAACCTTGTTACACAATTTGATCTTTGCTAAATAATATTGTCAATAAATGCAAATGATCAGCCATCTTTAACCACTCTCACTGGCTGGTTTAGGCAGCTGTACAGCTTTGAAGCTCTTGTCATCGTTTCTACTAGTCAATCAATCAGCTGCTCTTATGTAGGAATAAAGCAACATTACTATAGCCAAGTCTGAGAGGGTAAGAGATTTTGACTCTTTCCCAGACCACAACAATTGACTTGGGGAGCACAATTCTGTCATAACCATGAGAGTTTGAGCGACAGTGCAACAAAAAAGAAATAAAAACATGTTCTAATAAACCACAGCTGTACCAGTAAAGCTGTTTGTGGTCAGGTGGAAAGAATCTGTTTCCACCTGAATTATTGGAGGTGCATGACTGTCTACATCAGAAGTCGTCAACGGTCCACCTGGACACCAGTACCTGAGGTTCAACCTGGAACCCAAACAAGTTCAGATCCATGTTTTATACAGTCACTTTGTTCAGGTCCTGTTCCAGCATAGAGAGCCAAGAGCCATAATCAGACTTGATCATGAATGAAACACAGAGTGTGTGTGTGTGTGTTGTAACTTGCTGTGATGCAACATCAAAGTACACATGGATGCATCTTAACGACTTTCTAATAGTAATCAGCTAGAAATTGGGGTTGTTCAGGTTTGTGCTTCTCTGTTGTGTTCGGGTCCGACGTTTTTCAGTTCTGCAATGGTCTATTTCACAGCTTTCCTATTATGGATGGATCAGGCTGGGTTCCAGGTAAAACTGCAGGTGTTTTTGGGTTTAGGCAAGAATTTTTTGAGGGCTGCTAGTCTACACACTTTCAAAATAACATTGAGACTTCATAATAGCAAGGACTGCGGGTCAGATAAAATAGGGTGAAGGGCAAAAGAGGGCAAACTTAAAAGCAAAAAAATGGCAAAGGTGTAAAAACAAACTGGAATACACTCTAATAGAGTCCAATGTGAAACACCACTGGATTTATTCAAACTTTTGATCTCCTTAAGGATTTTGATTAAAGTTTGAGTGCTAAAGGTGTATTTTTTGATATGTTATGACTTCTTTGTGTTTTGAGAAGTAAACTAGTTTGAGGAAAAGAGTCTTACATTTGAAGGGTAGAAAAAAGCACATAAAAGCAGTTCTACCATATCTTGCAGTAACTCAACAATGGCTAATGAAATTATACAGTGTTACCACTGTAGCCTAATAATTACTCTACTGTGTATCACCACAACAGTGACATTTCTGATAAAATTTATGTTTCATTTTAGGCCAATTTATTTGCAGATGTTATTCAAAAATATTAATTATTACATCCCTGAAGGTAAAGTCTCACATTTTTCCTATTCATCAGGTCAGAGGTCAGGGCGAACTGTAGCATTCTTGGCACCTGGGTATTTTTTTGTGCATCAGTGAAAACCTGAGGAAAATCATTCAAAAAGCATCTAAACATTAGTGACGTAGGTTTCGTGAAGGAGCACTCCGAGCAGCAGAGCTTACTCTGACTGCAAAATGAAGGGTTTGTAAATTCAGAGCACTGCCAGAATTCCTCTGCTTAAATTCAGAGCGTCAGACACACTTTTAGCAGTCAATGTGGAGAAATGCGATACAGTACAACTCTGCTCAAAATACGTCATGCTAAATGATCTGTACAATATAAAAATACAGCTCTTTAGGCCCAAACTTACAAAGGCATTTCAATCTACTGCGAAGGGTTTTCTTCATATTAAGGAGAGACTGTAGGCTGCATAATATACTGTAGGCTTTTAGCAATCATCTTTCAATATTTAAGTTTATGATAAATCAATAGAAAAACTGTAAATTAGACAGATTAACCTAAAGGGACACATTTGATGTGTTTTTTCAATCTCTCTCTTCAGCCTTTTTGTTGATTTTAGACTGTTCACTACATGAGGACGCCTGGAAAAATCCACACTGTGCAGAAAATGCAATGACCTGATCCATGATGGTAACACTTCATTGTACATCTCAACAGTTAAACACAGCAGTTGACATTAACAGTGGAAGCCTTCCTTTTCTTGTGTGTAACATGCTGACAAATTAAATGTGACTGTAAAACACCTCTAATGCTCTCAGTGGCTTGCTGTGATTCAGACCTCGCACTGCACAATTAAATTCAAAAGGAAAGAGGATTAATGGATATTATGGTGAGACATAAATAAAAAAAAATGTTAATAAGGATTCCATCAATGCATGAGAGAAAATAGAAAAAGTGCTTTCGGGGAGTGCAAAACGGACAGGTGGTGCAGATATGTGATGTGGAGCTGTGTGAGGCGCTGCAGTGGAGGGAACTGCAGAAAGCACATGAATCAAAAAAACACATTTTAAATAGGTGGGGAAAAAAATGTGATGAAAGAAGTGTGCAGGGGGAGGAAGGGGGCTGGTGGGTGTATCTGCGTCAGAGCTGGAGCCAATGAAGTCAGAGATGGGGCAGGCACGAGCAGGAGACGCTGTTACTGCCACTCACAGCACACGCCTGGGCCTCATGTCCTCTACGTCACAGAGCTGGCACAAATTATGCCTGCCTGAACATTTTTCGCACACACACAAGAGGCAAAATGTAATTTATGTGCACAACACACAAACCGTATAATGCACCATTCAATGACATTTAAATTAGCAGCTGCAGACATGTTTTATTAATAAAATAAACCTCAGAAACTAATAGATTTTTCTTATTTCTCAACAAAATAATATATTGTGCTGAAAATGCATTTTTGCATTTTCTCCTGAAGCAAGTTTTTCTTACATTAGTCCTCGCATGTTATATAACACCAAGCTGTTCACCATGAAGCAAATGTTTATGTATTTAAATAAATGCAGCGTATACTCCAATAGCCGATGCAAGTGCCAATATTTCATGAGGAGCCAAATGGCTGCCTTGCATCAGAATCAAAACATGCATCGCTAATAAAGCAACTGATCCAGAATTATAATACACACTATATTTATGATATGTAATTATAGCATTGAATAGTATATGTGAGTGTTGGCTCTGACTTTTACATAAACATTAAATGATTCAATATTGATTTTTTCATAATGTAGGCAGCATTTGATAATAAAATGCTAAAAAAAGAGAGAAAAGAATACTACTGATTTAATAATAATCTTATTTATTTCATAAATGAAAAAAATATATAAAAAAATGAAAACATCACAAAACATTTATTATTTTAATTTTTGTTTCCCTCTCTCTCACACGCAGCCTAGTATTTACACACACACACACCCATGCATCTCTCACACATGCAAATCCTGGTTATTTAGATTAGCGGGCAGTGTTTCCGTTGGCACCACTTCTGACCTAGATTATCACATCCGTAATTCTAGAGGATGATTATGATGATGAGCATGTGGTCAGAGGTCTGTGGAAGGGAAAGAAAAAAACAAACAAAATAAACAGTGCTCAGCGCTGACATCATTCAGCCATGTAAAACGCTTCACTGTGCAATCTTGTAAAACTGCAGGCAAAATAGGAGGTCAAATGTGTCTCTTTGGATGTGCACATGAGAGCGGGCAGCTGTGATATTGTATCCAGCACAGAAAACACACAAATAGCTGCAAATATTCTCCAGCTCACATGAAAATGCACATTTATGTATTTTATTGTTTTAGCTTATGATCTTTTTTTTTTTACAATTGGGAAATTTTGCTTCCCACTGCAGGTCAGATGGAGTGATATTTTTATTTAAATTCATACGTTTGATAAATTATGATTCAGGTTTTGTATTTTTGTGCTTCTGACTCTGTTACAACAGGCAGCTGCAGCTCTGCTGGCTGGAGTCCCATCCTATAGGTGATGACGCAAGCAGGAAGACATGAGCCATGACCTCATGAGCAAACCATCAAACCATTGCTAGGCTGTCTACCTCTCACACACACACACAGGCTAGCACACACACACACACACTTGGCTCAGCTAAAGGCAAAAAGCCTCCCTCAGTGCCATATGATGCTACCACTCTGCTTATTGAACACACGTGTGCTGATCTCTGAGCTGCCATACTAACAATGTCATAGTCAAGCAGAAGCTTTTTAAACACACAGTCAGATCATTACTTACAGCTAAGTGATGTCATACAGCCTGTCAGTGCGTGTTGCTTGTGATGGTGTACGGTGTGTATACAGTACGGTGCTGCCGACTGACTGTTTGACTCTGCTCCTTCTGCAAGCATTACATATGGACACACCAGAAGGAAATGATCTAACCCGAATGCAACAACCAAGTTCAAGCCATCTACAAATAAATATATACAATTAAGAGTATATATGCATTTTTCATGTTTTGTTTTTTTTTACTTTTGATGCCTGCTATTTTTGTATTTGCCCAGTTTGATTTTAAACAAAACTTTCTCGGTGCATTTTAAATGTATTTAAGTTGTTTGTCTCTTGTTAAAAAAGTGAATTATCACATTGTTAAATTGTGCTTTTGGTCTTTTATTCTCTTAGTACCATTCAGTGTTTACAGAAACTACACTGAATAAAAACAGTAATTGACGCAAGAATAAGCAGCCTAAATGAAGTGAAACGGACTGTGTTAATTTTTATGTGTTTATAAAAATCAAGTTTGTCCCTCAAGTAAGAATTGCTTCCAAAAAAAAAGGGAAAAAAAAGAAAAACAGAGAGAAAAACAGAGAGCTCCATATTGAACTCAAAGAATTTGGGGAGTGGCTGGGGGGACGAGCGGTGAGTGGCTGCCTGCAGCTCTCATCAGAAGCCAAACAAAGTCAGTATGAATCATAGGTGAGAAATATGAGTGCTGACGTAAAGGGCCTGTCAATCTCTCTGCACAGCAGACATCAGAACAGGCCAAGACGGCTGAGCAGCCAGACGTCAGGTCTGCCTGTTCACTGATAACACATGGACACAATCCATTCATGAAGTAAGCACACTCACATACAACCACACACTAACCTTGCCCCTTACTCATATTATTACATAAAACTGTGGCACAATATTCATGTTCAATGTTCTATTGAACAATATTTAAAGAGCTGTAACATATTTCTTTTCTGATTTGTTGTTTTCTGTGATCCAACATTTCTAACCAAAATAAATGTGTGGAATAATTTTATTCAAGTCATCATCAAATCTTGAAATTGAAAGTTATGAGTGTAAAGCAACAATAATAATAAATGCTTTTTTTTTTTTTTTTTTTTTTTTTTTTTTTTAAAA
>JAPZDY010000003.1:9151181-9163219 GCA_029783645.1 Ctenochaetus hawaiiensis
CTATCTATCTATCTATCTATCTATCTATCTATCTATCTATCTATCTATCTATCTATCTATCTATCTATCTGTACTTTGCGCACACTGAGGCTCACCTGCCATTCTTTGTAACTATCATTTCATTTGTAAGATCCTTAAATTTTTGCCAAAGCTCCTTCTCATCCAGGGACACTCTCAGTTCCTTCTCCGTTGGGTCGCCCTTCTCACTGCCGGCCTGTAGCTCACTCTCCACCGCACTGAGGAGGTGGTCCACCCGGTACTGACTGGCCTTCCCGGGACACTCACCGGCGCCTGTGGCCATCCTGTCCAACAGCTCCAGGGCTGAACAGCTGTACTTATAGATCGCAATGAAAAACAAATCTACTCCTGGATCGCTTCTCTTCTTGTGTCTTCACAAAGACAAGCAGTAATCTCAGGCAGTCATGAACAGCTCCCAAATATATTGGCTAAGGAGAAGCTCCATCTCGGGATGGGTGCTTGGAGCAGAGATGGTTGGCTCATCTCCGCTTTGATCTTTGCGGGCTTAACACCGATTGGCCAAAAGCGGACATATCATGGAGGTCCACAGGATGACAGCGTTTTGAATGAAGCAGTTTCGCCTACTTTATTAGGCCTACATCAATCTGCAAATATTGACACTTAGATCAAAGTCACGCCTGCAGAAACCAAACCACACTGGGCTGATAATGGTTGCTCTTCAGTCAGGAGGCCCATGTTTTGCTCCAGATTTGCTTCTGATTTCCTGAACATTTTATGAGAAATGGTACATATTTTTTCTTGATTATAAACCGCTTTAAAATCCTGATAAATTGTTCTGAGTTGAAAAAAAAATGAATAGGCTAGTAAAATAAGGACATACACAAAACTCTTAAAACGATTTTAGTCCTGTGTCAGTTAATTTATACTGTGTCAATTAGGGGAGAAAAAATTTAGTAATTCAGTGTATTAAAAACAATGTGTTATCCAAATAAATAAAAAGAATCCTATATTTGATAATACCTTTACATGCTTTGATTGACACACATATTCAGTGGATACAGGATCAGATGTTTAAGGGCGGCAAAATGCTGCATCATAAACCAGAGACTGAAAACATGGACAACTGCTAAGAAGACACTCAGACAAGCACAATGCCAAATGACAGTCAGCCTTTTGTCTCCAACAAACTCATAATAAAACAAAAGTTTTTTCATCAAAAATATTTGTTTTTGTGCGACTGGCTACAGTTATTCTACTCATCTGTGGCATGAGGTGACAGGAAGCATCTACAGAGGAACAAAAACAGAAAATATCTCTCAATGATAACTTGGTTCATGAAAAACATGAACTGATTCACATCCAAGCAAGTTATGCAGCAGTGTCATGCTCACTAATACTTACTGTATGCTGGTAATTTCATTTGATGTGACCTGTTGCCATGGTGGCCTCCGAAGAAAAAAAAACAAACGCTTAAGGCAGACAGTGTGTGTGGCAGCTATGTGTAAGCTTCCATAGAGCTCTGTGGTGTTGTGTGGTGTTGTGTTGTGTTGTGTTGTGGCTGGTTTGTGTTACTAACCAGATTGTGGCTGCCTCACTCCTCCTGCCAGCACAGTGAGTCTGTTTCTCTGTCCAGCAGTCTGGAGCAGAGTTCACAGCAAGCAGAGAAAAACAAACCTCTCTCAGTTTAAAAAGCAGTTGAAAGACTCCTTCAATATGCTTCTGATCTCCTCAGTCTCCTCGTGGAGACTAAAAATAAAATTTGAGCTTCTGAAAAAGCTTAAATGTTGCATGTCTTGCTTGTTTTTTGATCAACTAACTTTCGTGTAAAAGCTACCACACATCATAAGTAAAAGAGGCTATATCAATGGCTGACCCACCAAATCAGGAATCTTAGTCTTAGATTACTAAATCCTCATAACATTTGATTACAGGGTTACAAAAATGAGAGTTTTAAGCTGAGGGTGGTCTGTATTACATTCATCCATCATTTCCTTGTTCATTAATAATTCCATAAATAAAAAAGACACCCCCTTGTACTCTAGTTAAGCTAACCATGGTGTTAAAGTCAGAGGTGTCATAGCCAGTGTCATTTCCCACAGTCCCAGTGTCCCATTTGGCGCCTGTCTCTCCTCCTCCAACACCTCACCTAGTGCTAACTGTCACACTAGCCCACTTCCTGATGTGGAATTGCAGCACTGTGAATTAATGTTATTGATCTATATGGTGCTGTATAGATCCCAGAGCTCATTCCCCTTCTCCTCATGCAGGTGCAACTTAAATAAAACTGAGAGCACACAATCAAGTCCGTATTCACTTGTTCTCTTTTCAAAAGATTAAAGGACCATAACAGAGTTTTTGCCTGTTTTAATCCTTTTACAACATGTCGCTTTACTTTAAGCATTTTTATGACAAGTTTGGCACTTAGTAATTTACATTTTGAGTATAAAAAACAACTTTATGAGACACAAGCTTGCTGAAGTCCTGATGTTACTATCAACATCTTCTGGGACTGTACTTATACATCAGTACTGTTACATGGTAATTTACTGTAGATACATTGTAGATGATATAGATGCACCCTCCAGTCCCTGGTGGAGCCTCTGATCAGTCGTCTCAATCAACAGATCAACAGCTGGTTATTTGCTCTCGACTATCTGTCCTCCCTCTTCATGACACTTCATGACATTCACTCCTGGCTGCTCTAATGAAGCCAAAACCCTCTGCATATAAAGACATAGGATGTGTATTTTTAGCCTTATACAATGTTAGGAGAAAAAAAACATTTCAGGGCTTGCTGTTGATCTTCATGTTCAAGGATACTGGTTTGACATGCTAACTTTGGGATTCTTTTAATGTTACCAAGTCCTACTAGCAATCAAACTCTTTACAAGACTTTTATTCTTCAATCTATGTTTTCAGCTTGCAAGTGAACAAACTAAACTACCAGAGAATTTTAACTGGACTAGATACTCTGACCCAAAGAGAAGACAAACAAAAAGTACCTTACTTATTGGAATGATATAACATGTGTCTCCTGACTTCATCACAGTTCCCCTGCATATGTACTCTAAACTGTCCATTGACGCCCTGAGGATGTCAACGGAGGTGACAGGCCTAGTTAGGCAGTGGAGGACCTGAGATGTCCATGCTGAGCTGTGGTGAGTAATGTTCCTGCATGCCTGCTGTCTTTTGACCAGTCTTGTCTGACCACTGTTTGCCTTCCCCTGCACCCCTTCCAGCCAGGCTCATCCTATGTTTGCTCAGGCCCAGTTTGACACACAGGTGACAGAAAAATGAGTCCTGCGTGCTCGTCTGTATGTGCTCACCTCAGCACCTGAGCAAAGCCTCAATTCCAATATTCTGACTTTTACCAGCCTCTCTCCTGACCTCAGATAAAATGATCCCTGTGCCTCTTCCATTTTTTAATATTCTTTATTCTGCAATCTTTAAAGCCATGTCACCATTACCCTCTGATTTGTTGATCAAAAATTTCAAAGACTAATTCTTTGTCAGTTAGATGTTTATAGTAGGATGAGAAGATAGATAACAGCCCTATATTTCTCTATTTTTATGGATTTAACAAATTAAAAAGATGTAATGTTTTTTTTTATTATTCATGGTAATGATTCTCAGACACTTTCTATCATTCCCTTATTCAGAAATAAAAAGAAAAAAGATTGCATCCCTCATCACACAATTTTTAACCATCACTGACAGTAAAAGGAAGCAACTACTAAAAAAAGATCAAAGTAGAATTTTAGTGATAGTAAAGATAAGTGCAATAGTTTGCTTATTTTGTCTGTTTTTTCCCCTCGCATAAGTCACATTCACTCAGCTTAGTTTCACTCTATTTTTTCTTCTGGTCATTCATGGCCATCTTGCAGTTGCTCTAACTCCTCCCAGTCTGAGAAACACTGCTTGATGCCAAGCGAAGCTAAGGTCACCAGGTGCAGGTGGTTGTTAGTGGTTGCATTGACATGAGAGTAGTTTAAATCTTAACATCTGACTCATCTTACTTAAGAAAGCTTATATCAGAGGAGGAAGCTGAGGAACTGAAAGAAAATGTAAATTTGACACAAGGAGAATAAAAAGCCCACAGTAAGATGTCATACTGCAGCATGTATTCTCTATTAGTGTGGGTTTCGGCTTGTTGGTTTGAGGAGGAAGTTGGGTGATCGGTGCTGCAGGTGTGTTTGCCTCTCACTGCCCTTGTTAAGTGGGATTACTGCTCCTGTGGTTTTGACACTAACCTTGGGAAACATTTTCTCAAAATCATTCTTCTTCTGGTTGCTGCCAAAGATCAGAACCGATATACTCTAACCTGAATCTGACCCTTACTCTAATAACCAGTACATACACAGAAACACACACACAGGAGAAACACACATTAAAAAAGAGTCATTTTATGAGCTGGAAGAACAAAAGGTCATCCACAGGAGATCATACTTAACCTAACAGTTAATGATAAAGGAAAACTGTGTGGACACTTTGCAAATGTGTCAGAAAATCTTAATTATTCGGTCAACTTTGCTGCTGCACTGCTGTGCACTCCTGCACCAAAAACGTCAAGTTGTTAATATATTCCTAATGGTGTGAGTGGTCATAGTGTGGAGCAGCTCACACCCAATAACACTGCGCACCGGGGTGACAACACACTTTGTCTGCTGGGTGCAAACTGGCCCCAGGGAGGACTCCTGAGCAAGGCAGCGTTTACTCACAGGACGGTGCAGCAGGTAACAGATCTGTACAAACCCCACGAGCTGCACAGGATGCAGGTGAAGGAATGAGGATGTACATATACAGTGTTAGTGCTAACATGCTGACGAGTGACACTCTTGAAGCTTGAATGTCAAAAAAATTTGGTAATTCATTAAAAATGTAGTTTAGTAGGGTCCCACTAAAAAGGAGGCAGCTAGACCAGCGAGGTCTTATGTGCAATTTCCATTCAATGAAATTAGTTTATTGTAATAGACATGGTATGTTCTGGTCAATCTAATTTTGCAGAGCTGTAATGCATACTTGTGAAATTCAACATGTTGGAGAGACCATGACCAGATGGCCACAAAGATAGCAAATTACTGCCTCAACTGTCCAATAAATCACATCAGCTAATAATAAACTTATAAATAGCCAGAAAGCAGGACAGATTGGATGAATTGGCTCATAAATGAAAAAGCATAAGCAAAGGCTTTGCCGACTCAATGTTTTGGCTTCAGCTGTAATTGCTTTTATTTTGGGTATTTCTGAAGGACGTGGGGAATGTGCCTAAGGCACAGCCGGGTTGGGGGCGCAGCAGGGCCGCTGTCTCGCCGTGTTTGTCTGTGGAGCGGTGAGATTTCACACTGATGGAGGACTTGTCAGTGCAAGCCTTCATTCGCCTTCTTACCAGGCTCCTAATGTCCCCAAGCCAAAGTGCTGTTTCACGGTGGCAGCCTAATACTAACATCATACATGCTCCCTCTAAACTGAGTTTAGCCCTAATTAACAACAAGGCTGACAGACGCCGACACTGTTCTGTTATACATTCACAACATGGGAACACAAAAGACACTGAGGGGGATGTGAGCAGTGCAATGACTGGAAGAGTATGTCAACAAAACGCCTTGAAGATTTTTTTTAAAAAGTGAAAAAAAGGAGGGGTCTAGTATAATTTTCAAAAATTTTATTTGAAACTTATAACAGGTAAATTTGCATTTGAAGTTTGAAGCAACTGAGTTTTCACCCAGTTGTGTGTTTTGGTATGAAAGTAGAATCAGTGGCAGAACTAGGGAAAAAAAGAAACCTTGAAGAGTTTTCTCATGTGGAACAAACTTAAAATATTACTACAGGTGCTTTTACTGTACTTACTCACTTACTTAATTACTTACTGTACTTAACTATACTTTGCTTGAACTAAACAAGGTTAAGTTAGAAGAAACTAAACACTGTGTAACTTTCTTCAGTAACAGTTTTGGTTGTTTAGGATGGGCAGTGTGGCATGTTTTTCTTTTGTGCTCTAATAATTATTATAAATGTAAATGTGGACTTGAAGTGCATCTAAAAGTCATGTTTACTTTTGCAAACTGCTAACTTGCATGAAAAGCTTTGTATCATTGTTTATAAGCCTGTAAAAAAAAGTTGCATTGTGCATTAAAGCACCGGATGAACATGAAGTGTGAATTCAAGTTTGCATGCTGTTGAAGTGAAAGTACTGAAAGAAGTTAAAATGTCGGTCAATACTAGGTGAAAAATTGAGCTTAGAGTGTCAGCGGAAGTGGAAATCCTGAATTAAATCAGTAGTGGATTAGGTGTATGAACTCAAATATGATTTTAGTTAAAATGTAGGTCAAATCTGTAATAAGGTTTCTTAAAATAATGTAGTTAGGACAAGGATAATACTTAAACAGCTAGTTATGAGTGGAACAAGAATACAATTCAGAGTCTAACTAACTTTCAGATTGTCTGTGCCACTCTTTGATAAATGGAGCTGTTTGCCTGAAAGCCCATAAAGCTTAAAGTGAGAAGAAAGTCTCCAAACAGTTCAACATCTGCTTGCAGTGCTGGCATGAAGTGACACCACTTGCTCAATTGCTGCATCTCTTTTGTAGCTAACATAATTACAACATATTCCCCTGGCTGAAGTTTGTCAGAGTCAAAGAGGAGGTAAGTTTCCACAACAGCAGGGTCAGGTTGTGTTTGGTCATCTCACTTCTACGTGAGTAATCAGATCTCTCTTCCAGGAGGAGTCCATGCTAAACAAGCCTCCAGTGGAGTGGGTGTTTGTTCTTAAAGGCTGGCAAACAGAGATCCAGTGTGCTAACAGTTTCAGACCAGAGGCCTCTGAAACTGAGACAACCGACTTTAACTCGGGCACGTAAAACCTCTGACATACTCTATCGATCCTTAATTTGATTTGATGCTGACTATTTTATGCTGTTGGTCAACACATTTAAGCCTTATTGTGTTACTTTTTTGTAACATGACAAGTCAACATTTGTGTTAGATTTTCAGAGAAACACATGTCTTTTTTGCACAGAGTTAGGGTTAATTGAGAGGGGGCTTAAGCCCTTTTCCCACAGAAATTGTGTTATACTATCACAATGAAGACCCTTTGATACTTTAATTTAAAAAAAAAGATCTCTATTATTAAAAGGTACTTTATAAAAAGAATAATACAGAAATTAAGGTTTCTTTCCCAGCTTGGTTGTAATTTCAAGAGAAAGATGAGTGAGAATAAGCCACTAAATGACACTGAGCCCTGAACAAGCATCCAGAACAAAGAGACACAGAGGCCAAAACTCAATGAAATATAAAACTGACTCTGATTCATCACAGTGCAGTTCTCTATCTGAAGTGGGAAATTTTGTCCTCATGCCCTCAGTGCAGGAATGTTTTTCTGACATCTGGTATTGAGTCATCAAATCAGCTGCGGCTCTGCTTTCCTGCTCTGTTAACATCACATCGACATATAAAATCACATCGAGTGTTTTTTCCTTATGGATTTGGAAAGAAGGTCTGCGTATCAAACTGTCACTCCTCTCCTTTTTTAGTGTCTTCCAGGCTTATATGTACCTGTGATGTGTGTTGTCTACATTTAATTCATCGGTAGAAGTATAAAAAAAAAAGTGACAGTGATAGTGATGTCTGAAACAAAAATCTGTGGCAGAAAAATTGTGTCTTTGGTGCAATCAAAACAAAACCTACCAGGTTGAAGCTGTTGTTTGAGAGGGACTTCAGGCCTGAGTCACAGTGTTGCAGCAGCGCAGAGATGGCCGACTTTGTTTGTTTCTGAGGAAGGGAGACAAGAGGAGGAGGCAGACAGACAGTCAGGGAAGGACAGAGACGGAGAGCTGTGGGAATAGAGATTTAAAGTGAGCTTCCCTTGTTTCAGGGGCTGGGAAACAGAGCACACAGAACAAATGAGAAGTAAACACGCAGCCACAGGAAGCCATTAACTGCAGCAAAGACCAATTAGGCCCCAGCAGGTGTTCTTGCCTTTGCCTGCTTTGGTCCTGCCTCACCTCTGTCTCTGTGACGGAGCCTCTCGATCTGAGCTGAGGAAACAACGGGTAGTTTCATTTGCTCAGCAATTTGAAGCAAAGGATTCCTACTGAAGGGCCTCTTAAGTCCTTTATTGTGCTCTCTTTGTCCCCCCACCAAGTGCAAGTCATTAGAGGGGACAATTACATCCTCCTGAAGAAGCTCAGCTTTTACAGGAGGAGAAGATAAGACAGGATCTCACTCGTCTCAGCCCCCCCCTCCTCCATGCAGGCACTCTCTAAAGCTTATTGCTCTTTTCACACCCAGTAAGAACAGAGTCAGGACAGTCAAAATCATAGTCAACCACAGCAGAAAGACAACTATACAAAATAATAGGAGACTAATCTGTGAGCAAAAGTAGAAATAAAATGCATAAAAACAAAAAAAACATAACAATTAAATCATATAAATAACTTAATACCTGATTGTGAAATGTCTCTAAGTTCCTGAAAATGTTACACTGACATATTTTACTTAATAATATTACATCACATATCAAAATTTTTGTGGTTCAAATTTTTCCTCTCTGTAGTTCCCAGAAGGCCATTTTAAATGGTATGATATGAAAAACTATTTTTTTTATAATAATAGTAGTAATAATTTTGTGGCATACTCAAGATAAGCAATGTGCTCTTTTTGCCTTGATAAACATAACAAATGTAAACTTATGGATGTACAGTAAAACAAAAAGTCATGTTAGCTATTTCAGACTGTCATTCTTGTATTAAGAGCTCTGACTTGTTTGTTTGTAAGCCTACATAAAGTCACATAGTGCACCTTTAATTCTAAGCTTTTTTAAGGTTTCACATGTTTAGACAGAAAATTGCAAATCCTGAAAAACCTTTTTGAGCAGATATAATATTTTTCTGACAGTGTATCAGATAACAGTGTGAAAGCAATGGGAAAGGGGCCACCTGTTTATGAATGTACAGAGAAATATCACCTGACTTTTATGAGTAAAAAAACAAGGAACAAAAAAGGATGTAGTTAATGTGTGTGAACATCTAGATAATATGTCAGTGTTCAGTCGTTTCAATCACCCCAAATTTTATAGTAGTGATTACATTTCATAATTAGTTATTTTGATTACAACATTCAAGTTATTACAAGCTAACCTTGCTTCCATAGAATGAACTAAAATCATCTTCATAATTCATTTGCATTAAGCTAACATTTAAGCTAACATAAGCTGACAAGCAGCAACACAACTAAAGCAAATTCATGCAAAACTTGTTACTGACGTCATGTTCATCAGCAGTGTTGGCATGAAGACTCACAGGACAAAGCTGTCAACTGCAGCTGTTAATTGTTTTAATGCTATGGGTGTCACTTGAGAAGAGAAGGTAAAAGTGAGGGTGTCAGAGTCAAAACAGGGAGGCTTTGATTTGCAGGGTTGTGTATTTGAGCCTGGCTGTGGGGGTCAAATGGTGGCCTGCAGGCTAAATCTGGCCCCCCAGTAAAACAGTTGGGCCCCTGATGAAAGATAAAGTTTAAACCTTTCCTATAGCACTTTTGACTGCATCCAACTGGACCATCTACAGTTGTCTACTTCACCTATGTTTACTTGGCAATCCCTATTAATTACCTCTCTAAACAATACATCTGCACTAAGTTTAAGTCCAAAATTTTTTTATGAGCATATGATATTCTATCAATTGAAAAATTAAGGAAAGACACAAAACATATTGAAAACACAAAGATTTCTGTTCCCCCTGTGTCTGTAAAAAGACCCTGCAATAAACAACAAAAAAAAAACTGTCCCCCTGATGAATTTAACTGAAAAAAACAGGTTGTTAAATTAGATAGAAAAAAGCCTACCCATAGCCTACCCCCGATCTAATTTCACATCCAATAGTTATTTAGTATTGTGGTTATAGCAAGTAAATCAAACAGCAATCCAAAGTGGATTTTTTTTCTCTGCTGTAGAAGATAGTTATGATGTGATAACAATCTGCGGGTAACAAACAGGAAACAGTAACTGCAAAAATGCTCAAGAATAATTAATGTAGCTGAATAATGTTTCTATCCAGGGCAGCATGTCTGTGATAGAGCATCTTGGAGAAAGTACTTGATCTGTTAGGCCTCTAGATGGCGCTGGAGGATAAACAAAGAAAATGAGGAACACCAGCTGAGTAGAAGTGAGCAAAGATGAAGCACTGCCTTAGTGAACATGTAGGGAGCAGTGTTTCAGTATCAAATACAACTGAAGCTGTGATGAAAGTATTGATTATTGATCAAAAAGCAGTGGATATTTCTTTTTGCAATCTTTTCTTATTGCATTTTTGTGCTGTCTCAGGGAGCAGCACAAGTGTCGTAGTGACTAATAAAGTGTCCTATATCATTAATACAGTATTTATCAGTCTGCTCCTGCTGAGCCTGATGCCTGCCTTTGGCTCCCTATTCCGGGTCTGGAATCGCCTTCCTCCTCCAGGGCACAGCTTTGACTTCATCCCCTGCCTATCAACAGCAAAAACCCAATTTAGATCTTGTGGGAGTGAATCAGTCAGCTTTCCTGAAGATTAAAAAAAGAGTGTATTTTTTTTGTAATCCCTCTCTTCTGCCAAAAGCAACCTCCCACACAGCAGCCTGACATTGTGTTCTTGCGGTGTGAAAAGGAGGAATATGCCCACCTCCCTCCTACAAAGCCCTCACCTTAATTCCTGACCTTAAACATCTCTCTAAAAACAAATTTGTAAGACTGTGATCTTCCCTGAGCATTTCATTGAGTAAAACTGCCCATATTTAATCCTATTGAGGAAAGAAATCCAACAAAATAACCAGAGGAACTACTGAGGGTACAAAAATAATATAAGATAAAAAGGAATTCAAAATATGGAGCATGTCACCAAAAAATGCAAAGCTAACGGGAGTAACAGCAGAGCAGGTTAAAACACAGAGCTACATGCTTCAGTATGACCCTCAAATCAGGAATAAAATATGCTTTAAGGGAAGCTTTAAGGGAGGACAGGTCTCTCTGATCTTAGTCTTCTCTCTGAGGTCACACTGTCTCTGGGAAATGTCTTGCTCTTTGCAGGCTGCCACTGAATGACCACACTGCTAAAGTTTATGGGCCGAGGCTGCTCAGGAAGTGTCTGCTTTGTCTTTTCCCACAAAAGCTGCTGGAAACGCAGGATTTATCAGTTCCGTTGCCACAGTAATAGTGTTGTGGCAGAGCTGAAGGACCTGCAGCTCATTTCTCTCACTGCTGTGTGCAAAGTGTCAGTGACGGGGCGAAAGGCAGCATCCATCTGCACCCCCTCTCGCCAACAGAAATCAATGGAGGATAAGGCAACTGCCCTGCTGTACCACGTCACTTCACTAGACAGTGATCATGATACTTCAGTGAGGCGGATAAAAGGCCTGCGGCGATGTCTTTATTTTTCTTCCTGATCCAAAAAGAGAAGGTTAGATGGGATTGGTTGATGAGAGAGTCTGCAGACGAAAATAGAAAAATAACGACATCAGATGCTGCTGGTGTAAACACAAAAAGTTTGCGGAAGAGGATGAAAAGACAGAATTGACAAAAGAGACCTGCAGCATGAGGGGGGGAGTTAACAATTCTGACTTGAAACTTGAAAGGCACTTTGGAGAAAGTGTTTCCATTGTAACCAAGCCGACCGCCTCAAGTGCTGCCAGCTCCTGCTTTTGTAAATTCTACTTTTTTTCCTATTGAACACAAGTATTTGAGCTGCTTTAGACATAATAATGCAGTCCTCACCCCCAGGACAGGCGAAGTCATGAATGGTCCAGCCTCAGGCCTCAATCAGACAGGAATGAATACCAGGGAGAAGAACATAAACAAGGCCACAATTGAAATGACACAATAGTGGAGGATTACACAACTCCCTGTCACAGAGCCAGCAGATAATATCATCACAGGGGCCTTGGAGAACCGAACAGGTCTTGGTACACACTGTACTGGCTCAGCCATGATCTCAGTCTGCAACATGCCACAATACAACCGCTTTGTGACACTGAATGGGACCATCCATTCAGAACAAGCATCTTTATTCTAGTAGCTTGTTTGTTTACACACAACA
>JAPZDY010000003.1:9192652-9212693 GCA_029783645.1 Ctenochaetus hawaiiensis
GGACTGATTTCATCCTCACATGAATGTAAAGCACATCTGTTTGAGTCAGCAGCTAGTTAGCTTAGCTTGGCTTTAAGACTGGGAACTGGGAAAACAGTTAGCCTGGTTGTGTCCAAAACTTCCCCAAAACTGGAACCAGTTTAACTCCAGAAAGTAATTGGTCACGTCCAAGGCACAGTTGTTTATGTAACACACCTAAAGTGCAGATTTTTTGTTTTGCACTTCAGTACAGATTTAGCCAATGAAGTGGTAATAATGGTCTTTAAAGCTGCTTGTGGTTTAGTTTGCTTGTTGTTTTTAGTTTACATGCTAAGCTAAGCTAAGCAGTTGTAGCAGCTGTAGCTTTCAGTGGTAACAATTTTGTCATCTACTTCCTGCAGGAAAGCATATGTACCAATATTTTTGTAACTTATTGTAGTAAATGGACACCAAATATTTTTTTTATTGTTTGTCACATAAAATTTCAAGTAATAGTAAAAATCAGAATTTCCGAAAGCCCAGCTGACACATTCAAATTTCTTGCATTGATTGATCAACAGTCCAAATCCTACCTATAATTAGATAAATGACAGAAATATAGGCAAACCAGCAAATATCCACATTTGAGAAGTGGAAACCAGTAAATCTTTGTCTTTTTACTTTAAAGAAAGTGTACTGGATCACTTAAATGATTCGATTAATTATCTCAGCTCGACATTAGAAAGACATAGAAAACATCAAAAATAACTTGATTATTTTTCATGAATATACTGAATGTAAAGGTCAAGAGTAGCTATGAGAATATCATCGAAGGTTTGAGCTTTATTTTCATGTTTTACTCAGAGGATGAAAACGGAATTTTCTTGAAATTATATATAATTAAATGTAGAAAAACTATAAGGAAAAAAGCGCGTGATGTCTTCAGATGTGGACTCTTCCCCCTATGGTCTCAGCTGCTGTCTCCTTGAAAGCAAACATTTGTTATTAAAAGCAAAATCTTTCCGCTCTCCACGCTCTAACCCTTCATTTTCAGCACGCCGCAGGCCAAACACTCCTGCTCTAGTCAGTGAGTTTTGATTGTGCCTGAAGCTGAGGGGTTAAAGGTTCAGAGCTGTGCTTTGGTACAGCATGTGCAAGGGCCTGGGCAGCAACGGGATGGGGGGCTGCACAGGGAGCCTGTTCGGGGGTTGGCTCCGGGGACAAAGACCTCATTCACAGGACGTCCCACTACCCAGCAGGGAGGGGCTGGACACAGAGACTGGCAGGCTGCAGGCCACCAGAGCTCTGTGCAGGACCAAATATTGGCACAACAGTACAATGTAAACCCACTCTTCTGCATACTTACCTCATTAATACTGCGAGTCTTGGGTTCCTTTTTCCATCAAAGCTTGGATTTTATGATTTTTGCTACAGTGCTTTTGTTATGAAAGATTTTTTTTATTTTAGGAAAGTTATGAGCACACACTTTTCATTCATGATGCTTGAATTTCTGGTATACCTTTGTAATGAGGCCAAGACATTGATGGGGATTTGATTTGTGTAATAAATTCTTCTTATCCGCATGTCGTCTTCTCAGGACGGCAGTGTGAGATCTGGTTTATGGTGGAAAGGTCGATAAAGGTTTAACACTTCAGCCCTGAAAACAAACATGGAAAAAACGCAGATAGACAAAAAGTGTGGCACACAGTACTAAGAGTGAAGAGTCTTCAGATTATTCGTACAGCATAGTTCAGCTGCATGTGCTGCCTGAGTATAAAAATGGACGAATAACACACGTCTCATGTAGCTTAGTAAGCAAGAACGCTTCTCTCTGTAATTTTCTATGTTCCAATTTTAGTGGTTAACCCATCTATTTTTTCCCAAAACATTGTAGCTTTTTGTTTTGATTCACTTGGCAAGTAGATGAAAGCAGAAATGTAAGTGAATCAACTTTATTCATTTCCCTTTTCTAAAAAATATAGGACTTTAATGTAATGTGTGTGTGTGTGTTTAATGAGCCATGACCCTAAGAGAGTGTCAAATCTCTTTGTTTTTGACCTTGAGTTGACACTCTACTGTAGGTTTTAAGGAAAAGAATCAACTTTTTAAACCATCCTTAACCCTTACACATTCACTGGATCGTCAATGATCCACTGAAGCTAATGACTGAGCACAACTTATTAAGATCGAAGAGTCCAAATTTTTGCCTTTTTTGGACATGCTTGACATTTTTTGATTTGTTCAATTATCCAACAATGAATTCTTTAAGGTATATATGTGGTTTTGGCTTAAGAGTTTCTTACAAAAAAGCTTTTCCATTTTGCTATTTCAAATGGGCCCAAAAGGTGGATGTTTCATGGTTAAATTCCAATCAGCTTCTCTGCTATGGTACATTAACTCACTGTTTTGGAAATGATAAATGCATGCACAGATAAAATTTTTAGCTGCACTCAAACATGACTGGAACAGAGCAGAGAGGAAGGTTATGGTGCAGGTGTTGTGGTCATTGGAATCATTTTTCCTCCACAAAAACTTGTTACCATCTGTAATTCATATGCTCTTTAATCACTTTATTAACACCAAAGCCTCAAAATAGTGTTTGCAGAAAACATTTAACCTGACAGAAGCAAAATTTTTAAGACTTATAAGCAAGATTTTGGAGATATCTCTTTGAGGTAAAGTTTCCAGTGGTGTTGTAACATTTACCAACTCGTTTTTTTTCTCTGTCCCTTTGCTCTTTGATAAAATTATATAAGTTTGACCCAAACCTGCCCAGTGCTCCACTGAGCCCCAAGCATTTGTTTGCCATGCAGTTTGAAATGTGGCGTGTAGTAATTATGTTTGCACTGCTAGAGATGTGCTCATCTAGTTACACATTTCTCTCAGTCTAAACATCAGATAAATTGTGCAATATTTATCAATTTGCTCCAGACTTCATTTTAGATGGTTGTTTTTTTCTCTTTTTTTTGCAGAAATGTAACTGTAATGAATCATCCTATCTGATCTATTTAAAGTAAGGTCTTATCTTTGTTCAAACAAACCTACATTGGCCTGTGTTTGTGTAAAATGCAAGACACTTTTTACTCTGGTTCTCCTGTGAAGAGGAAGGCAAACTTTCGAGGTTGTGATATTCTGCAGAATGTAAACAAATCATCTAAAGTTCGGTTCCAGTCATCTCTCACAGGCTGCTTTGTGATTGCTTTGTGGAAAGGTTTCCGAGATAGAGACACTCGACAACAGAGCACAAAGGGGACATTATTTAGCAGCTGTCTCAGTCCTACTCTGACTGGGCAGATCTGTGCCTGTTAAAAGTCAGGAATTGTGCGTCCAGGAAAAAAGATCCAGCAGAGGGATTGTTACCACAGTAAATCGCACTGGAGAGGCTCAATTTGGGCTTGCTGCTTAAGGGACCGCTGTATGAACTTTCGAGGTACAATAAAGGACTGAGTCATCCCCAAATGTGTTTTTTGAGCTCAGTCTCACTTCCTCTGATGGCTGATATGGCACTTTTTTTTCTCAGAATCACATTTAAAACAGAGAAATTTGTTAGTTTGTCCCAGTTTTATATCCTGATGGGAATGTGTCTGCTTGACCTGTACTTTTCACAGTTTTTTCCTAGTATTGAAAGATAAGTCTAAATGTTAAGCACTGTCTCAGCCTTGAGGATTGGTTGTTTTGCATTCATGCAGTCAATAAAAGTGCTACTTTGTTCTTTCTAATGTGTCAATTGCAGGTGTGGACAAGCACACACAGTTCAGCTGTGAAGCTCACAACATGAAGGGTGTCACAACCTCAGCAGAAGCAAATATCAACATCAAAGGTAAAACTGGGTCGTTTGGGGACTGTTAGACATTCCAGGAGGATTTCAAGTCCTGCAAGCTGACCAATACACTACCATGTTTGGGAGTCAATAGAGGTTTTTATTGTGTTTTGTAGTGCTTCCAAGCCCTGTGTCCAATATTACTGTTACGGAGAGGCAGTCCAATAAGTTGATGCTGAGCTGGAGCCCTGGACATGATGGTTTCTCCCCACTAACCAAATGCCACATCAGGGTAAGTTATGTCTCCACAAACAGAGCTGTTGCTTGAAGGGAAAATTATACCATACAAGTTTATACACCGAGAGGGGTGAGTTCTCCTGCTTGCAGAGAAGTGCCAGCATTGTGCAAAAGTAGAAGTCAAGAGAGTTTTGTTTTTACAAAGCGGCACATCCCCTCGCAGGGGGGTAAAGACAGCATTTGCAGTTTGACAACTCAGCTGTCCATTTCAAATTAGCACTGAGAATCAGATGACTACCTTAACCATCAGTGCTGACCAGACTTCCATAAAATTATGACCAACTTCCCCTTTCATGTCCTCAAATTGATGCTTAAGTGTCCTGTGTTCTGCTGAAGGTCAAAGAGGTGAGTCGGAGGGAAGGGGAGGTGATGATCACCCGGTTCATCAATGTCACAGTGCCACCTTTCCAACATGAAGTCCCTGGGCTGCAGGCCATGACGTGGTACAACATGAGTGTTTCCTGCAGCAATGATCTGGGAGCCTCTCCTGTTACCATGTGGATCCAGAGCAACACCACAGAGGGAGGTGTGTGAGCATTTAAGTGACTATGAGCAGTTTGCAAGTTGAATTTGTTTTGCAGCAGGCTGATACACAAGCAGATTTTTGGTGCAACTGCAGCAGATACATGAGAAAATGGTCTAAATTCACAAGGCTAAGACAGCTTTTACCTTAATTACCACTTTGCGTGTTATGAGAAGAGCCCCAGTGTTATGTTCCTGCCTTGCTCTTATCATAGCAGAATCCTGTTTAGGTTTCAGGGCCATAGCACTATGTAATTAACCTCCTACTTTCCCATCCGGAATGTGTTTAATGTAAGCCTCATTGCATTTGCAGCACGTAATGTGCAGGACTTTATGGAAGTTGCAAAAGTACCTGCTTTGCTCAAAGTAAATCCCCCTCACAAAGATGCCATATCCACTAAATCTGTGCTGCTTTCCTGAAAGGTTGCAGAGGAAGTAGGATGGTCTCTCTGAGAAAACACAAAGTGCTTTCTGGGTGGAGCTGCTTTCAGTTTCCTTCCTAGAACCACCACGGGGGATATTTTAGTTGAAAGATATCAACTCTGGCAGGAAGTGACCACATACCAAACTGTAATCAAAGATCTTAATGGAGGGACAGTCTTACCTTTTCTTTTCCACTTTGATTTGACTTTGATGAAGTTCTTAATTTCTCTGTTTCCTGTTTCTGTCACCTTCTTAGTGCCATCAGTTTTTCCCCGAAATGTCACTGTGCAGCTGAACGAGTCGTGGCTTATGATTAGTTGGAAACCTCCACCAGATGACAAGATAAACGGCATCCTGCGCGGCTATGATGTAATTGTCAGGCATGGCACACAAGTAACCACGGTGAGCTTGTCAACATCACAGCAATTTAACAATCAGCCTTTTGTTTTTCCTGTTTCCCCCCCCCCCCTTTTTTTTTTTAGAAAAAATAAGAATCATTTATTTATCTTTTCTTGTTCATGGTAACTTAGTTTAATAACAAAATATAAAAGGAGAAGAAAACAGACAGAAAAAAAATACAAGAATAAAACAGATTTAAAGTTGTAATCACTGACTTCAATACTGGAGAATTGGATGATACTAATGGCCACAATACAGCCATAGAGCAGTGACAAATACCTGGCATTTTCTGAGACCACTTCAGAATAAAAGCATTTTACTGGTGACATTTTATCTTTTGCATGAAGTAATGAGTGAAACGTTGAGGCACATACACACACGTAGCTTATTTTTAATCCGTTATGAAAGCAGTCTGACTCCAGTATAGTAATACTGGACTCCAATGACCTCCAACAGGATCTACATGTGGCCTAATTTAATCAAAAGTGGCATTATTCAAAAACTTAAAATTAAGCAACTAAATTTTTATTAAAGGAGCTTGGTTTGTGTCAGTGTAAGTTTGTGTGTGGGCAAAAGTCATTAACAGTTATGTATGTACTACAGAAAACACACAGGCACATATGATATATAGAATATATGATTACGTTACAGTAGTAGGTAGTAAGTAACCCACTTTAATATTTTCCAATATGTTATTATAGATAACATGTGCAAAAGGCCAAATGTCACATGTATATATTTAAACACATATATTGTTAAGCAAGATCACATACACATGACTTATCAACTTATTCTCAGTAATCAAAAGTAAAATATACATATATTTTTTCAGGAATTTGTTAATGTTTTTCAGAAATTCACTTAAATTTCTGTTTAAACAGTAGCATGAGGAGACAACAGCTGTATTTCAGAAATAGATGTCTTTAATCTTGCATAAATTTGATTTTTTTTTACATCTCTTTTTAAACCTTCTTTAACAGGAGAGTGTTTTTTAAATGTTGCTGAGCTTTATCATCTTTCCATTTCAATTTTTTAGAACTTCATTTAATGATCCTTGTGTTTTTTTTATTTGTTTGTTCTTATTAGATTTTTTTTACACACTTTGTTGTGAATAAAGGTGCTATGAATTGTCTGAGGTAGAGGGAGAAACACAAATAACACATGAGTTATTAACTTTGAACTCTCTACATAATCACTCCATGAGTTGAACTGTAGCTGTATGTCTCATATCCTTCCACCTTTGGCCCCACAGGGTGCCTGTTCTGTAGTATGTGTTGTTCCCCTTTATATTTTAAGTATATTGTATGATAAGTTTTATGAGCAATAGCTCTGCTATCATTGAGCTGCTGTTTTTTTTGATCATTTCTGATAACAGTGACTAATGCATGACAAAAATGAAAGGAATGTGTCTCAGTTCTAAGCAATATGTGCTCCTCCCTTTGTCCAGCTGACTGAACCAGAGTTCAGCTTCCCTTTAATCTGTGAAATCTGCCACACCTCTTAGAAATCAACAAGATAGGGAAAGTCATTAACATCAAGTGCATTTTTAGATACACTCCAAGAAATAGCACTATTTATGTTACTATCAACTTCCTATGTACATATCAAATTCCTGGTATAATTCCATGATGCTGTTTGTGCATCACAGGGCCTCTGTTCCTGCATTAGTCTCCTCAAATACAATAGTGTGTTTCCTGTCCTTCCTGTCCATGTTGTAGTTAAAGGAAGCTGATGGTGTGAAAACTGTATTCAGTGTTTTCCTTGCTTCAGCATGTGGCTTTGAGTCATCACACGGAGAATGGAATATGAATACAACGGGATGTGTACCATAGACTCAGATATTCGCATGTGTCGTCCAGTCACTTGGTGATGTCATGACACACAAAGGCTTTGTATTTGTGGCAGTGACTGGAAGTGCGCACAAAAGCAACATGCTAAATCCTCAGACTCACCTGTCCCTTTAAAACAGTTTCACTGTGACATAAATAGTTAAAATAAACAAATGATTTTTACATTAGAGGAGTAATTTGTAGTAATTACTTGCTGTGTGTTTCATGGTAGAAATTGTGGCGCCATTATCATCTTTTGAATCTGAAGTTGAGTCCCATAGTATTTTGAGGATTTGCTGTTGTCTGGAAAATTTACCCACATGATGCAGTCTGTTTGGTGCCACGGACATGATGGTCCGTTAATCATGGGTTCAGTGCTGCCAGTCCAACTGTCAGCACATTGGTAAAGCAGAGGAACCCCAGATGTTACGGTATGGTGTTGTGAAATACAGGGCTATGTCTGTCACATGTTCCCTCTCGTTGCAGCACATGAGCTTATCCAGAATGTTGCTCTCCTTCCCTTTTTTTGTAAAGAGTTTAGTTATGTTCAATAGTACCCAGTGCACAGTTCCCTGGGATTTCCCAAAAAAGGTTTCATATTGTAAGTGAATGCATCAGAGCAGCTTTAAGGGACTTTTTAGTTACATTTCTTGCTTGTTGTAATGCTTAAGTGGAAAGGTGGAAAAAAGGAGAGGAAGACACATTGAGAGAAAGGACATAACATGCAGTAAGGTTGTTGGGCTGATTTGAGATGTTGCACAAATGTACAACATGTATTTTAGCATGCTGTTCCAACATAATGTTCCCAAAATAAAATCTTGTTACTGATGTGAAAATCTGCCTCTGTTTAATTTTAACTGTAACAGAAAAACTGTTTAGCCTGTAACTTTTGTTTTTCTAACACGTTGTACTTTCTTTACAAAGAAAATTATAAACTTTTGAACATGCTTTTAAAAGAAATTTTAATTATGACACTATACTGGGCAAGTTTGAATGATTTGTGTTGTTTTGTGTCATTTCAGATCCACAGAAACACTACCGGGGCTGTTGTAGAACTGCAGGAATTTAACACGACCTACAGTGTGGAGGTGGCTGCATGCACGCAGGCAGGGAGTGGCATGGTCAGCCCACGAGTCCTGCTGTTTGTGCCAGAGAACAGTAAGCTGCTCTATAGATTTATCTCCTTGTCTTATCATCTGGGAACTTTTTAATCTGGACCACGTAGTTCAGATGACTTATTGTACCATGCTAGAATAACATCACTGCCCCATTAATAGATACAGCACCTTGCAAAGCTTCTTCAGTATTCTTAGCTATAGTAGTGGCGTGGCTCTACGGATGCCAGTATTTTCCCACAGTCAGCAATAACCTGGTGGATCGATATGAAAGTTTAAACGGACATTTATGGTCACCAGTGGATAAAGTATACAGACTCCGCTGATATATTGACTTTCTTTCAGCACGAAATGTGTGTTGTTTTGTATGTTTTTTTTTCTGTTGAAATAAATAACAGCTTTTGCAGGGATTTCTATGAAATTTCACAGATGCAGTCATGTTCCATAGAGAACTGTTTTAATTACAGTAACTTTAATAGTATAGTCTTTCATCTAGTGCAACCAGGTCAAAATTTCAACATGTATAATACTGTGTGGCCAAATACCAACAAAACTACTGGCACTCCCATCAGCTTTAGGTGCAGCCTAGTTTAAGTTCAGTGCTAATTAGCAAATATTAGCATGCTTAGTTATTTTTGGATGGTGTACATGTTACATATCAACATTGGAGGATTGTTGTTGTGACTATGTGAAGTAGTTGATGTTAGTATTTAGCCCAAATGAATGCTGGGTCTTAAGACAGCTCAACAGAGCCACTAGCATGGCTGCAGACTTGTGTTTAAGTTTAGCCTTAACTCTTGTTTAAGCAAGACTGCTAACAACTTGACACAATGGGGTAACCTTGAACATTTTTAAAAGATCAGTTAGAAGTTAAGAAGTTGCTTAGAAGCAGCTGTACATGCTGACAACATTCTTATCGATTCACACTTGAACACTTTTATCTATAAACATGTTGCTTTAATCTTTATTTTGGCAAAAAAAATACCACTAAGTGACATAAGCTGTCATAAGGTGAATGCAGTAATATCCCATTGGCTTTGGTAATAAAATTCAGACAGCAAAATCCCCAATTTATTTTATTTTGGACATCCAAGTTCTGTCTCTGTTGAACTTTGATCGTGCTTATCATCTCTTCTTCCAATCTCAGAATCAGTTGTGTCCCCATCGGCCAGTCCTGACGCTGGGGTCCCAGAGTCTCTCTATGCTGTGCTGGGTGTGGTGTGCGGCGTCTCTCTTCTCATGCTTATCATCTCAGGGGTTATCTGTGTACGCAGCAGGACTTCTGATTCTTGCTTTGGGTATGCTGTCAATCTTTTCCCTCTGTGCAAACACAATGTTGATTTAATTACAACCCTTAAAGTTTGACTGTTTTATCTTTAAAAGTACTTGAGATCGCTGTATTTCTTTAACTATTTGCCTGCATTGTACTTTAATTTAAAAATATAAAAATATTGATGCTGTAGATCATTTCATTGGTTCCTGAGGGCATTGTTTAATCTGTCTTCAGTGGCCCACTGTAGTAGGACTTAAAAATCTTACGACTTCCGGACTCTGTTAATAAACTGCTTTTGCTTCCTTTTAATCATCGTTGCACCTGAGGTCAGTAATAACAGCAGCTGTAGAGACGAACAACAACTAGCTGTTAACTCTCCTATTATGAAGTCTGTGAGTCAGTCTTGCCACTCAGGATATGGATAGGAATGTGTCACTGGCTGTGGGGTCAGATAGGAAAACAGTTTCTGACAACTCAGAGGGTTTCCTCAGTAGGACCACCTCTTTAGTGTGTGTGTGTATAATAACAGAGCTGCAATGACATTTGGAGGAGGCTTTGCTCTCTGCCCAGCATTCCCTGTTTAATCTTTTTCCCTGTCTCCCTCTGCAGGCGGTTGCTCGGAGGTGGAGAAAAGCTGCAGCCTGTTGTACAGTACAAACCCCAGAGATCCTACAACCGATCAGCCATAGGAATCACACGTATGTCACTAAATATTATTGTTGAGAATAAACATGTATGTAGACATGTATGGTGGCCTGCTTAAGGAAGTACACAGTAACTTAAGTGGCTCCTGTCTGCAGTGGGAAACCTTGGCATTAGTGATGAACTTCAGGCCAAACTTCAGGACGTGATGGTGATGAGGAGCTTGCTTTCCATCGGGAAGATTCTTGGAGAGGGTGAGTAAAGTGTGTAAGCATAGGAAAAACTTGTGTCAATGATTCTATATGGATCAATGCAGATAATTCTGTGCAGAGCATTAAGTACTTATGCTCTGGTTTCATTTATTAGGTGAATTTGGCTCTGTGGTGGAGGGACATTTAAAACAACCAGACGGAACATCAGAAAAAGTTGCTGTGAAGACAATGAAATGTGAGTTTTTTATTACTAGAAGAAATCCTGTGATCATCTATAAACCATAAAGCAGGTGTAAGATGACTTTCCCCTCTCTTCAGTGGATAGCTTCTCTCAAAAGGAGATTGAAGAGTTCCTGAATGAGGCGGCTTGCATGAAAGACTTCAACCACCCTAATGTCATCAGGCTGCTCGGTAGGAGTGATGATTTTCTTCTCTTAAGTATTGCAGCATGCCACCTCTCTGTTCCCTGCTCCATTTTCATGTGCACATACTGACTTTATTCCTGTGGACTGACTTATCCTGTAAGGCGTGTGTTTGGAGGGAGGTCCAGGACATTTTCCCAAGCCCATGGTTATTCTGCCATTCATGAAGTATGGAGATCTACATAGCTTCCTGCTGCGCTCACGCCTGGGAGAGAGTCCTATGGTAGATATTGCTGAACACTGAAATAAAGTATTGTTATTAAATTAAACAATAAATACTTTAAAGTCTAATGGTATTTGTTTTTATGCAGTTTTTGCCCACACAGACACTGCTGAAGTTCATGGTTGACATCGCTATGGGTATGGAGTACCTCAGTGGTCGTAACTTTCTGCATCGTGACCTGGCGGCTCGCAACTGCATGTAGGTTACAAATATGTTTGGTAATCACTTTTCGATTAAGGGAGGATTGTCTGAATAGCTTTTCCTGTATTTTTCTATTTGTTTTGCAGGCTGCGTGATGACATGACTGTTTGTGTCGCCGACTTTGGGTTATCTAAGAAGATCTACAGTGGAGATTACTACAGGCAGGGCAGGATAGCCAAAATGCCTGTAAAATGGATTGCAGTAGAGAGTCTGGCAGATAGAGTTTTTACTGTAAAGAGTGATGTGGTCAGTACTTCCAACAGCTTTGTCTCTTTTGTGTTAACTTTACTCCAAATGTACACTGTGTCTCTTCCTGTAACAACCGACCCATTTTTTTCCTGCTCATTATCATCTGTTGCGTCGAGCAGTCAGCTGATTAAACACAGCACTAATTACTCAGCCTTTTTCTCAGGCATGTGGTAAAGTTCCGTCTTGATGGTCTTTCTTGAATTGATCCATCAGGGTGTGGTAGTTCAGTATATTTCCATTACTTTTCAAAGTTTCCTTTATTTTGCAATTTAAGAACTTCCAATATCCAATTTCCTTAAAATAATTTTGTCCTTTGTTTTGTCAGTAAAAAGGCAAATTTCATTGCAACTCAGTGGTGAAAAACATGTATTTTTTTCTCTACTTTTAGGGCTAGTTAGGTCAGGGATTTGATTAGCTAACTAACCTAGAAAAAAAATAATAAAAAAGAATCAGATATAAAAATAGAGTCTGATTACATTTATAATTCACACAATTTTGCAGTGGACTGCAAATACAAATACAGATGATCCTTTTGAAATAAATTTCATTTTTAAGTCAGTGCATGCTATGGATAAGACTGAATTTGTAATATTTCTAGATAACAGAGAAAACAGCAGACTGCTGTGTGCATAGCAAGTTGTTCAAATGAAGTGTCATCTAAACTGAATGTCCTTTGTGATACAGTGGGCATTTGGTGTTACCATGTGGGAGATTGCAACACGAGGCATGACGCCGTACCCTGGTATCCAGAACCATGAGATTTATGATTACCTTCTTGAAGGACACAGACTGAAGCAGCCACCAGAGTGTTTGGATGAGCTGTAAGTGTTGTTTCTTTTTAACACAAATGTTGATGTTTTGTTTGATTTGGACAAAGGATCCTATCAGAGTTGAGACAGACAGAAATGAGGGTAACATGTGAACTCAATTTATTGACTGTTTTAAGAGTATAATGCTAGTTTTTTACTTTAAAACCCCACAATTTTTTTTGGTTACTTATTGTCATTTGCATGTATCTGGGCTTCAGTTCTGCTAAACAAATCACTAATATGTAATCTTTCAGTTTTTTCTCTGTGTTGCAAAAACCTTACTGCAAATTGCATGCTTAAAAAACAAAGCGCCAAGAATGAGCATGAGTACCTAGAAGTTGTTTTGCATTTTAAGTACTGATGTACATAACACGTGTCTGCTTTTTTCAGTTCTCCTTATTTTAGCTTACATCCTTGTTTGTCTCACAAACAACGTTAGAATAAAAACACTTAAAATTAAACTAGACCACTTTGCTAACCACTGTGGTGAAATTAGAAACTAGCTGTAAAACCTGCATGTGTGTTTTGAAGGTTGTTGTTGCTGAAATTAATGTCCCCAGTTGTATAAGCTGCATCCTGTAACGGGGCTCTGAGTTATGTCTTTTTTTTACCTGTGCCCAGGTATGAGATCATGTACAACTGCTGGAGGGCTGATCCACTTGACCGACCCCTCTTTCCCCAACTGCGAGAAATGTTGGAAAAGCTCACAGAAAAGCTTCCAGAGTCTTTCAGCAAGGATGATATTATTTACATAAACACCAGCTTTCCTGAGGAAGATCCTGATGGAGAAACACCTCCTGCAGAACGTCCTCTATTCAACTCGTCACCTTCCTGCAGCCACCAGGCAGCAGAAAATTCAGTAGTTACAGCAGACATTCACGGGAGCTTGGAGGAGGAGAAAGATGAGGAAGATGATCGTTATGTGGTGGTGATCTCCTCTGATCTCTCCCTAATCTCTCCTACAGCGGACACTCCTCTTTTGTCAAGTGATTTAAGACAAGCAAACAGAGACACACTTGCTGATGTGACTGAAATGGATCAGACCTCCAGTGACACTTCTTTACTGTTGTAAAGATTGGTACCTAGCAGTTCCAAACTGTTAAAAAAAAAGGCCACCATGGTTCATCAATGCTAAACATTATGCCTCGTTGCACTGGGAGCACCTTGACTTTTCCTGACGTGGACCTTCTGTAGGATCCCTCTCTGCAGTTAATGCTTTACATGGCCAGCCTACATGTCAGTGTTAGGAATGTTGTCTATGTGTGTCTGCATCAAACATGTACTATAAGCTTGAGATTCACTGAACTGTGAAATTGTTTACTGTATGGAATTTTGTGTCTTTAATGTATATATAGACATGTACATAACATTTATAAAGTGATCTTATATACTGTTAAAATACATGATTCATAGATTTTTTTCAAACTTAATTAAAATGGGAAACATTTTGCTAAGATTCACAGATTCCCTCCCATTTACTGGCAGTGTTTATATTATTATGAGAATGAAAATGATCTTTTTAAAAAAGCAAAAGGTAGCAACTACAAAAATGAAAAATATCTACTTAGAGCCATTACCAAAGTAAAAGTAACCAATACAATGTAGTTTTACTTATTTATATGTAAAAATTCTACATCTAGAATTCTGCTTGAGTAAAAGTATATAGGTAATCATAGGGAAAAGTGCTCATTCTGCAGAAACATGCCTCACATGGCTGATATAATGTGTCTTTATTTGATTGTTTATTGTTGATTGTTTAATATTAGTGTGCAAGCAGCATTGTAACGTAGCAGTTTGAGATGAAGCTCGTTTTAATTTTTTTATTTACTGTGTATATATATTTATATATATTTACTGTACACAAGGACAGATAAATAAAACTTAATTAATAAAAATAATAAAAAATAGGTTAATAAAATTATAACCGGAGAAGAAATGTGAGACCATACTCTGGATACTCATAATATGATAAAACTATGCTGTACATGGTCAGTGTACTGTAGCAGGTGGAGATACTGTTAATTCTTTTGAATGGTTGTGGCACAGTGCCATGTCGGCAATGAGATTTAGATTAATTATACAATCAAAGTAAATATGTACATGTAAATGAGGTGTATTTCCTGGTAAGTCCAAGGTTCAGGATGTATTTAACATAACATATTCTTTGAAGGCACAGCATTTCACTAAAAATGTATGGAATGAACACTGTCATAAATGAAAGTAAAAATGTCAGTGCTTTTTAGTATGTTGATGTAATGAGAAGGTCAAGGTTACTACAAGTTTAAAGTTTAGAGAGAGACAACAAGATAAGGAGCACCTGGTTCACCTTTCTGCTTGCAAAGAAAAACACTCTTCAGGTGGGTTTTTCACTTGGTTTAGTCAGTGTGAATAAATAATGGCTGACAGATAGTTAACCCCGTGATCCAGTAGGCTCGTCAGCAAAAACTTTGATCTTTTGTAATAAAAACAGTCTCTACACTGGGACACAGGTGATAGTCACTTTTCCAGCTGTTGCGTTCAGGGCGCCTCCTGCAGGGGAGTGTTCAAGACCACAACGAACATGGCTGCTGCCGTAAAGATGAGGACGTGGAGCTGTCCGATCAGAGGAGTTTTCTACCCATGGGCAGTCCTTTTTGTAGTTTTAGTTTGCACCATAAATACAGCTGTTGCAGCACCAGAAACTGGACTTTGGAAAATCACAGTTGTAAATGTGAGTATCTCATTGAAAATACTCAACACAATCTACAAATTCAGCACCAGCTAGCTAACGTTAGCCACAATAACGTTAGTTAGCCTTGTTATCCTTGCTGTCAGCTGTGAGTGTGTTGACAGACAAGTAAACTGCTCTGCATTAATGGTGTCGCGTTATCCTTATGAATGCGACTTGCAGTCCTGAATTAATTTTGATGAACTGTGAGTACCGAAAGAGCATACAGTGTTGTTAGCTAAGTAGCAGTTAGCCTTCTGGAGAGAGGCTGATATGCACTAAAAGGTTAACTGTTAGCCGTTGGCTAACGTTAACTAGCTGGCTTCAGGCTAAGTTGGACAGTTGTCAAAAGACTGACTGATGATTTGTTGGTTGCCGAGAGAAACCCATATATATTAGTATCTTTCTCATTAACCCAATTACCATCTCTTTACTTACATTTGAGAATCCACATTCCAGTGTGAACTTTGTTCTCAAGTTTATGTAATGTGCTTATTTAAATCTTAAGTCACCAACCCCCAACACAGTATTGCTGATATAAAGATGTAAACACATCCAGCCAAGGAGGGGCCTCTCCTCTTTTTTTTATCAGTAATAATGCAGAGTTCCCAGACTTAATCTCAGGGGGACTAGGATGCTGCCTATCAATAATGTAAGAAGTGAGAAGTTTCAAATAGCCTCTGTGGTTGTCTCTGTCTGCATATCTAGTTGCAGTATTGGATGTGCTGACAAACAGGTACAAACTACTAAGGCGAACAATCTGCTATAGAACTTATGCAGACAGATTAACACATTCACACCTTTGGACAACTTCTTTGTTTCTAATTCATTTGACAGACCTTTTTATTTTCTCATAAACAAAGAAACTTCTCCTAACTTTATTGAATTTGAGCTTAGGATGAAACTAAATATATTTAGATTAAAAGGAAAAACATTTAGTTCATAAAATTTATTTACCATTTTTCAGAACTCAAGACCAATGCTGTTAAGGAAATCTATGTATAAAGACACTGACATTGCACTGGAAGGTAAGACGTGGAAAATGTGCTCATGATCTATCACAGAATTGTGTCCACTTTTTTTTTTTACTAGTTAATCATAACTTGTTCTTTCTCTAGTTGTGTCTTCTAACTGTCCCGAAGAGGTTGCCTTCACTATTCACTGGTATTTAAAATACTACCCATGTCATAATGAATTCAACAATATTGAAGTAAGTACATAAGTGTAATGCATACAAATATCTAGACAATCATATCTGTCTAGACCTGATTGTTTGTGAAAGCTGAATTGTCACTCATTGTCTGTAGGAAATGTATGAAAAAACACCTCGGAGTCGTGGGCAGAGCCTGGATCCAAATCCCCTTGGGCAAGGAGAGTACATCGAACACAAACACCGCTCCTTAACATGTAAAGATGGACTGCACTCCTTTCCAATGCTCAGAGTAAGTTTGTTTTTGTCATCATCATGGTGACACCTTTAGCATCATGACATTTAGTTTCTCTCAAAATATAATTACTCTTTGTGTTTTCCAGAAAGCCAAGGCAGACCCACGTCCAGCCAGTCCACCTGTTCAGGGGGAAGTGCCAGTAAGAAAACAGAAAGACTCTTTGATTTTACTGGAGAAGCAATATAGGGTTATCAAAGATTTAAGAGGAACAGAGTAAATATTATTGGCATCTGTCTTTAGCTGATAAGGTAGTATGTTTAGTGTGTTGTTTCTTTAAATGTTTTATCTGAATCGTATTTTTTAAATAATGATAAACACTAAAGTAGTTTTGCGACACTGCAGGATGAAAATGACACAAAATGGCTTACTGAGGAATATGACGACAGCACCACCAAGAACAGCAGTTCCAATATCAAAGACAACGTCATAGCCTCCACATGGAAGGACGGGCCTTATCTGCTGGTTGTTAAGATTGCTCCCAGTAAACAGGTTGCTAACTGGAAATTAGATGGTGAGATTTTTTATTTAAAAAGGCAATTACATCATGACCGACTAATATACTGCTTGTCTCCTATAGAGCCTTATCTCCCTTTATCTGCACGGAAACGAACTTAAAAGCATAGGTTGATTAAAAAGTCTGCCATAATGGTGCATTAATGTGCAGATATATGTTCATTCATCAGAAGTTGGCTTACAAATTTAAAGCTGTTTTGCAGCAAACTCAAAGCAAAGTGTTAAATTTGAGATCTGCCAAGAAAACAAATCCTTAATGTGATACATGCCTCATTTGTCTAATGTCTAGATTTTTGTTTCTTTCCAGTCAATGTGGTGATGAAAGGCAGCCATGGCTACATTTCTATCACAGAATGGCCTCTCATGATTGTAAGTTGCTAACTTAAAGATTTAGGTTTTGTTTTTATATGTCAGAAACTTTAACTTGTAAATTATATGTATTTTCATATAATGTGCCCACGATTCTTTCCTCGCCTTAATGCAGGGTTGTATTTGACTGTTTTGATTTTTTGCTTGTTATGGAGGAATTGTAAGATGCTATAACTGGGTCAAAAGAAATGGTTCACCCAAAACATACAGCTGTGGCTTTGGTCAACTCGTCACAATCCACCATAAGAAACTTAATGGATTACACGTCATAAACTGAACAGGAATATGTGACTACATACATAAACACAGCAACGTAGTTTCTCGTGATAAAACACAGACTCCATTTCAAAGAATTAAGCTTTTCAGTCAGTTGTGATTTGAAAAGTCACATGTGTAAACCAAATGCCTTTGAGCTTCCTCTGACCCACATCTGACAGGTCCAAACTTTTGCCTTGAATTTGGTTTTAGGTTACTGTAGAGAAACTGCTCCCATATGTGTTTATAGACTGATCCCTCACTCTTGGTTTGTAGTTCTACATGGTGATGTGCATAGTGTACATCCTGTACGCCCTGCTGTGGTTTATCTGGGCAGCATGCTACTGGAAGGATCTGCTGCGGATCCAGTTCTGGATAGCAGGAGTCATATTTCTCGGAATGGTGGAGAAGGCTGTCTTCTGTGCCGAATATGAAAACACTAACGCTGTCGGCTCTGCCTGTGAGTGTCTGCAGGTTATTTACAAAATACTTTTAACCTTTTTTATGTGAGATGGTAAGATGTTCTTTCCTCCCTCCAGCTCCAGGCTTGTTGATCTTTGCTGAACTCATCTCTGCCCTCAAGAGGACTTTGGCTCGATTGCTTGTCATCATAGTCAGTCTTGGCTATGGAATTGTTAAGTATGTCGACATGTATTTGTATTTGTACACACTACTTGTTTGTTAATTAAAATCAACAACAACAAAAATAACAATTATTGTACAAACCAAAAACAGGCAACCAACTTTAAAATTTCTCTGTGTCTCTTTGTTTTAGGCCTCGACTGGGGACAGTAATGCACAGAGTTGTAGGGCTGGGAATTCTCTACTTTGCCTTTGCCAGCATTGAAGGTGTCCTTAGGATTACTGGGGTGAGTTGTGTTGTCTGATTACTTTGCCAATTAATTCTGTCTAATATCAATTCAACCCAAACATGTTAACAATGATCTGACTTAAAAAAATACAGACAGGCTCTCATATTTCAGAAGCTCTCACCAGCTACTGTTAGTTTGCAATTGATTAACAACTGTTTGATGATCAAAACTGAACTGGATTAAGTTTCTGATGGTTCATGAGTGAACAGGTTGTTTAACCACTGTCTGATTTTTATTTTTTCTTTTATAACCTCACATGAAAAATAGCCAAGCATAAACAGTATTAAAACTCTATGACTTGTTTTCTGATTGTGATTTGAAGTAAAACTGACATCACAATTTGTGTATTTTCTTGGTTTGTTCGGGGGCTGAAAATAAAGGGTCGAGACAATGGCCCCGTTCTCATTACAGAAATTATTCTGGCTGTGTTTGACTCCTGCGCCATCTGGTTCATATCCTTTCAGTGTACAACAGCACCATTTATCAATAGTTATTATACCCCAAAAACTTCACATCAAAGTGGACACATTTGTTTATTACCTGAGCCAAAGTGATCTTGATGTTTCTGTCCTGATGTTTGGATGATGTGTTATTTTCTTCTTTGCACTTTGGGAAAGGGTTCTATAATTTACTGTCTATGCTTCCTTTTAATTTCCCATCCTATCTGTGATTTTATTTTTCTCTGTCTTTCTCCTCTTCCTTGTATCCTGTGACCCTGCTCGATCCTCCCTCCTAGGCGAAAGACTCGGACTTGGCCCTGCTGGCCAGCATTCCCCTGGCTCTGCTTGATTCCTCTCTATGCTGGTGGATATCCTTTGTGCACCTAATAACCTTTCCCTGTGTGGTTCTCCTCTACCCTTTCACCTCCTGTATATGCTCCCAAAGTAGACAGAAGAGTTTATCTGCAACTGTACTCTTTCTCAGATAATTAGCAGTAAAAGGGCAGTTGTTGTATGAGCTGGCGAACTGCATCTCAAGAGAGACAGCCCTACGTTAATCATTCATTCTCAACTTAAAATTGTAACAAGTAATTTTATTCTGGGTGGTGATTTAACTGCTTTGAACATCCATCAGTGTCACTTTTTTTTTTTTTTTTGCACAGTCAATGACATTTTGCTATGTGGTCTTAATTGACAGCCTTGATGTAATTTGCATGCTCAACCACTACCCCTTACAGGTTGTTCAATGATTATATGAATATGAGTGCCACTAGGGTGAGTGATGTAGATTTATTAAATAAATTTAAAGTACATTTTTTTCATTCCTAAGACACCCAAAAGTTTGAGTTTTTGCTGTTAACAAATTAATATTGTCTCACAGGATATAGTAAAATCACAAGGCACCACTTTTACTACAACTACATTATTTAAGAAACTACACTGGCAAATCTATAGAGAAGCCAGTTAAACAATGAACATACATTTAAAATCAATACATGCCAGATTTCAGTTTTGTTCTTAGTCAGTGACAAGCATGCTCAGTTGGTTCTGTGGTTGTTTAGCACTACGTTTTTGGTCTTAATTCACGTGAACTGTAAAGGCTG
>JAPZDY010000003.1:9212793-9226084 GCA_029783645.1 Ctenochaetus hawaiiensis
GACAAGCATGCTCAGTTGGTTCTGTGGTTGTTTAGCACTACGTTTTTGGTCTTAATTCACGTGAACTGTAAAGGCTGCCCTATCAGTTTTACCACAGTCGGCTGAGTCTGTGCAGGAAGTGCAGCCCTTTACATGTCAGAATTCATCCTGCTACTGCCATCAGCAGTCACATCCTTAAACACCTGTAACCCAGTTCCACTGGCAGCTATACATGCACACGTCATAACAATGCCTCCACCATGTTCAGCAGATGACTTACTATGCTTCTCATCATAGGCCGTTCCTCTCCTTCTCCTCATTTTTCTCTTTCCATCTTTTTGGTTCAACTAAATCTTGGTTTCATCGGTTCAAAGAATTTTTATTTCAGAACTGGGCAGGCTTTTTCAAATGTTGCAGTAATGCCATGTTTTTGTTTAAACCTCTCGAATTAAAGCTAAAAGTCAACACTCCATTCACCCCTTAATAGCTTCATTTAAATTAATTACACTGGTGTAATGAGGTAAAATTACAAAAAATATGTCACTGTTCTAGTGCTTATGGACCCGAATGTAACAGTGGTCACAAAGACGCATTCAACTTGCAGAGAAATACTGCAAAGCATAGGTATTACCTGCACTGTTTACTTCACAGGAAGAGGTTAGGAAGAGGTTATGAGGTCTGATGGATTAATTGGTAACAAGGCCTCTCAGTTATGTCTGTAAAATGTTTACCTTGACTGCCACTAACATCTTTGTCAGTCTGGCACAAACCATCAAGACCCTGAAACTGAGGAGAAATCCCATCAAGTTGTCTCTCTACAGGCACTTTACGAACACACTGATATTTGCTGTCATCGGTAAGAGGCATGACTACACTTGCAATTAAAATAGTATACACGCCTCTCTGTGCTGGCACACATGGTTTCTAATTATTTTTATTTTCATTTATGTAAATCCGAAGAGAACCCAAGTCCAATTCACACACAGTAAAGTATCTCTGAAACAAGAGTTGTCTGAACGTTGCCCTTTTCTCTCTCAGCTTCCATCATTTTCATGGGTTGGACAGCCAAGAAGTTCAGGCTAGCAGACTGTCAGTCTGTGAGTATTTGTCATATTCATATTTTTCTCAGGGTAACAAAAAAAACATGACTTTGGGATGACATTGTGTTGATAATCAGACCTGTTTCTGTTTTATAGGACTGGATTGAGCTGTGGGTGGAAGATGCTTTTTGGAGGTTTTTGTTCTCCGTCATTCTGTTGGTCATAATGTTTTTATGGAGACCATCTGCAAATAACCAAAGGCAAGTAGTATATTATGGCTGTTTAATTTGACCAACACTTTCTCCTTTTCCTATTGTTACTTTACTAATCATGTAATTTTATTGTCCACAGGTATGCTTTCACTCCTCTCATTGATGACTCTGATGATGAGGAGATTGAGGAATTTGTTGCCTCTGCAAACCTTGGTACAGTAACATCAAAGGAGCATGACTTTTAAACTTACCACTACTGAGTGTCTTTAAACCGATGACATGTATTTCTGCATTTTCTGTTTCATTCACAGCTGATGGAATTAAGTTGAGAGCATCTAAAAGTGAGACGAATGGCTCAGTGAAACCTGCTGAAACAAACCCGGTGAGTAACACGTCTGCATATCTGGTTCAGAGCAGTTCTGTTGTCATTAGTTAAATGGGTGTAATTTTTTTAAGAATGAAGCATCTATAAAAAGACCAGTATCCAAGTTCAGGAACTGAAGTGCATGAGTGTCACACATTTCAGCAGATGGCAGCATTTACTTTTTTTATCCTCATTTTCTACTTGTCCAGGATGAAGACTTGAAGTGGGTGGAGGATAACATTCCTAGCTCTCTTACTGATGTGTAAGTCAAATTTATATTTATAACTCCAAGTGTTTTCATCTAATCCGTGTGTGATTCTGACAGAGTCTCTGTTTTGTCTTTTCTGTCATTGCAGAGCTTTACCAGTCCTGCTGGACTCAGACGAGGTATGAGTTACATTACTTCAGAATCTGCAAAACAGGATTCACATGCAACATGTGTTGTGTATGAGTCCTTAATCAGATACAGTCGGTCAAGATATGTGGAGTTGTTGACTTTGTCCAAAAACAGTAGGAAAAAAGTCTTTCTTTAAAATGTTGTAGTCTGATTGTGGAGTCACTGTAAAATCTATGATATGGGGACTGATTTCAGGACAGTGACAGGACCCATGCAGATATTTTGGGGATTTTAAGTACATTTGTTTTTATTTACATTGACACAATTTGGTCTGCCCTGCTCCGTCAACCAGCAGTGATGGCATGCCTTTTCCACAGCCTGTGCAGCAGTGATGTACAAGTGGCCCCACAATATCAAGCGGTGTCATAGCTGTTATTAGCTAGCTAACTTCAGCTGATAAAATCTGCTAATGTTTGGTCATTTCAGTTGGGACATTCAGTGCATGCTGCTAGAAATGAGACGCCTGCTTTTGTCTGCTTCTCTCTGACATAATAAACTCATGATTTTAAAAAATACAAACCTTATGAGTCATAAGGTTTTTCACTTTTGTGAACTGTGCAAGAATTGAAGAGGATTTGCATTCTCCGCACCTTGAAAAGTGACAGACAGTAACATTGGTTTTCTGTGAATTATTGTCTAAAATGAAGTCATGTTTGTATTTTACTTTAGGAAATCATGACGACCAGATACGAGATGTCAAAGCTGGAGTGAGACAAAACATTTCCAACCATCAGCTGATCCATCTGAACCATCAGCTGGTGTGAGGACACAGCAGCAGTCCCTGACTCTGCAGCAGGATTTTGTCCAGGGTTTCCAGTCGGATGGTGGTTGAGTGCCATTTAGTTTTTCCAGGGGATTTTCCCAAACGGTAGCTACTTTGAAGGGTGGAGCAGGCCACAGTTTAGGGGGACCCTCTGCTCATTTCCTCATCTGCTCGGGAGCAAAGGACTCTATCAGAGGAAAACTGTCTTTTCACTGACCTCCTGGTTCACTTTTTTCCCTAATATGACCAGTTCTGAACCTTTTTTTCCAAAGAGAATGTTTCATTTTATATGAAGTGCTGTATTTATTTCTGTTTTTGTTTATGTAAATTTATTTTATCAGAGATTAAGAACAGTGGGCCTCATACATGAACATACTCTCAAATATATGTTAAGCGTCCTTTTGAGGGTATACAAATATTATAAGCGATTGTTAATAAAATAAGAGGTTTATTTATGATGGGGAAAAATAATTCAAAGGACTCAAAGGATTTCTTTTCAGTAATTAATGTCAAGAATGATATATTATTGCTATTTCTGCTGCCTGATGAGAAATGCAAAATTTGACTTCAGTCTGTCTATTAATTAATTTAAATCAGGCTCTTTCATTATAGATCAGTATATAACTGGGAAGTTTTTGCAAAGTTAAAGGAATTTGGTGAACATTATGTATTTTTTATGTAATTGAGTGTTTGAACCACACATTTTTGTTGCAAAGCATTAAAATCTGAGAAAAGAAAACTGAAAATTCCCAACACTAATCTTGAGTAGAACATTTGCTCATATGCACTTTGAAGATCTAACATGTGCCTACACGTAGTTCTTGTACGAGGCCTAATGTGTTCAGGCAGCTGAGAACAACATGTATTAAAGTGTTCTGTCTGTCTTAGATTGAAAAATACCCAGAATCCACAGTATTGGTGTGTGAATGATCTTGAGAGGGAAGAGGCACAAACAAGTAATTTGTACAATTTTAGTTTCATTGTAACTGGGTCCACCGTGTGTAAATTTAAGGTTTGCAGTCATGTTTTGAATCTGCTGTATGTGTGTGTCTACACAAACAAGGAGCAATATACTGTATGTATGTTAATATGGAGTTCATTATTTATTTGGGTTTCAAGTGTACTTATAAGTTTTTGAAGTGTGTGTGTTCACCCGTGTTTACTCTTTAAGTGTGTTTACAATATGTGCTTCCATTGTTGTAATGCATTGGAGTTTGAACAGACTCATAATGTATTAAGCGAACAGCAAACTGCAGCTCGTTACTTTTTTTTGTGTTGTTTGCCTTCTTTTCTGATAAAAAAATTGTGTTCAATTCATACACCTTAATAACATTGTCATTCTTTCAAAGAAGTCTTAATATGTTTATTTTTGTTATTATTGTAAAAAAAATGGCTGGTCTGAGTGTTTTTGTCAGTGTCTTAGAGTTGGAACACTGACACTATCTTCATGTGTGCTGTCTTGAGTTAATGTAACATCTACACTTGTAATCTTGTCCATCTGGGCCATCCAATTTTATAACACGTTAGATAAGTTGTGTGGTTAGCAAAAGCACAAGCTGATCACTTGTCACTGTTCTTTTCTTCTTTGGTTGGAAACCTGGAATAATTGTGCTTTTAATGGCAAGCTGTCCTCCTGTTATGTAAAACTGCAGACACCTGCAGTGGACCTTGATTATTTGTACGGATCGGTTTTGGCTGTTTCATGGTATTTCATAATTCCACAGGTGGAGGTGTCTGGATAAAAAGACATGTCTCTTTTGTTTTTTTTTGTTTTTTTTTCCAAAGGATCACGAAGACCTGGGCTTGAACTTTTCATACCAGCAGTTTTATTCTCTCTTCCTTCTCAGGAAGTGTGCACATTAAAATAAAAGAAATATTAACAATGAATCTAAAATGAGAGCAATTTTGTTTTCTGTTGTATGATTTTCAATTTAAATTTAGTCTTAAAAATCCATATTTGACAAGGTAGGGATTTGGTACAGCCCCTCAAATCTGTTTTTCAACTACAAGAATCACCAGAAAACAGAGGAAAAAGCTGAATGAATGGGCTATTATAAGAACAGTTATGATGAATGATTATGAAATGTTGAGAGGACAGTTTTAATGAAGCCCACTTGCTGAAAAAAAAACTAAATCCTGAGTTTTCTCTAGAGTCATTAGCCCTTAACAGACCTGTGACTAAGAGGACTGAAACAACATAAAATCCACAAACAAAACCAAAGCATTTGTCATGTTGTCATCACCAGTAGTTTTATAGGAACCAATCGAGTCAAACTTATGAAATTGAAGTCACAACTTTACCTTCTTACGGCCTAGTTGCACACTGTTCCATTAGGCAGTATGGTATTTGTATCAAGCATTAAAGTGTTAACATAATGTGGCCTATTGTGGCAGATTAGAGGCCACTTGAAAGTAAGAGACAAAAGCAAAGGGACCTTCATTCTACTTTCCTGTCCTCTCATATTTCAGAATTTCTTCCAAACATCCCACATGAAAGGTGATCCACAAGCGACCTCTCTGCCCTCCTTCTGGATCATAAAGAGAAGAAAATTACCCAACAGTCTCTGTCATTCAGGAACAACCAGAATGGAGATCCATGGCTTTAAAGTGTCCCTACTGTTCTACTTTTTAAATGACTTATGGCTTTGTGCTTTAATAGCCAAAGTTGAAAGATGTTTTAGGAGGACACTGTATGCACTGGAATTTCAAGAATTTATGATGTGGAGATTGTTTCCTCTTTTTTGTGAAAGGTGCATGAGAGCAGGAGCTTTATCCAACTACAGGGTGTGGACCAAAGAACAAATACACGCCACAGCTCTGCAGTTACATTCCAGATCACTGTACCTCATTACTCCAGTTTTCAGTGGTTTTTAGTCAGTGTTGCGATGTATTTTTAGTTTTAACCACTGTTTCTTTTCTACATTACAGTTTTCCTGTGTTTCACCTAATGTTGTGATTTTTGAGACTTTCTCACTTAGAGACAATTATGGTGTATTTGTGCTCATTTTGAGCAGCAGGTAACGGGACATTCATCTTGCATTGGTGAAGTGAAACAGTTTCTTAACCAACACCACAGAAGGTTGCGCTGTAAGTTTTAAAAAACTCTTTAAAAAACTTAAAAACTTATGCAGCACAGCACTTTGTGATGATATCCTTCCGTCACAGAATGAATGAAACATGCGAACATCAAACAGCCTGAAACAAATACTGCAATGTTAGCATTTGTGCTATGGTTACTGAAGGAAATGACCCCTGCCATTAAGACACGTTGTCATTCTCAGAGCAGCGTGTAGACCCAGGGCATGTGTTTTGATTCTCACCATCCAATCCTCCTCCTGGAAGCATGCAGATCTCCTGGCCCCTTTTATTGAAATGTAAACCCCAGGATGGAGATGTGAAGGAAGTTAAGAGGACACATGTGGGGAACATTAGTCTCTTCTTTCTCTAACAAATAGACACGCTGAGAGATGTTTTTAAGATGTGACAGCTCCATGTTCCTTGTATTAAAGTCAAGTAGAAATAATGTGAAACTCTTTTTGTTTCCAAACATGTGGAAAACACTGCTTGGACTTGTGCTGTCCGTGAACTGCTGCCCCAGGAGTTTTATTGTAAAAACACATTCTTTCTTTCTTTCTAACCTTTCATCTTTTTTGTTGGATATCTTTTTATAGACATCAAGTATTTATTTATTTGGTATGCATTTGGTTTGAAATTTCACTTATTAAAGTTCACTTTTAGGAGATGTTGAATGAAAACAAGCACTTCCACAAGGACATTTAAGATCACTGTTCAGCATCAAGTGAGGTGGCTCTAACAAATACTGAAATATTGGAATCTTTTTATTTCAGTTATGCAGAGACAAATTCCAGATAAACTGCGTAGTGCATTGGTAAGCTTACCAAATCATCTTGATTTAGAGTATAATGAGAGTATTTCTGCGTAACATACAGAATATGAGTATTAGAGAAAATATGCCCAGGTGCAAAACTGCATCTAATGTTCAAAAAACTCCCTTAGTATAATGAATGGTACTTTAAACAAGGCAAGCTAGTAAAAAAAGAAACAAATATACAGTATATGATGGAGGATAATGTTGCGTTCAGTATGTTACAATGTGAAAAACCAGCAACAATATTTCCAATAAATTAGAGCCACGGGAGCACTAATGTCTTATAGGGACTTATCATTGATAAAGCGAGGGCAGTGCATCAGCGCCAGGACCTGACCCAGAGCTGCAGAGACAGGATCTATGACAGGCATAGTAACAAACATAAAGCGACAGCAATGACAAAAATGGGTATTCATTCTTCCAAACCTTGTCATTCTGCTTAGTTTGCCAGTTGTCATGCATTCAAACACACTCAGTCAAACATCATAAGTCAAAGCTCATACTGACACTATATAAAGAAGCATCTATGATGTGTTTTGCCGTGTATTGTTACTCATAATATAACTGTTACATATTGGCTTGTCACTCTCTTGCTTATTTAGCTAGTTGGCCACTGAACAAATGCTGGCCTCAGCTGCTAAAACAAATGAAGTTAGTCATAGGTGATGAGGAAACTCTATCAGAAAACACTTCCTTGTTCCTCTTCCACTTCCCTGTCCCTATTCTTCCACCTTCTCAAGTTCCTTCTCAGAAGTTATATGGTGAAACCAGAATGTGGACCCTGGCTACGTGCTTGGCCTGAAAAGTGCGGTCACTGTACTCGGACATGTCCACGTCAACGCTGATCTCCTGCGGCCCACGCAGCTGCTGGACCAGTATCAGCTCACCTGTCTGTCTGTCTGAACGCTGCATGACAAAGGTGCCTCGGGAGTTTCCGCCCACTATGCCGAAGCGAAGGCTGTCCGGCCCTGTGCGTCCTGGGGCGGCAGCAGTCGCCATGCGGAAAAGCGTAGCGGGAGTCTTCGGGTTAGATGGCAGAGACAGGTAGTGGAAGGACACGGTCTTCGGGGCCAGGTGGCAGGAACGGCTGTCCATGGGGCAGGGGTTTCTTTCACACTGACTGCAGGACAGAAATGCAGCAAACGTTATGCAGGAGTCATTACAAGACAAAGAGGTAGATGTGTGTTAAAAGTTGAAACACAATGTGGCCTTTTGGTCCTGCAGAAACTATCATATCATTAGTGTATCCCCACGGAAAAGTGTTCAGAACAGTTTCTTTGTGACTAAAGAAAAGTGACACAGATACAGACACAACATTTTAGATCAAGTGACCTGAAGTCTTGAGTCATAAAAAGCTCTGAACTTTTTTCCATCTTACTTGTTCTCCCAAACTCTTAGCACGCATTATATCAGAATACAGAATGTACTACTTTTACATACTGTGCTACTTTGTGGTTAGTATACAAGACATTAACACACTAAGGGGAAATGTTATATAATCATATGTTAAAGAGAGAAAGGGAACTAGTTTCCAAAGATATAATAAAATTGTTGTTCTATTTCCTGAAAATGTCTAACCATCATCTGCAATTTGTTGTAATTTCTTGCAGCTGTGAGCAGCTATTTCTCTAAGCACTGCATTGTGGGACATACCAGAAAGTGGATTTGCACACTGACGCAATTTGTACATATACCCAATTCAGTCACTCACTTATTCACTTTCAATGCACTATGAACTGAAAACCTGCTTAGCATTACTGTGTACTCTGAAACAGAGAAACAGCCACTGTCTTACTCAATTCCATGCTCTCTCCCTTGGTACAAGTGTTTTCCCAAACATTCGTCCGTTCTCTCTGCTGGCAGTGGAGCACTGCTTCACCACATTGATGGTTCAGTAGAAGCAGACAGAGCTTTGTTTCATACTCTTAAATGAGGCAGCTTGGTGACGACCGGCAAATAGGGAGGTGGACTGTCTCCAAACAAGGTTTTACTTCACTCTGACACAGCTATAACCACAACTCCTTTTATTTTATTGTCATCCCTTTTATTGTTTATGAAGTCACTGTGCTTGTTAAAGTAAGACGTGGGCAAACAGGGACATCACGTCAACAAAATGCAGTGAGAGAAAGATACAAATATTTCTAATAATCCTTCATTGCACACAATTACAGCAAGCACAGCAGGTCAAAGGTGAACCAGGAGGTTGGTTGGTAAACTGTGATTGATGGTCACAACAGTTTAATTACTGGCTTCATCCTCCCAGTTCAGCATTTAAGTTTTCTTCCAAAAAACTTTGGTTAACTTGGCCATTAGCGATATTGCTGTGTTGCCAGACTCCTGCAGTAACCATGGTGAGTTTAATGTTGTTTCCACCAATAGCAGTGATGGCCAAAACTACCAAAATAAGTCCCACGTTTTATGAGATCCGAATTTTTCTTAAAGTGGTTTAGCTGCATAAGTCTTGAGGGTGTAGCACCTTGTTCAAGTGCCCTCCATCTCACCTGACTGACAGACCCTTCCTGCTGCAGATACACACATTTTGACCTCTTATTGTGCATAATGGGTCACTGGCAAGGATTACTGGCACACCTAAACACAGCAATCATCAATTTAATTCCTGCTTTTCTTGCTATTATAAGTCAAAATGTCTGCCAGAAGCCAATTAGTGTCTCACAGTTGCGTCTGATTTATTGTGCAGATGGCCATTTGACAGACAATTTCCTGCTGAAACATGGAAAACGAATGACAAACACGGGTCAAATTGTGGTCTTTCTACTTACAAGGGAGATGTCTTGACGTAGCTGATGTTGCCGTGAGAACGGGGACACTCTGGGTTGACACACTGGAAGCCCCCACCCGTGTTGATACAAGTTGTCCCGCGGCTGCAGTTGTGCTGCTGGCTTAAACACTCATCCACATCTGGAAGACAAAACAGCGGAGGTATGAAAGAATGAGGAGCGGGAAGAGACTTGCCAGACTGACTCTCTGCTTCCTGGTTACCACAAACTGAGCAGGGGGTGAAGTGCTGTGATTGTTTATTTGGATTTTTTTTTAGTTTAGTCTCCCACAAACGTTTCATGTCCTACAGATCTTTTCTGCTGGGAAAGGGTGAGGTCACTCATTCCACTGGCAAGCATCTAAAGCTTCAGGGGTGCAACTGAAAGTGGGCTGACAGACACCTCTGCAGAAACTAAAAGCCCCTCTCCTGAAGCCTCCATGTCTTTCTAAATCACAGGTATTCCTCTCTGAAGCTGCAGTCAGATCTGCAGTCAAGGCCCCGTGAATGAGCCTTTGTCCTCTGCTCCATCTTGTCACTCACCCTCACAGCTCCGCCCATCTGCGAGCAACTTGTAGCCACTGGGGCAAGAGCAGTGGTAAGAGCCTGGGACATTCACACACTCATGGACACACAGCCTCCCTCCTTGATCCAGGCGGTACACTTCACACTCGTTCACATCTGTCAAGAAACAGAGACAAAAATGCATGAACATGTTTGCCTTAAACATGTTTAACATGACCAGGCCAAAGCATTGTGCAAATTAGAAAATAGCAGGGAGAGGATGTCGGGGGATACAGGTAATAATATAACTATATATAATATCATACACATCCTGGTGAGTTTACAACACACTCTGGTGAACCAAGGTTTGTTGTTTCTCCCTCAGATTGTTGTCAGTGTTACGGTATGTTGTTTTAGTGCTTTGGGTTAGTGCATTTTGTTTGTTAACACATTTGGAACAACTATGGAAAACTCCATTTCCAAATGTTACTCAACCAACTACATCTTAAAAGCAACTGAACTGTGACCCAAATGGATTCTAATCAGCTTGTGACCTCTCGAGAGGATTATTTTGTTTGTCACAGACTGGCCCCACAGATTACTCACATTTGTAACAATATTAATCACCAATGGAGTAAAAGATTCAGGTATTCAGGGATCTTTTCAGGGCGCCAGCATGAGGAAAAGTGCTCTGTAGCTGACCTCGCTTCCCCGTGAGGAAGAGCAGCAGAAGGAGAATTTCCCCACAGGGATCAATTAAGTAACACATAATTACAGCTCACCCTGACAGATACTGTTGTCGGAGGTGCCACTCATGTGGAAGCCGGCATCACAGCTGCAGTGTTGGGCTCGGTTCACTTGGGCACAGCGAGGTCTCCGGCTGAATGCTGGATCATTCATAACACTCCACTCAGGTGGTGCTGCAGGAGGGAGATAAAAGGAAGGTGATGACCTTTGGAAACATGTGCAGCAGTAGATATCAGACATTCAAACAAGAATAAAACAAAGAGTGTCAGACAGGAATTTTGTCTAACTGACCTGTCTGGGTTTGGTGCTGGCAGTGAGAGCCACTCCAGCTCTGAGGGCAGGTGCATTTGTACTGGTTAACACCTTCCACACAGGTACCTCCATTCTGGCAGGGGTTACTTGCACACTCACTTACATCTGTGGGTGTAGTACAGAATGATCACTGTAGTGCAGTGCTTGTTGAGAAACTAAAAGCTTGCAGCAATTTTCAATCTGAACCTCATGTTACCATTTTTTCATCACGGTCATGCATGAAGATCAAAGGCACAACAGCAGTTTAGTCCAGTCACATTAGAGCTACTTCCTTATAAGTTACATAATTCTAAAATGAAAATGAAACCTGTGAGTTCTTGAGGTTCATGTGGTTTTACTGAAGAGAAAAAGAGTGTGACACATCAGGAAAAAAAAATAAAAGAGCCTCTGTAAGCCTGTTTTCTCATCTATCCCTAGAGCGGGAATAAGTGTCCACCCAATTTGATAACTGATACTTACAATGAGGAACTGCTACTGTCATTATGGGCACAGTGAGTCTATTGTAAGTCAGTAATGTCCTTCTATTTCTTACATTTGTGGAAAAGTACTATTTCTTTTCATAAATTAGTACTTGATGAATGAATTTGATTCAGGGTTATTATTATTATTATTAATTCGGTAAAATACACCCGTGTCTTCAATTTTAAAAGTTAAAACTTTGGTATCATCAAACAGTGGGCAAAAAGATGATAAACTTGTATAAAATGCACTATAACTCAATATAGAAATATTACAAAATGCAAATAGTTTGTTAGTTTAACTGTATCCCGTGTCTTTTAATCTTTGTTTCTGTAGTTAGCTTCAAAAGTTGTGCAGATGCTCAAATCATCTTTGAGCTCCAGCGCTGAGGCCACAGTATACTGGATGACAACCAATCCCTTTAATGTTTATTTGACTTCCCAAGGGGCCACCACAGGGCCACAACATGAAAAGGCCCACTTCACTCTGCTAGATATTTTTAAACTCTTCTTAACTTTAAAGTTTTCACACTCCGTCAATACTGCTTTTAAACCATGACTAAATTTAGACCACTTAGACTAGGCTGAAAAACATGAACAGGGATAATACTGTGCAGAGTCAAAACTTCATGTTATTTTAGCCTTGAATGTCAATAAACGTATGCACATGTTCAACCGAGTGTGCCACTTGGAATTTTTTGGAAGAGAGCCATAAGCACTGGCTGAAGGGGCTACCAACAGCATGCTTAGCATACTTCTCTGCTATCAGACCATGGTGTGGGTATAACGTCTGGACCTAACCCTGTCCAGTGGGACTGCTGTCAAAGAACCAGAGAAACATGAGCAAGGGAGGAGGGGGTTATCTTACAGTAGCTGAAACACTGCTGTTTATGAGGAGTAGAAACCTGGGGGCTAATGCACCCCACAGTGGAATGCAGTACAGGTGTTTTTCTGTGTACATTTAATGAGACATTTAATGCCATTTTAACGAGGGCTTCATTCAGTATGCTGAGGAGTTTAAACCACTACAAAGAATGGCTCTTTTCTTTGCCTGTTATCTGTGTATGTGAGAGGAACTCAGTTTGCCTCTGGGGCTGCTGTCTCTTACAGCCTGACATTCAGACTCTTCTGAGCAAAGTTTGCCCAAAATGGGTGCAGGGATTTTTGTTCATCACTGAATAACGCAGAGACATAGCAGTCCCAGGCCCTGAAACATTCCACCAAAGCATACGTGGGTTAAAGTGGCTGCGTGTATGTGGAGAAAGTCATGGGGGTGAAAAGCTCCTGCAGTAATCCTGTGATGAAAACATAACATAGCTGACGTGAGACTGCATTCCTTGCCTGAATCAAACGTAGCACCGGTCTCACACATGGCCAGGAATCGGTGTGTTATGCTCAACTAACTAGAAACTCCCAATGCGGCTCACCTTTACAGACAGCACTGATGCCAGACCAGGTGCCATTGTCCCTACAGACACGCGTGGCAGAACCGACCAGATGGTAGCCCTGGGAACAAGTGAAATGGACCTCATGTCCGACAAAATACTTTGAGCCGAACTTGGTTCCATGAGCCGGGGCTTCCAGGGAGGGGCAGGTGGTGGGAGCTGTGGGACAGAGAAAGAGAGCACAAAAGAAAAGGCCAGTCACATGTGGAGTAAGCCCTCTGACATCCTCTGGCATTCTCTGCCTGGGGACATACACGTGTCACTGGGCAGTGCAGAGCCTTCATGGGAAAGGACGGTACAAATGCCTCATTTACAGTAAACCGGCACATTTCCGGCCATTTTTCTGCATTGGAACTTCACAGGCAGCCAAATGTTATGCTATGTTGCATGCCTTGGAAAGTCTAA
>JAPZDY010000003.1:9226184-9251699 GCA_029783645.1 Ctenochaetus hawaiiensis
AGTCTAATACTTACATAATGTATAAGTTAATTACATGACATAACATTATGAATGGACTACATTTTGGATTTTTATGGGAACTGCATGGTACATCCAACAGGGAGGATAGTGAGAAAATGTTTCCTATTCTTTCACATTGGCTGCTCAAGATACTGTATGATGAGTCAGTCATGCAAAGTCTAACCACCATAAAGTCCACTGTGCTCTTTCTTAACAATTTTTTTGTTTAAACCTGCACTTGATGTCACAGTAAGATTACCTTGTGTGACATGGGTTGTGCAAGTCTGTATATAGGGAAGCATATACTGTAAAGTTGGCTGACGATGCTTAGTTTTACTTTAAAACGGTAAAAGAAGATGGGGAATCATGTAAAATATGATTTTATGAATATTATCAAAATATAAGCTATATTATTTAATTAATTAACATAGCTTTATCATGACCTTAACCAAATAAAAAATAGAATAAATCAAAAAAGATAGTTCTATATAAGGACTGTTAGATTTTAACTCTGCTCTAAACATTTTAAGCAGGTGGTGTTGTAATTTCACTTTTATCAATTCATTGCTTCTGTCATTATTGCTGTGAATGCAAAATATCAGCTCCTTCCTGTCTTGCCAAGTATCACCACAGAGTTATGGACTGCACTGGTCCATCACTAACAAATTGGCTTCAGTGTCTGCTGCCAAACAACACAATTCCACAAAGCCACTTCCACTGTCAAGTACCCAGCTCTGTAACTGAGATGATCTAACACTGCTGGATGAATATATAATCCCATAATGGAAGAAGCCATATTTGGCTCTCTGTTGTCACTGGTTGAAGAAAAAACTGTTTGAAGTTCGACTTCAAACAATGGAATGTTCCTTAAAATGTTATAAATTTGATACTCTGGAATCCTCCAGTGCCTTAAACTTAACAGTCATTTAGTTATATAATGCATGCATGTGAAACTTTATACCACATGAATTACAAATTAAACAGCTATTCGTTAAGTAAGCCTTTTCTGTGAAAATATATGCGCAAAGTGGTCCAAATCATGACAGAGTCAATGACTGTTACCATTAGTTTTAAAGCAAAGTATATAATGTGAGTTTGCATGATCTGTATCAATCGTTTTAAGTGTTTCTACTTAAAACGTTTGTGCCAAATGGTCAAATAAGCCAAAAATGGTAGAATGTTTGTAAATCAACATTTAATATAAGATTTACAGTATTAAAACTCATACATAGGCTACATGGTGTGTGTAACATTATGCAACACATCATGTATATTACTTAATAAACTATTAAAAATAATATCACAGAAGAAATTTTGACATGTAACTGTGGGAAAGCATTATATTAATGATGGCTGAAGCACATGTAGCCTCCTCAGCTTTAGGATTCTTGTATTGTACATTCTAGCTCGATGTCACACTGTCATGCCCTCCTGAGAAACTTGAATATAACCAAGTTTGGGGGTGTGATCTTATCCATCTATTACTTACCAGCTGACTGGTCTGCTTGAGGCAACTTGGAGACTGAGTTCTGAAGCGTTGCCAGCTTTGACTTCATGATCCTGAGGCCCTCTGTGAACCGCATCTCCTGGCCTTTCAGAAACTTCTCCATTTGACGAAGCACCCCCACCACCTGGTGCTTATCCATGCATGTCTGTGAATTAGACAAGAGCATGAGCAGAATTAAGAGTTATAAAAGAGTCTTGGCAAAACATTTCAAAAAAGCCATGACTTTCCAACCAGAAAATAAGCACAGGAATTAAAGTTACCTCAGTTTAACGATCAGAAAATATAAAACATGAGTGGCGAATAAACATTAATGTGCAGCTGTGGAGCATGATGTAATTGAAACTAAATCCATCTTATTGGTGGACACATGGTTGTTATGGTTACAAGGAGTTTTCATTGATATTAAATACGCTTTGTAACACTGACATGACATATTAGCGAGATGTTTTTACTGTACTTGCATGATACAGTAACTCACCATGATTTATTTTACTTTTACTATTTTTGCTTTCTACTATTTTCCATTAGTCCTAATTGTACTCATATGTGAGATATCCTAGCCTATCGTCTCTCTTTTTCTCTCCCTCACCACTTTTCCCTCACTACTCCAGTGGCAGGCACAGCTGGACAAAAGCTGTCTGGCAGATGTCAGTGGGACCTAAGTCCAAAATGCTGTTCCTCTGTATATTTTGCATGGTGGTAGGGAGGCACATTCTCATTGGACAATCCTGAATGAGCAGACTCAAAATAGCATGGGTGCCACTAACAGTTACTTAAGGGAGAAAGCTTGTCAAGCCATTACAAGGTTCCTCAGGGGAAAGTGCCTCTAATCCCTTCAGGAGGTATTAATCACATGCCCATTGGAACAATTTCTCTTCACAGCATACCTTGAATTCCTGCACTGGCATTTGAGGGCTTTGTACAATAACAACTACCTCCAACACATTTAAATTCATTGTGCACACGGTCTGTGTATTGGGCTAGAAGATGCTCTGCTCTTTTTACCTGCCCCAGGCAAGAGGGAAATGCCACCAGCTGACAAGATATGAGAGAACTCATATCCGGATGCTGCAATGATTTTTTTTTTTAATGCAAAAAGTATCAAGTAATTTCTCCAGTGGAAACTATCGCGTGTGATGCAAAAGATTAAGAGAGGACAAAAAAACTAAATAAACTAAAACATTATTTGCTTTTTTCCCTTGTTTTTAACATAGTAGGATGTAATACCACAACGAATTAACTTCCTTTAGATATATAAATATTTCCAAAATACGGGTTGGTTAGAATTAAAGATTTCCTTCAACAGTACACCTCATTTGAACAGTTTACTCACTTAATCTTCTTGGACAAATAGTCGTTGCATAAACTAACATAACGAAACTGCTCTTACCTGAACGGCAGCATGACCACTCTGTATAGCTGTCAAACACAGCAAAAGCAAACACGTGTGTCGAAAAGACAGTGCCATCTCTAAATGTCCAGCAATAATAAAGAAATAGATCTTCAGTTCCCCGTCGATGCAGAGGGCTTCTTATGGTTCTTCAATAAAATCCCCGAAAAGTTATCTCTTCAGAAGTTTCGTCCCCCTGAGTTTTAAAAAGTTTGGAAGATGCTCATCAGGTGTGTGAGACAGAGATGCGCTCCCGTCTCTGTGAGTGCGCTCTCGGCTCTGAGCTCTGCACGCCACCCAGGTTTCCTGCAGCAGGAATCCCTCCCACCGGGATACTCGCATTCATTTATAAGTTTTTTCACTTTACATCTCACTGTGGCTTGGATTACAAAGAAATGTTCACATAGTATATATCTAACAATTGACCGAGTATAATATAATAAACTTAAATTTTGTTTATTTTCATTAAGTGCAACATATTTGTTTCCTCTTTCTTATAAACTTAAATAAATAAGACATTTCTATGGCCATCTCTAATTCCAGGTAGTAACCGTATAGTCAGCTGGCAAGGTTACAATGCTTGTAGCCTTGAAAGAAAAACAATTTGAAGCCTATTGTTAGTCTATAGACTAAACATATTACTCACTACCGGACGTGCATTGTGTGTTTTGGCTCGATTGTACAGTTGTACAAGCGAAATGTAGATCTTTTTAAGTCTTATGGGGTTTGTTTTGCGGAGTTATAGCTACATCTGGTGGTCAGAGACAAGACTGCGTGAGACATTAAAAGCGCGTGAATTCGACCTCATCATCGGTCGTGCGCGTTAGGTTCGCGCGTGCTTGACCCAAAAAAACAAGAAAGAAATAAATGCGTAGTTACAAAAAAACGATAAAGACATTTTGCTACAGCTGTTTCGTCCCTAAAAAGCCACGATTTCGGTTAGTTATAACTGCGTAATGCACGCAGTAATAAATTAAAACACTGACAAAGGACAAAACTGAACCTCGCATACACTTCATTTTTGCAGATGTTGAAAATAACTGACAGCGCTTTGAACCAATAAAAATCACAGCACTCTGTACCCTAGCGGTGTCTGACCAATGGCTGACGAGGACTTGTTGTTCCCAAGTTAGATAGATCCCGACAGGACTATATATAGGTGGAGGAATACACGATCTAGGAATGTGCTGCAGACCTCAGAAGCCATTTTGAGATGATGTCCCTGTTGAGAAACCTATGAAGATGCTGAAATCAACGAACATGGTTACATTTCTGTCTGTTTCTCCCTCCGTCTCCTCTATTGCACCATGGCAGCTGTCAACCGACGGGACATTAGCAAAGCGGGGTATCAAGCTGTGCTCACAGAGTTAAAACGTCATTGATATGAAAGAGGAGAGTGTCTGTTTACTGTCTCTGTCGAGACATGTAACACCGTGAGTTTTTTTCAGTCTGAAATCTTCCAGCATCTCTCACAACCCAACGTCTCCTTGAGTGACTGAGTTAATTCACTCTTGTACCGGAGAGAAGGGAGGCAGATCCGTTTTCCAATGGCTTCTGTGAGCCTTGTATCCAGTCCCCCAGCCCCTGTTCTTGACAAAAACATGACAGACTCTGAGCTTGCAGGGGATGAAAGGTCGAGTAACATTCTTATGCAATTCTTAATACGCTCATCTGTGCGTTTCAGTGCTGTGGGTCTACATGCTTGTGTTACTGTTTTTATTCTTTTTTTAACCATGAATTGCAGGGTAAAGAGTCCATGATTTGTCCCCCTCAAAAAATATTTGCATGCCTCTTTGGTGCAATCGAATAGCGCTGTCCAAATAGCCTAGATTTCCCGTCACCGTGTCGATAAGACTCATTCATGATCATTTCCATGCAAGATAGCAGAGCTCATCGTTTGTGTTGTTGTGGTACTGGGATGGATTCACAGCTTCATTGTTGCCATCTGCAGGAGGCTATGCAAATGACTATGCTGTCTATGCCACGCCCATTATCGTACTGTACTCCCCCTACTGGGCACCTGGCAGTACTTCTGAGACAGAGTTCACGCAGGGTTGAGATAATGTGCTTCTGCTTCTGCTGGGTTCAGGCCATACCTGTGTCCTTGTGATTGGTCTGTAGTCCTGACAGGCTGCCAGACCATGTGAACATAGAGACCAAAGGGTTTGCTGGACCAAAGATTTTACTAGGTGATTTTTGTAGTCTATCAGAAGCTCAAGCAAAAGAGGAAGGAAAAGCTGGTGCAATGTTTTGATTGGGGCAAAAGCTGGTGTTTTCTCAGCTGTTAAATGTGAAGGTATGCCTGGTTTAAACCATACGTGCTTCACAATTAACTTTTTTCCTGTTTACAAGCAACAAGCACTTCTTTAAGATCTTAAAATGGGTCAGAAAAGACAGAATTTTGCACAGTAAGGTGACTGGTTTTATTGCAAATTGTAGCAGTACCATAAGCATGAAAATGCACTCTTTATACATGTTTAATAGTTGGGATGTTGGTATACCATCCAAAAAATATTTATTTTGACAGTAATGCTACTGTTTAGTACTTACATAGTACATATGTTATTAGCTTGCAGTTTAGTACATAGTAATTGGCACATGAAATAAGAACAGGGTGGATTTATGCCAGTTTTCCATAATCATATGCAACGTATTTAAGTTGTCACGTGTTTCTGATTGAATCTTGAAGTCTCTGCTGCTTTAGGTAAAGTACTGTGATAGCTTTGGATGTGGAGGGTGTCAGGTTGAAGTCTGATCTGCATTGGTGTCAGAGGAAGAGGTAGCAAGTGCCTGTGAAAACAGACCAGTGGATCAGTGTGTGGACATTCTTTTGCATTTCATGGTGTTTATGTTTCCCGCTCAGACCTGCAGTATATTTTTTAAAGCAGCTGACATTACATGTCATAAAAGGAAAATCAACACAAAAATGGTAATAAAATTGTCTCACTTAGATGGGAAATGATTTTACACTAACAATTTAAGGATATGCAAAGATTTTAGGATATACATTTCCATAAAGTACTTGCTCATTATTGGCCATCTACTACTTGTATAATGTGTTCATTTCAGTCTTAAATATCAAAATCACAGCTGGTCCAGACATCATTTTTAATGTGGACCTTGTGTTATGAAGTCTTGCTTATATCTACCAAGCTTTAGTGCTCTATTTTACCAGGTTTAAATTTACCAGCCTTGTTTGAAACATGACATGGTATAAAAGTTGCATATGTGTGTGTGAAGTGTGCATCAGGTTTACCAGCTCAGTCATGTTTAAGTCACAAGTTGTCCACAGGTGTCATGGTGCTGCTGCAAACTAATAGAAAGAAAGTTTTACATTTCTAAAAAATTACGCTTATGCAGTCGTCATGATATTTTTTCTTTGTAATTATGCCTTTGGAAGCTACAGGAGTGCACAGAAATTTCACTGCTATTTTAATTAAAGCTTACTTTTTACAACACAGTAATAGGTGATATTTTGTCAAGGTTTTCAACTTGGCAATATATGTGTGTCTTAATAATACTTAGCTTGACCTATCTCCGACTCAAGCAGGTATTACATAAAGAAACCGAATAACCTCGCTTCAATAAATTAGAGGTTGTCATAGCTTTTACTCACCCTGAGGTTGAATTTAAGTTGGCTTTCATTAAATAAAAAAACAAAGCTATGCACTGGTTCACAGGAAATCAAAACTTAGCTTTGAATTATTGACAAGATGTTTTAGTACATGAAAGACTCAGAGTTTACTGGAAACTGTCTGGCATGATTTTTGCTCCTTTGCTCCAAATGAAGGGAAAATACTTTCTGACAGTTTTAGTATAATTTAATTTTTATTTCCTGTTAGGTTATTACTGCAGGTCTGGATTATTTTCTCATGATGTGAAAAACATTTGAATTGTGTCAGAGACAAAAATGCATATATACACCCTTACAGTTACACTTAATATACTGAATGTTCTTCTCTTTTTAGAGAGGATGGTGAACTGGAAGATGGAGAAATAGATGATGAAGGGATTGGAATTGAAGAGGAAAACAAAGAGGCTACAGAGGTGAATGACGAAAAAGAGAAAGAGAAGGAAAAGGAAAAGGAAAAAGTTAAAGAGAAAGAAGAAAAGACACACAGGCACTCCAGGAAAAGATACAAGAAGACCAGAGAGAAGAGACGATCGAAAAGGAGGAGGCGTGACAGACCGAAAGTAGGATGCAAACATTGTTTTTATTACAACTTAACGTTTCTTATTGCAACTGCAGCTAACCAATAAATGAGGCTAATTTAAAATTCATTTTGATGTTGTTGTTTTTTTTTGCTTTGTTCCCTCTGCTCTCTCCTCAGCACCACTCCCCCTCCAGCAGCTCCAGCTCTGACAGTTACGACTCTGACTACGACCGACTAGAAAGGCCCAAAAACCGCAAGGGCCAGGGATCTAGTCGTGAGTCTGATGGCCAGTCCTCTCAGGTGAGTTTACCATCAATGGCATGCAGACTCTAAATATATTTTTGTAAATATTACTGTGTGACAGTTTTCTCTTTTATTTGTTGATTTGTTAATTTTCCAGCATGGGCGAGAGTCAAAGGGAGGCCATGGCAAGTCCTCGCCCCACAAAAGCAGTGATTTTGACAAATACAGCGACTACAGTGATGACAAATATGACTATGATGAAGATGACGATAACTACAATGATGACATGTCAGAGTATCCGCAGTCAAAAGACTCAGCATCCCAGAGTCAGGGGAAAGGACGCCATGTGAAGGATATGAAGAGAGGAAACATGAGGGGAATGAAACAACAGCAGTGTAGGAATGCTTTTTAAATTCAAATACCTAAACATACAAATGCATGTACTGTGATTACATATAAACACTTATTATATATAAGTTTTAAATGGTAGGAGGAGTTGACACTAACAGTAAATACATCACATTATATATCAATAAAGATGCAAAGATTTTGATCAAGTCTTCCAAAATGTCCTTTTAAGTTGTGCAGAGGGGAAGGGGCAGAGGGAGTGGACCAGGAAGAGGGCGTGGGATGCTCAACAAGAACAAAAAGCTGAAAGGCAAACCCTGGGGAGGACGTGGACGAGGACGTGGAGGTGACCAGGGCATGGAAGACATGACACCTGTAAGTGTCATCTCAAAATCAGCCTAGTGTGTTTGTGTATTCAAAGAAGTTGTAGTAAAAAGACTGCTATCATGTGCAGCGTTTCTGGAAAAGTACAATAGGCGATGTAGATTGTGAAATTAGAAAAGGACAAAACTTAAACCACATTTTGTTTATTTTATGTCACAGGAAGGAAAAAATTCATCTGGTTTTCAGAAGAAGCGGCCAATTATGAGCAAGGAGTTTATCAATCAGCACACAGTTGAACACAATGGTAGATACATCTGCAAGTATTTCCTGGAGGGTCGTTGCATCAAGGTATTGTAACTGGTGTTATTTTGCATATTTTAGAAAAAAAAATAAGCCAATTTACACTGAAAGTTAAAAGAAAATCACTTCTGTCTAGAAGATAATATTATATTTCCTTCTTGCAGGGGGAGCAATGCAAGTTTGAACATGAGCTCGTCATACCGGATAAGAAAAAGGAGCTCTGTAAATTTTACCTCCAAGGATACTGCAGCAAGGGAGATAATTGCATCTACATGCACAATATCCTTCACTAAGGTGTATTTAATTCCATGCAATGGCATCACATGATTGACTAAATTTTTTATTAACCTGTGATTGTACTTTTAATTTGTCCGGTTCTTATCCTTAACCTGTGATTGCACATGAATACCCCTGCAAGTTCTTTCATACAGGAGCCAAATGTTATCAAGGAGACAACTGCAAATTCTCCCATGAGGCTTTGACCGATGTGACCAAAGAGCTGCTTGATAAGGTAAAACAAAAATAAAAAGAGGTTGTTTTGATTTTAAACACCTCTGTTCTAACGGTGTTTGGGTGCTATGGTCAATTTTGTCCTGTTTTTGCTTTCTCACTCATCTCTCAGATAATTAACACTGAGGAAGAGAACGCCCGTGAGGACGAGTTGGAGCTGGAGGATCTGAGAAAGCAGGGAATAGCCCCACTTCCGAAGCCTCCACCTGGAGTTGGGTTGCTGCCCACTCCTGGTCAGAGCAGCCCTTCAGAAGGAGCTTCAGGCCAAGCAGGGAAGAAGATTCCCTCACTCTTTGAAATCAAAGTTCAACCTACTGTGAACTTGGCTCAAAAAATTGCTTTGAGGTAACAAAAATACCTGTACTCAAACTCAACAAATGTATTCATAAAACAATGCTAAAGGTTGTTGAAACTAGCTGTAACTTTCTTGTGCACATTTTACTTTTCAGCGGCTCCAATTTCTCCCAGAATCAGGGTGATGGCACTAATCAGTTTAGTGGAGGTTCAGAGGAGGCACAGAGTGGATGCATGTCACCTTCAGGCACCCCAGCTCCTCCTATTCCTCCCCCTGGATCACCTGTTCCCATGGGCCACCCCACTGGGCCACCCATGCCACAGAGCCCCCCAGGACAACACCCACCACATGCATTTCCAATGCAGCCTCCAATTCCCCCTGGTCAACCTCCACCCTTCCACGGAAACCGACCCAGTCTCAACCCTCAGATGAATATGCCGAGGCCTCCATTCCCTCCTGTTCCAGATCTTCAGATGCTGCAGAGTCTCTTCCCTTTTTCATCGATGGGTCAGAACCCAGTAGAATATTTCAGCAACTTCCTCCGAAACCAGACCATGGGACAACAAGGAGGTCAGTGTAATGTTGAAACGGTTATCTGTTTGGTTAGTTACCCTTTTACTGTTACTGAAATTGCATGTTTTTGTTTTATTTTCAATTTTGCAGACCCTAGTCTAGCCTTCATACAGAGCCTCCAGCAGCAGATGGGTGCCGAGTCCCAGTTGCAGTCTTTGCCAGCAGCAGTGCAGAAAGCAATCTTTTTACACCTGACACAGCAGCAGCAACAACCGCAACAAGAATCCCAATCACAGGGGAATGAGCCACAGAGGGCAGAGGGCCAGGATGACAATGCAAACAGAGGTAAGCCACATGGTTAAGAAGCAGGTTTGTTGAATAAGTTATGATAAATTAAAACTAACCACTGTTTTAGAAATGGAACATGTGTTTATGTGAAAATAGCCGTAATAATACCCAGTAATACCCAGGAAAGTTAAAACACCTGAATTTTTAAACATGTCCCATGTGTGACACAGTCTTAATTATCTCAGATTATTTACAAATTCAGTCTGAGAGAACAAATACTTAATTATGATTTCATCTTTTTTTGCAGATGAAACCACCAACTGGTACTCCAGTGATGAGGAGGATGGGAGCTGTGTTTCCTCTATCCTTAAATCTCTAAAGAAGCAGAATGAAATGCAGCAGTTTCAGTCAAAGCCCCCCCAGGCTGCCCCTTTGGCCCCAGCACTTGGTGACCCTCGGCTTGTGAAGGAGAGGGCCCCACCCACTGACCCCCGCGTGAAGACAGACCCTCGACAGCGACCCCCAGATATGAAAAAGGAGTCGGATGGAGCTGCAGACCCACGGCTCTCCAGAGACCCCAGGAAGATGAGACCAATGGAGTCGACCTCCCATCGCCAGCAGAGCCACCCTGCTCCTCAGAAGCCCCCCACAGGAGATGAGGATGATGAGGGAGAGAGGGCGCTCAGGGACAAAGCCGTGCTCATCCCTCTAGATGCTGGCCCTGGTGTGGTGCTGCGGGATCCTCGCTGCCAGTTAAAGCAGTTCAGCCACATCCGAGTGGACATCCTGCTCCAGCGACCAGCCTTCGCTCAAACAGTTGTGTGGGCCCCTGAAGACCTCATCCCTTCACTTGTGCCCAAACAGGAACACTCCATCAATCTGCCACTTCCACCACTGATTGCAGATGCCCAGATGAACCGAACAAGCTTGCCTGACCACCCCCCTGTCTCCAGCCCACCGCCGACTGACCCCAGACTGGCAGCAGCGAGACTGAAGGAACGTATGAGTCGATTGTCTTCTGGGTCTCTAGAGTCCCGACCCTCCGGTGAAAGACCTGCAGATCCTCGTCAGCAGAAGACCCTGGACCCCAGACTCAAGCGTGCAGGGAGTTTGGACTCCAAACTGCTGGGCCAGAAGGAGCCCTCCTCTGGGGGAGCTGTTGTGGACCCCAGGCTACAAAAAGCCAGTGTTAGCTCCTCTCCTCTCACTGCTCGAGCCAATCCGGAGCCTGAGAAGCTGCCACCATATGCCCCTCGCCTGGCATCCTCTGGAGGAGGGCTGGAGAGTCCCACTACAATCCTTGGGGGCATCAGTTTATACGATCCTCGTAATCAAACCGAATTGGCTCAGAAGGAGCAAGCAGAGCCTCCTAAAAAGGCAGGAATTCTCAAATACCCAGAAAAGAAAGACAATACTCCACAGCAGTCACTCTCACCAACCCAGCGAAGCAGCTCTTCTGAAGACGTCAAAAGCACAGAAGTTGCCTCAGATCAGCCTCCGCCCTCCACAGTGCCCCCTGCGTCACCTGCCAAACCCCCCGCTGTTCATAATCTCCCCATTCAGGCACTGGCCGGGCTCATCCGACCCCAGTACACTGACCCCAGGCAGGCTAAACAAGGAGGACAGGGCTCTACAGGAGCACAAGAGGAGGTAGAGGAAAAGAAGGAGAAGGAGCAGGTGGAGGCCATGGAGGAAGGACTGAAACAGGACAATCCAGAGGAGGTGGAGGAGGCAGATGACAGGACTCTTAAAGATGTGTTCAAAACCTTTGATCCCACTGCTTCCCCTTTCTGTCAGTAGGCTCTTTTTAGCTTTACAAAAACCTATTTATTTCTGTACATAAATGATCCTGTAAAGAGTCACATGATATCTAGTGCACCACACATTTGTCAGTATGGAGATGATGCTCAATATGTGCACAGACACAGTGTATAGTTACCTTTAACATAATCATTTTAATGCTGAAACGTGTTTTGAAAGTGAGTTAAAGTCTTTTTATCATTGTGTACTTTTCACGTACGTTTTAAACAATCAGAAAAAAAGGAGTTGTGTTAACTGTATATTTTTCACAAAGGACTGACCCGCATGTTGTTTACTAAACTCTGGGTTCATTCCAGACATTACACTCTATAGAATAGATCATTCACTCTTCATACAGAAAGATAGTGTGAAGTGATCGATCAAACGACAGTTCTGAGAACTTTTGTATTTACTTATTTATTTGAGGACACTTTTATATCAAAAGATTTTTATGTTTGTGCTCACTTTTTTAACTATTTTATTTTTCACAGGAAGTCAACAGATTTTTCTTGAACATTTACTTTTTTTTAGCGCACACATTGATATGAGTCAGTGACACTTCAACATCAGACACAATGAGGCTAGATAATCAAAACAGAGTTACTGCAGGTCCTGCATGTTTCTCAGAAAGGTGCATACAGGGTACATGTGCTAACACTGAGACGTTTATCTACTCCTAGCCAACAAATGTCTAAAACAGTCAGTGATTGCTTTTCCCTTTTACGACATTGTTTTTTTTAATCAAATTTGCTAGCATGCAAAAACCTTTGTGCACTTTGAGACAGTTCCCTGCTTAGCTGAGAAGAAATGTGTAATTTTGCCATATTGCAGCTGTTCAATTTGTACATTGCTAGATTTTTTTATTTTAAGTGGCCTAATTGTTTGAGGATTTAATATTACTGTTGTAGGCCTTTCTAGCTTGCTAACCAGTTATTAATAACGGTGAATGAAGCAAATTAATATCGGTAACTTCATTTGATTCCTCAGAGTCTTTCACTTGCTGCTGATGAACTTGTAAATAATTGGTAGACTGACTTTCATTTGTTTTAATCAAATAAAAAAACAAGAGGGAAATAAATAAATTGTAGAATAAAAAAGATGCAGATAAATATGATGTAAAAATGACCATTATAATTATGTTTCTCATTGAACTTAGTTGGAGTCGCCTCCTGTTGAACTCATATGTGTGCTGCAAAGAACGATTTTGAGTCGGCATCATGCTGGACAGTCTGTATCATTTGACAGTTCTGTGTCTAAGTGAGCTATTCTTCTTTGACTGAAACTAAGCTACGTTTTTTTTTTATTGTTTTCATAAGTCACATTGTACATGCCTATTTTGTATTAAGTGTACAGTCTGTTTTTAGTGTTCAAATGAATAATGCTTTATTTTTTTCCTGTCAGTATGGTGGTTATAGTTAATACTGTATAACATTTTAACAACATGTATGCCCGTCACATTTAAGTGATTTTATCATGAATATCAGAAATAAAGAGATAAACCATGAGGTATAATATTTCAGAAACACACCAATTGCATTGTCTTTATTTAGTCTGCATACATTAAGTAACATATCTGGTGTTGTAACCAGTGGTTAAAAAACTGAGTACATTTACTCATGACACCAATTATACTTACTGTTTCACTTTACATCAGTATTTCCAATTTACTTCTACTCCATTACATTTTAGAGGGCAATATCGCACTTACTGTTAAACTAAAATAATTTGGCTTTAGTAACAGGTTACTTTTTTGATTATTTTTTTTTTACATAAACAGACCTTTAAATAGCAACACAAAATGAAATGTAAAAAAAAAAGTTAAGAATGAAACCTTTGTTTTTCAAAAATTTTGGATTGTGATCTCCGAGAAAACTGTTAGGTTGGATGCTTTTGTCAAAATATAGATGTCTGTGAGTTTTTAGCACTTCTGAAAAATAGACATTTTCCTGCAAAACATGTGAGATGATTTCATTTAAATCACTTTTTTAGGCCTAAAAAGATTAAAATATTCAATATGTCATAAAAGCAATAGTTAAAAATAAGAATTATTTATCCAACAGTCCCACAGCTTCATGTTGTGACTCACTGAAAAGGACTGACCCCTCTGTAGAGAGCCACTTTAAATTACCTTTACGTTTTTTAAAGCAGTTGAATTGCTGAACAGCAAAATGCTGCTTAAATATCGATTCACCTATAATAATAATTTAATATTTAATATTAAGTAATTCACCAGCCATAAGTTAAAATCTACTGAGTATTTTAGATTTATTATTAGTAAGTTAAGTGAAGGACAATTTTTTTATACTGTTAAATTGGTACCTTTTCTTAAGTAAAGGATCTGAACACTTCTTCCAGCAATAGACTTTTAATTGTTATGCAAAACATTTTTCTGAAGTGTCCTTGAGCATGAAAGCTTGATAAAGCTCCCCATCAAGGGTTGAGTGGGTTTTACATGATCATTTAATTAAATTGAAAACAAAAATGAGATCCGTGTTCCTTATTTCTTGTGACACAAATATCCTAATACTTGTGTTTTAAAGGAGTTGTGGTCACGTTAACTGGTGGGGCAAGACTGGGTGCTACAGGGTGGGATGAGATCTTCCTCAGACCCAGCTCATCAGTCTCTGGGTTGGAGGTCTGCTGGGCTCGATGGACCTCCAGCTTCCTTCTCCACTGGAAACACAAGGCTGTAGCCTCTGCACCATCTGAGTTTGGCTCAGGCTGCTTCAAACCCTGGAAAAAAGAATAACAAGACATAGCAGATTATTTGAGCTTTATCACATCTACTGCATTTGTAGAAGACCTTATATTATTACATATTTCCTCAGGTTTTGTTAATTGATTTACTGTCATGCAGGCTGTCTCTGCAGCATGGACCCCACGCAGCACCGTCTGGAGCAGATTTTGTGCATTCTTCACCAGGATCTCATCAGATGATTTGCACTCAGGAGTTACAGCATTGACACTGAGTAAAGAAAAAGTAATGAGGAACATGATAAACCTTTTTTTCTTTTTTTTTCAAGCTCAGCCTTCAGCATAAGATCTCTGACCTGGAGATGATGTTGAGCTGGTTGGTGATAGTAAGAATCTGCTCAACTATGAGGGAGAGTTCGACCGTACTCTGTTTATCCAGGCAGTGGTTTGTAATGACTCTGATAAACTGGGTCACTGACTGGCAGTTTGAAATCACATCTTTGGCTGCAGTGACAAATGCCTCTTTATTCTGGAAAAAAAAGAATGATTGTTGATGAGTGTGCCTGCAAATACAACAATCAAAGCAGTATAGTGTCCTCTGGTGGTCATTACCGGTATTGGGCCTCTCTTCCTCAAGTACTGGGTCATATAGCATATTGTGTCAGCCATCTTTCTGGTCACCTGGACAATTCTGTTGTCCTTAGGATCCCAGCTGTCACTCTCTTGTTTCAAAGAGAAGGAGATGTTGGTGAGTGAAGAAGCCTCTTTGTATGCACCAGACCACACAACATCCTACAGAGAAAAAAAGAGACCTGATTATTTGTCACAAAAAGGAATCACTGAGATGTAAAATCTTGTTAATTGTTAGATACCTACTTTTTCTTCTATATTTCTAGGTCCGTATTTGGCCACAGATGCTGTGTTTATATGCGGATCTGCAGGAATAACACTTTCTGTGTTGCCTTTCTGCCAAGTTGCCTTTGTTGTGTCAGAGGGAAATTCTCCTTCTTTGCCTGTAGGTGGGATTATAGCCAACACTCCCTCTGTATCCCCTGGTGACTGGCCCTGCAGACCTGCTCTTATGTGCTCTTTAGCCTCTTGGTGAATCCCATCTTGCTTCCTGATCTCCTCCACCACATAGTGAGCTTTGGCTGACCAGCACTGAATCTGCACATCCAGACTGAGTGTGTCACAAATGTAATGAGTCTCCACAATGAGCCTCACCCTGCTGATTATATCTGAGATTTGGAAAGAAAGGTGGTCATTAATGGACCTCAGATTGGAACGGGCACGTGGGTCGCGAATGTAATTTAAGGAGTCCTCGACTCTTTTAGTCGCAAGTTTGACATTTTCAAAGAGCGCTTGTGTTGCGTTTTCAAATTTCTCCTCTGCATCTTCTGTGTCGTTCTCCCTGAAATTCTCAGCAGTAAAGTAAGCAATGCTGACAATCTTTCTAAGTGCAGTGTCATAATCCTTATTTGCTTTAGTTAAATGACCAGAAAGCACTTTAATTTTAATCAGAAGATGCCTCTGGAAGAATTCTGACTTTGCAAGTTGCATCACACTTGGCATTATGTCAAGCTCTTCAGTGGCTTTGAGAAAGGCGTCAGTCAGTGTTTTTAATTCAACCTGGTATTCTGTCAACTGTTTTGACTTGTAAGCACTTTTACAATTTAGGCTGGTTAGCCTCGCTGCCTCTTGAATTCGAAGCGAGTTCTCAGACAACACTGATAGTTGTTTCTGAGGAGCCAGCTGGTTCACTGCAGTTGATGTTCCCAAAATCTTATCAAAAGAATTTAGCAAAACCTGAATAGATAGACCCCAAAGGACGCAGAGTCCCTCCAGTTGATCTACTTCTCCTTTCAATGTAATAGAAAACTCTATCAGTTTCCTTGTATTGTTCTGGGCTTTGTTCAGCTTGTTGTGTAAAACGCTGAAGGTTTCTTGACCGTCACTTTGTAAGGGTAAATCAGACGATGTCAAGAGCTGAACAGTTTCTGCACATAAAGTCATCACCTCATTTAGTTGCTGCTTAACAATAGCTGCTGTTTGCAGATTTCCTTGCAGCTCAGCGTAAAGAGCATTAAACCAGGTTCCAGCCACCGGCAGTAAAACCTTTCGGGTGTTGTAAATAAGGTCAGAAAACTGTGTGCTGTGTTTGTATATGCTTTCAGTACTCATTGCTGAACTCATTGCTGTCTCTTGAGCTGTCTGAACAAGCAGAGGCGTCAGTGACACCAACTCTGCCCGGAAACTTTCCAACGTCTGACGATCAACCGCATCAACAATGGCAAAAGCTTCCTTTGCAGCTTGAGCGTAGCAGTTTGATAGCTCCAGAACACCAGTGCAGGCCTGGTTGAGAGCTGTCACATCTTTCCCTTTAGTCACAGCAACAACTTCATACAAAAGAGGTAAAAGGTCGAAATCAAGAGGCTTGTGGATCAGTCTGGGTTCATCTGAGACAGATGGAATCCGTAAATCACTGCTGTCATATTTATGAGCCGCTTCTGCTCCTATGGTTTCCTCATCTGAGGGCTCCTCCTCATGTTCACTTTGGGAATCCCTCTCCATAACCTCCAAAAGAGGGGTATCAGAGTCTCTCCTTATACGATCCAGGCTCAGTTCACAGGTCTCTCTGACTGGTAAATATGACCTTGAGATTTCAGGCTGACGTGCCCCCTCTCGCAGTGGGCTCAAGAGATGTGGATGCTTTTGGCCATCCAGTCCCTGTCTGAGCACTTTAAAATGCTGAATAGCCATTGTAACATCATCTGAAAAAGTTCTGTATACTTCAAAGTTTAGACTTGAACCAATAAGCATGTCTCTGACTGACTCGCCCACTTTGGTTTGAGATGACTGGACCTGTTTCAGCAGGACGAGGAGGCCATTCCTGTACATGGGGTTGTCACTTCTGTCCAAATGCCTCCTCACTGACTGAATCACCAGCTTCATGTGACAAATAAGGTTTTTTGCGTGATAATTAAAAAGTTCATAGCTTTGCTCTCTGTAAGCTGCATCACATCCATGACGGTCATTGACCATTTCTTCAGTAGCAATACTGGTGAACTCCTTCACATCCAGTACATCACTGAGAGCATCCTGAATCTGGCCAGTCTCTTCCTCCCATTTTTGACACACCTCATGAAGCTTTTGAACAGTTTCCACTGAATTATCTGCTAGCTCCAGAGAAAGAGGTGCGAGTCGAGCTCTGAGTCTTATGAGGCATGCCCGTGAGTTCTCCACGTTCTCCAAACTCTTTGCATCAGCAGCTACAGCTGAGACAAAATTTGTCACTTGGATTATTCTATTAGTGGAAGATATGACATCCTCAGCTAATGGCTGAACAATGTTTACATCTACTTCTGTAGAAGAATATGTAACAAGAACCTGTGTAATCGCTCTAAGAAGTTCCTCAACTGTAGAAGATGCTGCAAGAAACATGTCTAAGACTTGATAAAGAACAGTCCTCATCAAAGCTTCGTCAAGCATTTGTATTTGCTGTGCCAAAAAGGTGCAGATCTTCTCAAGACTCTGCTCACAGTCCTCTGAGGACTTCAAAATCCTTTTTATGTCTGACCAGAGCTGCAGGATGCAATGACAATGACTCACCAGTCTTTGCTGAAACTCTCTACGAGAAGAGTTTGCTACAACCATGCAGTGAAACACAAGATCTCTAACCACACTGTCAAAGCCACTGCCTTGGATTGAGGACGCAGAGGAGTTTGTAATTAGTTGTAACAGATTGTTCCTCTTTGCTGTGTAATACCCACAAGGCCCCAGTGATGTACTGTGACATTCACTTTTCAGGGTTATGATAATGTCACCCACTGTGCTCTGCACCTTGTCCAAAATGTATCTCTTGGCTGCCTGTGCCTGCTCGCTTGTAGGGTGTTTGATGGTTGTGCACATGGCTGTGTGCAACATGGAGATGCACCTCCTCAGAGTCTCCAAGGAATCAAGAAGCTGTTTCTTCTGTCTTGGATCCTGCAAGGAATCTGCCCTCTCTACAGTCAGACTGTTGAGGAGAAGCAAAGCCTGAGAAAACGCATTGAAAGATTTGAGCAGAGACTTGATATCTGAGGAGGAGCCAAGCTCAGAGAGGCACTCCAAAACATGATCAGCAGCATCTGTAACTTTCCTTACAGTAGCATCGTCATCCACCAACAGAACCTGAGAACAGAGAAACATACAAGGTTACTTGCTACTGATGCATAACAGCCTCTTATACTTTTTTCATGTTGTCCAGAGGATGAATCCTACTACATTGATGATCCCCTGACTTTCTCTCTAGTGCCACCAAGAGCATAACTTTTTCTTTGCATGGTATGATAAGCAATATGACCTGAGAGCTATATTGATTACCTTTTAACTAGGTTTAGACATGCATGGTCTTTAACGGTAAATATTGCATCAAGATCAGGTAAAAATAGTCATTTGTCAAACACTTTGGTTCATAAAAATACAGTCAGCACTAGTGACATTTTCCATTTAACATGCTAACAACATTTAACATGCTAGATGTTAGTGTGCTGACATGCTACACTACAACAAAAAACATTGTTAACATTATTTCTTCTCAGCATTACATGTTAGCATTGTAGTCATCAACAGGCTGATGTTAGCATTTAGCTTCAAGCACTGCTGTGCACCCATGTTGACCATATTCATGCATAACAGTTATAAGTCATGCAATAATTGAATCCATTAAAATTATGACTAAATGTAAAACCTTTTGGTAAAGTTTGTTTTCACATTAATCAAATACCGACAAACTGAAAAAGATTCATATTGCGGTGCACATGTCCTGTACGTATGAAGTGACTTATTTTGTAATATGACTCATATTATTATGAAAATAGGATTTATGGGGAAAGACAGAAGCTCATTTTGCAATCTCTTCCCATCATTTGGACAATGATGGGAAGCGAAGCTTTTATATCCCAATTGTTCTGACTGTAAGGGCTATTGTTTTCAGAAAATGTTGAAAATGGTATTGCACAAACTGCTGTATTCAAATATAATACTCTAGTGTACCAGAATAGTTTAGGCAAAGCATTTCCCATGACCTGGGAGAAGAAAGAAAAGTTTGTCACATAACATGTGATGCACAATCATGTAACATTATTAATGATTATGACAGTGTTGGTAACAAAGTAGATGTTTGTGTCCTTATTACAAGTATTACAGATGTAATTCCCTCTCATAAATTATAGTGTTCATGCCATCATGTCATGACTTTATGGATATCACTTACTAGCTAATGTTGGAGAGTTTATTGTTCTCACAAATTAACAAAAGTCAAAAGAGTTATACATGAAAAAATCTGGCAGTTTATGCCAATAATCTTGGATTAATATCTGGGATATCTCAGATGTAAAATGTAGGACAGTCAGCAGTTTGGCTTCTTCTGTTTAGTAGTATTACCATTTAAAGAGACTTCTGGGAAAATAAAAAGCAAACATAACAGTGAAAGATGAATCTATTGGAGTCAGCTTGTGCTCTCATTAGTCACTGTCTGCAGCTAGTCCTTTCACTCGATCTCTGTTTACCTTAAAAATGTACTGTCCTTAATTGAATGGTACATTTTGTCACATTCTTGCAGAGTACAAGAATCATACTTTACTTTGACTACTCCCAGAAAGACGTTTTGTGTTGCAGCGACGAGTTCCTCTCTGTGCTCAGTCAAACTGGGCTGGATGCTGAGTTTCTGGGCTGCCAGCAGCACATGTTGTCCAGACAGGGTGACTGACTCCAACAGCGATGACATCTCCATGTGCAAAACTTCATCCTCTGTCTCACAAATGTGCCTGGAATTAAAAAGCCTGATGTTTATCTGATAATATATCACAGATGTCAGCCCCTTATATAGATTAAAAGAGGTCATATGTTGGAATGCATCCTTGTGCATTAAAGTTCTGTCCTTTACCTGGTAAAATCCACACTGTACATACCTTTGAGCCACTGCTGCCATGTTCTCAGTAGCTTTAGCCACAGTCTGAGCTGCTTCCTCCAGCTGACTGAACTGTTCAGGTTCCTCTGCACTGTCACACAAAAGCACCAAGTGGCATAAATGACTTGCGATTGGTGCAACCACCTGCTCCACCTCCACCGTCCTGATCAACCCATAATCCAATAAGGAAGACATGGCTGGCTGAGTGTTTCTCTCTGGTCAAAAGAAAGTGAGCACTTCCATTTGTTGGGTCCCTGCCGGACTCAATGTGGTGGCTTTATTAATAATTCATTATAGAGAAGGGCAGAGGAGTTTGTGCTTGATTTCAGTGTTTCATAGCAACCGGGGTCACCTGACCAAACACACAAAACCTACAAGGTTTAACATTACTACACTATCATTCATCTCAGTTCAACATGAGACTTGGCAAAATGCAATACAAAACTAGACTGATTAGGTTGGTGGTTGCTTATTTTACATTGTAGTGTTTTATGGACTAGTAAGTATAGGCCACTTGATTAAAAATGTTATTTTAAAAACACAGCCAATGTTTTTAATTGGTTTGGAAGTTGCAGGAAAAGTACTGACTTGCCTAAAAGTGTTTATATGTATGTTCTCTTTAAATGTAAGAAGCACTTTAGATCAGTGTTCCCTGTCCCACTTAACTATAAAACCTAATTGTTTTTGCACAAAAACTTTACCTTTAAGCATGTACAACTACAAATACATCCTAAAAAGTTTTTTTAAGACGTAAATATGGTGTTGTTCATTACTGAGTTTTTTGTCTGTACATTTAGAGCAGAGCAGCCAGCAGAGAGCACCATACACCATCAAAACAGACCACACTAGACTCATGTATACAAAAAACAGTACACAGAGCCATGAAATTTCACTCAATTTATCAACAGATAAATATACAGCTCAAACATGACTTTAAACATCAAACATACAGCACACTATAATGGAAATGATAATCAGTGACAGTAGTATACTCAGAACAAAACCCCAAATAACGGTGTGATTAACGGTGACAACAAACATACAAACAAAATATAACCATCACAGTTACAATTTACCAAAAAATGTCAAGTGTCAGTTTCTCTGCATACAGGTTTAGCATCTCTTTAACAGATGCAGAGGGAAGACGTGAATGTGTACAGTATATGCCGTCATGCCAGTGGAATTAAATGGTAACATAAGTAAGCAATCATAGTGAGCCATAAAGTGTCTTAGCACTGAAGTCTTAGAGAAAAGTGTGAAACATACGAAAATATAGTTTTTGTTCTTTGGCATTGCACATTTAAATCTGACTCCTGTTTACTACAAAACTACAAAACCCCAAAATCATGAGACTTTAGGGATTACTCTAACAGACTTAAATTCTTCTTTGATATAATTAACTATTATCTTATCTTACTGACATCAAGAAAAAAAAATTTGTTAGTTTGAGATAAAGCTCTTCAATTGTAGAATATACTTAATATTCTTACTTCTATAGGGACATTTAATAAAGTTTTTGATTCACTGTGGTCTGCAAAATTGTATTCGCAGTCAAGTCCATTCTTTTAAAAGAACATGTGGGGTAAACATTTGAGTTCTGAGGAGCTGTGAACTTTAATAGTGGCAGATTTTCTGGGCGCTGACATTCCTCTATGTTGACTTAAAATAAGCTTTTCCCAGGAGCCCAAAAGAGCTCGTTTATGTGTAGTGATTGAGTGCAGCACATTCCCACCTATTTTTAGGGCATTACTCATGCCACGGGCCCCTGAAAATGACTGTAGGTGGACTCCTATCGCACACTTTCATCTGGCTGTGGAGAGTGAGTATCTCATATTTCACGCTAAAACCCAATGCCTAATAATATAATTGTAAAATTGAATATGGCCTGCTTAGGTGAAGCCTGGGAATAAATCATGATCAGGTCTCATATTATGACGTGGAGTGAATAATTTCCACAAAATGTCAGTACTAATTTACAACAGGATCAAGTGAGATACCTTCACTTGAACATGTTTGGGGTCTATTTAAAGAGTCAGTGGTATACCTGAGGAGCAGTTCCTTGCAAAAGCAGGTTCAGATAATGTGTCCACTGCACATTGCACCTTTAAAGTGTTTGTCAATTCAAAGAATTTCAGAGAGTAATCATCCATGTAATCACTTTAATCACCTACACCTCCATTAAAAGCTATAACAAATGGAATGGTTAAGAAAAGTCATAATGCTTGAAATGTGAATCATTTATGTCCTAATAAACTTGAAGAGCACTGTTTGGCCTCCAGTGCCTCTAAGAGACTAGCACATGACTTGATAACACTGCTTTAGAATTATCTCTGGTTGATTATTTATGGGAGAGGGGAAGTCAGATGAATAAAACAGATACTTGTAGGCCGGAAATAGTAAAGAAAAGATACAATCTTTCACTCTCAGGAAGAACTGAATATACAAACAACTCCAATCATATACTGTACAAAAGAAATCTTTGGCATAAAAAGTAAAGCTATGGAGCCAAGGCATTCATTTTTATCAAACATCAGTGCTTTTAGGAAAACATACTGTAGATACAGTATGTTTATAATGGCCTTCAAAACTCCAACTCTTCTCCAAGCCCAGATTTACACAATATGGCTTAAAGTGTATGTATAAAAATAAATTTGCTATGTAACACAGCCCTGAGGGTTTTATCGTCCACCAGTATTCATGCCATCTCCACATCCCTGTTCGGATATGGATCTCCATCAACAGCTCCGCTCTGCTGGCTGGGAGTCACCTCCTTTGAGATTAGCTGAATTCCACAGCAAGTGTCCTCTGGCAAGCCACACTGTCACCTCAGAAGCCTGTTTCCTGGACCCCAACCCACCGAAAAAAAACAACAACAAAAAAAATCAAATCTCCAAAAAATATGGAGAAGAATCTCCTCTTCCACATTTGGAAGACTGAAGGGCCTGGTGCCACTGGGGCGGCTGGGCTGCGAGACCCCGTGCTATTGGATCCTTCTTGACCCAATGCCTAATCTCATTGGCTCCTCTGGGACCCCCCCTGCTGCAAGTCTCAGTGGTTCTTTTCCATCCAGTCCCAGCTTTCATCACTGTCCTTCCTGTTCTTTTCGGCTTCGATGATCTCTCTGTAGCGCCGGCGGAAAAATCCCATCTGTCAAAGAATGATAATAAAAATATTTGAGTGGTTATTAGGTTGCATCTGTCTGCAGGAGTGAAAACCTGGTGGTTTTTGCATCTTTGAGCTCATAAACTTCAAGTCACATTGAATTATGTTCCTGATGAACATTTTTCAAAACATTTTAATGTAGATTTTCATCTTTAAAAGACTTTTTTAATGCAACTCTATCATGTTGCGAGTCTATGGAAAGTAGTTTCATGTTTACACTATAAAGTAATTAAGTTGCTGGAAGAGAAACCCTACTTGTTGCTGCATTTATTGTCACTCAGACACACAAGACTAACACAACTCTGTTGAAGACCACCAACATTTTTAATGGAAAACATTAGATTATGAAATTTCAATATTTTCTTTGCTTCCAGACTTCAGTTTTCCCAGCTTGTAAATGTAATGTTATTCAGCAGTGGACTTTCAGCAGTGTTCACTAATGTGCCACCAATGGGAGACTGAAAACCTCTTCTTTCAGCTGCATTACTGCAATAATAATATTCTAATAACTCAAAACTTGAAGTCACTGTGATGGATTATATATCTTTAAGTTACAGATGTCTGTAAGTTAACATTTTCCTGCAGTGGAACAGATGAAAAACAATGGATGTCTGGAGGAAATCAACTTAAAACATTTTGGCATTGTGTATGCTTTGAAAAAAGGCCATCAGTAATGCAAAACATACTCAATTTAAAGTTAATAGGCAAAACCACCAGCATAGATGAAAACAAATAAAGCATTTCCCCTGTAAAAACATGTTGCATCTTTTTTACATTTAAGTGAGCTATAGCAGGCATTTGCCAAATGTAATATAAAAAGATATGAGAGGGTTGGGGGAAGCTGTAGATTCTTAGTGTGTATCTAAACAAGGCCTCGATGCCTCTCTCACTACGACTCCATTCATTTATCTGCGTTTGGCTACTAAGGTTTATTGATACAGACCTGTACTCTCCTCAGGCATTTCCTGAAAAGAGCAATACAGGACATGTGCTGCTCTTGTAAGTGGGGTTTATTTTGGCAAGATCTGCGGACCTGGAGGATTGGGGGGGGGACTGTATCCCAGGACCAACATTCCAAAGTTTAGTTGTGTTATTCCCGGTGGAAATCGAGGCAGTGAAAAAGAAAAGGAGTTTTGTGCTAACAGAGCCTCTAGACATCAGCGTAATTGCCATTTCCCTTTTCAATTCCTCTTTCATGTGAGTGGTATGGTGTGAATTACTGTCCAGCTTGGAATTTGTCCTTTTCAGTGGTTGATAAAGAAAGCTCTCACCCCCACTTCTTCCCCAACCTCCAGCTGTCTCAGTACAACTGGATACTGTGCTGTCATCTAGACACACACTATTTTGGACTGCAACATACAACTTTGTGACAACTCCCTCCAATTTACTGATGCAGCTTCAGCAAAATGTTGCTAGCAAAAAACAAGCAGATGTGTGGCTTACTGAGTGATTTGAAAATTCACAATCTGTATTCATGTGTTTACCTTCCAGAGTAGCACAGCTAACAGCAAAAAGATGAGGATTCCCACCAGCAGACTGATGGCAATGATCCAGCCGACTACGTAACCCCTTGGCTCCTGACTGTGGAGAGCCTCGAACACCAGCTGAAACACAGCAACACTTCAGTCAGTCAGTGAGTCACGCTCAAACACAACACACACACAGACACACACATAGGCAGGGACACACAAGACTTACTAAGTCATGTGCTTCTGATGCAATGTAGTGCAAGAATAACAACCAAGACACATCTTATTTCAGTCTGTTTGTCATAAGCCTTGATTTTGATTAATAAGGAGCTACATGTAAAGCTAAATAAAGCATGAAAGGTGAAACTAATAGAATTTATTATACATACAAAGCATTTCATCATGAAAACAGAAGAAAAAAGGTCCAAATTAATGAAGATTAAAACCGGTCCTTACTGTGCGTTATCAAGTTTCAAGCGACATCCATTAAAACACAGTTTTGTTTTAAATTTCAAGGCGAGTCTCTGCTCTCCAGCCTGAGATTGTACACACCCAGGACAGGAAAGGG
>JAPZDY010000003.1:9262139-9275298 GCA_029783645.1 Ctenochaetus hawaiiensis
TGCTGCTGCTGCTGCTGCTGCTGCTGGGGCTCCCCTGCTTCTGCTCTTCATCCTTTCATCTGCAGGGCAGCCTACACAGCTCAGGCAGGGCTTTAAGTTGATCCATCCCCACGCAGGTCTGTCTTTCTCTATGCTTCACTGTTTAGACTGGAGAGCGCTTCTGGCATTTAATCAGTCTTTTAAAATAAACTGTCTTCTAGAAAACGTAGTGGAAAACTAATGGCATTCAGCTGACACTAAGGTGTAAAATCTGTCTCTCTGAATCATTGAACCTCTGAATCACTGTTTTGCTTGTGCCTTTCCCACATCTTTTCAACTAAACAGCCCAAAACATTTCCTTAACAAACATGTGTGCTCAGGTAAACAAACAGCAGACACCGTGAGAACAACAAGAGTGACAAACCTTTTGCCAGAAGTTGATGTAGAAAACTTCTCTGGAAAAGTTAAAGTAGATGTTTGTGTCGTAGGCGTCGTCGCCAGCATTGGAGATGGTCAGGTTCAAAGAGATGTTCTTCACTCCCCCCAGGGCCAGATGTGGTTTACTATGCGACCTGATGGGAACATGAAGCAAATAAATGCATTTTTAGAGAATAAATAAACTTCAGATTGACTCAGGAGGAGCAGTAAGCAAAAATTATATCAACAAGGAATCTAGGTTTGTTTTATTTTGAATTTTTTTACTTAAAAAAGAAAGTAAACAAGGAAGAGTGGCCTTTTATACAAAGTATTTGCTTGTTTTAGGGGTAAAACAAAGGATGGAAAAGATGACCACTTCTTACGAAAACAGACATATGCTGTCAGTAATTGTAGAAAGAGCAAAAGATACACAGTTAAAAGGGAGGGAACTCCCTAAGCATGGAAAAACATATGGATATCCTCCAAGGATACGTCATGGTTTCACTGCCCACACCCACGTTGCCTATGACGTCAGTTTGCTTCCTCAGAGCTGAAAAAAGGCAAAGACGATAACCGACTCTAAACTGCGAAGTTGAAGGTTTTTACCCAGAAAGCAACAGTTTCCCATGGAGCCTCAGGTCTGCAGCACAGTCGTCTGACAGGCAGTTCTTCTCAAACCAAGTCTGCAGAGGAAACAGTAAAGTACACAGTTCATATGACCTCATGCTGTCCAAGCACTGAACACACCGACTGCATATTCAGACTAGGGGGCAGTATTGTGTTGCTGTTGGAGCTTTCCAGCAGATTTTTATCCAAGGAGGCCACAATCTTTACTCTATCTGATCTCTCCTGTAATCAGCCTGAGAATGGTCTTAAGTCATGAAAGGAAACTCAAGTCAAGCGGTGAAGTTCGATGTAATGTTGATGAGATTCAGATAAATGGATTCTGTAGGTGCAGAAAGACATAAATCCCTCCGCTTTTCAAGAAGGGCAGACAGCGAGGAAAACACATGTGGGGCAGGTTAGAGGTGGTTGCAAAGAAAATAAATGAATCAGTCTTTCTGGATTCCACTCAAGAAAAGCTAACACAGACAATAATAAGCTGGTAACTCACACCAAGTCATTATAACCTCAATTGAAGCTATTTCCTCCATTTCTTCTGTAACTGGGGGCACAGAGGGGCACGACTTTGTTCTATAATAATCTGATCTCTAATAATCAGTCGAAGAGATGAAATACAACTGATTCCAAATTAGGTAACAAAACTTTTATTTTTAGTGATTTCTTATTTTCATCTGCATCACGCCTGAAATTAAGCATTAGTACATCAAAGCAGAGGATGATACAGTATCAGCATTATTTATAGATATAAATCAAAAGTAATATAAAAGAGGCTTGAATGTGAGAATATTTATAGTCTTGGGACAAATCCTCTCCAATGCTAATTTTCTTTGCTCATAACAATATATTACTTGCTTAATAATAGATTGTAATAATAGATTTAATCAGCCATTGTATATCATGGTCGTACCACAGAAAAATACAAGTTCACTCCATCCATTTAATTAGAAAAAAAAAGTTTTTATCACTTCTCTACTCACTTTTTTATTTTAAGAGTCTTTTTCTGGCCATTTATCTTTTCTGCAACAATCAGATGTTAAGAAGCCCAGAAACTTCACCTCCATATATTTAAACAAAATAAATTCCAAATATAGCATTATTTTATTGCAGTGTTTTGCAGTGTTACCTCATTCCTCACTGCGATCTTGTTTCCTTTCCTCCATCGTAGCACTGGTGTTAGGGCGGGCATGTCTCGCTCCTGATGTCCTGTCACCACATGCTTCCCCAGGCTGTAAGCCACCTCGAACGAGATGGCTGTGAACACTTCCTTCACGTCTTTCTGCAAAGAGCACCAACAACAAGGCTATTGCAGAAGTTTGGAGATTTCCCACTGAAGACACAAGACTGTGAAACTCATTTTGACCTCAAAGAAATAACTATCATGTCACAGCCAGGGAGATTACTGTAAATGAACATCTTTCTCCAATTGACGCCTGGCGCAAATACTGATTGCACAGCAGATTATCAACAAGATCATACAGCCTGGATGCGATGTTCTCACTGTGAACCCTCTGTCAAAGATCCACAGGGTTAAACGCAGATGTAAGTATTCAGAAGAACCAAAAACTCCAATCTGAAGTGGTTTAAATGGATGGGTTACACAACTCTTTCATCATTTGTTATTTATTTTTTGTCAAATTGCTGAAAATAATAAGAGCAGGGCCACCACCAAGTTCTCAGGAAAGCAAGCTCATGGTTGGACTTTTTTAACCTGCTGGCACTGCCTCTGAGGGATGTCTTTGCCTTTCTGGCGGCTCTATCTAAGACCACAAAAGAAGTGTTTGATTTGGCAACGCATTTGGAAACATCGCAGACCAAATGAAAACAGGGGGCTAGATCTGATCAAATCCCATATCTTCATTAAATGACAGTGCAGAAAGATGTGCATGGGAAAAGCAGATACTAATGTGTGTTTTTTTTTCATCTTTTCTGTGCATTAAAGTTCAGCACTCTGAAAGCAGCATTTCAGGTCAGTTTTTTGGCCTTATTGTCTAAACGCCGCAGCAAAACATTCCCGAAAACTAAAGCCAACCTGTGTTTCTGCGCTCAACTGATGTCTACCGACATGGAGCCGAACCCACAAAGTAAACACAGAAGGCTTGCCTGTGTTTTCCGGTGGTCATTTAGGCCACTCGTTCTTTTGCACTTTCTCTCTTTTGTCCGTTATCGTAGTACTTTCCAGTGTCCACCCACCCATCCTCTTTCCTCAGGCAGGCACAGAGCCAGTTTGGGCTTTAAACACATTAGGCATCAACAGCGGACAACCCACCCAACTCATCGGCAGGCAGAGAGTTATAGCAGGAAAGAGCAAAGTTAGTTCAGGACATGAATAGACAAAAAAAGAAGGGGCTCATCTGGGAAGTGGTGCTACACTCAGATAAAGACCCAACCTTGCTGACAACATCAGTTTTTTAGGGATTTTTTTGGTCATTGTTCAAAGGAGGGTCTTCAACTCATCAAATTATTTCCATTCAATCATCATTATTTCCATTATTTCTGTGCCTGTAATTTCCCTGATTCAAATTTTAGCCCAATGATTTTTTGTCAGCCAAACAATTAATTAACCAACTGTTTCAACTCTAATTTAAAATGACATTAACTGCCTATTACCACAGTGGAACTGGTCAGTAATGAGGCTGAGTAACCGAAAGGCTGGAGGTTGACCTCCCATCCATCACTTTACTGCATTTCATGTTTCTTTAGACATATAGAGACGGTGTTGTTCCAGTGGTACGTCGGCTCGGCTGGGAGGTAACATGACACAATGTGAGAGGCAGTGCTGAACAAGTGGTGTTGTACTATGTGAGGCACTGGCAAAGCTCTCAGTAGTCATTAAATGCCTGAAATGGCCCCTGTCCGCTGCCCTCTGAGTGAACTGACCCCCTGGGAGTCGACTGCTCGGGTCTCCAGCTCCAAACTCCCACCGCTTATCTCACATTTTCACAAGCCACAGAAGAACATGAGAGAGACATCAGGACTTAAAATGAAATGTGGAGTTTTTTTGCATAATACTATAAATAACCCTAATCTCCCCATTTAAGTAGTATGCTGTCGTGGGATTTCCTTTTTTTAACACAGCATCTATTATTTTGCACACACAGTATCACTTTGTTCTTGAAACACAGGACTACAGGTTACTTATTGACTGGAGAGCTCCAAAAACTCACAGCAAGGTCATATTAGCAGCACCAGAGGCCATTAGGTAACACTTGGCCTCAGCTTTTATTATCCCTTGATCAATGCTGCCAGTTGCCCCACCCGAGTCCACGCCCTTGGCCCAGTCACCTCCTTCCCTCCTGATCCTGCTTTCAATTCCTGTATTTATGGAACAGAGGAGTGCCTGAGCTCCAGCTGAGAGGGACACCGGCGAGTGTTAACTGGCTGGTACCTATAATTTTATGGAAAGCAATCCAACAACTGTTCCTTACACGCTGGTGAAGTTCACAAGAGAAAGCTTGTGGCAGGTCATTATTTAGTCAAAGGCTTCCACTGTGTTAATCCTCTGGAGGTGGGTCCCTGATCTCAGACCAGATTGAGCAATTCGAGTGCTGTTGTTATTTAAAGACCATTACAATGACTGTGGATATTTGAAACAGCAGGTTTACATCAATTTCTTATCAGGTTAAAGCAACAGTATGTGACATTTGAAAGAAGATAGAAAACATTTGTCCTCTCATGAATAAAAAGTTAAACTCATGAGCAAAAAAAAAAAAATTACTCTCTTGTTCATTTTAATGCATTTGGACATGTTGCTGTTAAAGCCTCACTTGGTCTCGTGTGACCAGCAGCATTTGTTTGCTTAAATTGGCTGATGTTAGCAACATTAAGGGTCATTTCTGTGTCAGTTTGCTGACTTTATAAACTCCTTCCTACTTTTTAAAATAAGTTGATTGGTGATTCAAATGGCTCTGATATTATGCTCATCGATAGCTTTTCCTGGGAAGCCAACAATGTGAATGTCATCTTCCCACAGAGCTAGCTAGTTTTTTAACTATAACTATTCCTGTTTGTTCTGATACTACCACTAGGGGGTGCCAAAATCAGAAACTTTCAATTTTTACACAGTAGTTGTGATTAAAATAAAAGATTTTTGTTTTACGGTGTCCTTGGGGAAGAAAATACTGCCAATAAAAAGGTAAATTTCCTGAACGGTGTGAACCCTCTCATTACCCCATGAACAAAATCATTTATTTTTGATTCCAGTCCCATTGTTGAGGTGCCAGCAAACACAGCTGGAAGCGACCAGCAGTTCCCACTGTACTTTAAAAACTGTAAAATCTCAGTGATGTGACAAAAAATCTGTTGTAGAAGTTGCAATGTTTTACGACTCACTTGATACAAACACTTCCTCTCTGTTTGCAAATTCATACGTTTAACTCACGGGATGGAGGACAGCTTGCCACTCTGCATGTTTGGAAAGAAAACAACTGGGAATCGAACCCTCACCTTTAGCACCCTCTCACTGTGGAACAAGGTTTCTACCAATATTATCTCAGTGTCTGTGTTAACACATAGGACCCATTAATTTAGGTCTTTCCATTCTTTCCTCCTCGTTTCCCTATCTACTGCCTGTGTGACTCTCTCCTAACACACCCATGCTTTATGCTTGCATGTTTTTAGGAATATAAGCACTGCTACCGTGATAAATTAATCTGACTTGGCTGAACATATTTTCTAGATTTCACCCTGAACTTCTGTGAAGCCTTCCTCGAGCTCGAGCTTGTGCTGCAAGCTCTGATTCCCACATGTTAATCTGATCAACGAGATGGCAACACTTCAAGCTGCCTCTTCATGCAGCTCCACCGTGGTGGGTGCGGGGAGGATGACGTCAGGCTGCAGAAGGCTCTGATCCTCACTTTAAACGCCTCATGCTTGGCTGAAACGCGCAAGAGCTCCTCTCTCAACCAAACCACTCGTTCAAAGGCATATAGCTTAAGCCCGGTCATGGGAAGTCTTTATTCACTCGTGAGGGAAACGCGTACACAGCAGTCCTTTTTAGGACAATAAGTGTTTGGATGACCTGCAGGTTGAGGACATTTCATTCAAGGACTAAACGCCAAGGAATCTTAGATTAAATGGAAAAAAGCTTTTTAGTTTAGTGATGAATGGATTTAGCCTGTCAAAGGTTAGGGTTATGTGTGTATACTGAGACACAAGAAGACAACTCTAAATTGAAATTATTTACAGAAATGTCTGTGGCATATGGCAGACCTGCACTTAAGAGGCTTATCTTAACTTGTCCTTAAAAAAAAAGTGTAGAAGTGAGACAATTACTGAAGTTTTGAGTGTGTGTGTGTCTCTACCAGGTCAAAATAAAGCAGCTGCTCAGCTCAGAATAGGTTAGCAGATGTTGAGGAGCCTAGAATGACAAAGTGTGTGGGAGTAGGAAAGAGTGTCGTCCAATTGTTTCAGCTAGAAACCTTTTTGGAGTCTAGTCAAATCTGACAGTTTCATTCTGTCTGTAAAAATGATCCCCGTGCTCTTAAATCTTTCTGGTCACGTGCATCATTTCAGAAAAGGTCAGCAGTCTGCACAATGCCTTGTCACTTTAGCTTCTTAAAATGAAAAACTGTAATCTTTAGTCTTAAATCTGAACATGTCACGCATCTATTGAAAAATCCCATGGCACGTATTCATATTTAACAAAGTTATTTTTGGTTTGATCCCATCTTACTTGATTTATCCGCTTTAAACTTTGCTCACATCCGACATCCACCTTTAATATCCTGCAAAAATTCCCTATGGAGCAGGTCTTCACTTCAGACTGCTGCTGCACTGACAGGATATTTACTAAAACATGTGAAAAACTTCCCTCAAGGACACTGTCAAGGACCTCTTAGGGAGAATGAGAGCAGCTGCCTCTGAACCTGAACATTTTTTTTTACTGTTATGTTCTTTATGTGCTTTTCCTCTTGTTGTTTTCTTACTTTGACTGCGCCCTGACAGCTCAGTTCCTACGTTCACCATTGTGTCCTCCCTTGTCTGTCACTTCAAATGAGTTGTTCTCAGCCATTTTTAGGTTCATATAACAAAGTTCTTCTATTTTCTTTTTTAATTTACATGCTTATTAGCCATGTTTCTGGTGGATTTTAATATTAATTGATTTTCTTTGACATTCGAAGGCAACAGAACAAGCTGTAAAACAAACACTGACACAATTATCACCTTATAAAGTTGATGCTGCAAATGTGTTAGCAAATAGTTGCTTATTTACACATCGAGCAGACACGTAGCAACATTAGCATTCATATGGAGTCATGTTTCTGGCCACCTGGTGAACATAAGTTCACTATTAACTCTCCTATAAGCTCTATTTTGGTCCTCTGAGAGGAATTTAGCAGCTTTTTTAGCTGCTATGTGAGCCCACTATGTTCACTCGCAAGCTACTGTCTCTCTGTTGTTTGGCCCTCGGCAGGTGACGGTAGTCAGTTTATCAGCGTTTTCATTGAAAACAGCTGCATGGAAATGACACTGATGAGACCAGTGAAAGTGAACCAAAACATTAAAGTTGCAGGATGTTAAATCAAAACAATAAGCCGAACGATGTAAAACAACACCACAACTGCAGATTGCAAATCACATTTTCAGCCTCTTTCAGTTCTGTTTTTGTTTCATACCAAATCCTGAGAGAAATATCTAACTCACTTGCTGCTAAATGTTCCCCTATGTTCACCAGCTACTCACTCACCATGTTGGTTTGCTGTTTGGTGCTGAGCTGGACACAGAGAAAACCAAAAAAGTAAAAAACTCAGCAGCTGGACACTAAAATAATGAGCTGAAAATAAATATGAAGTTCTGTAAATCTGAAGGGAGCTGCCAAGTAAGGTGATAATTTCATGTAGTTTTATAATCATGGGTGAACAATTTCACATTGTTTTCACAAAGTCCTTTGATACGTTATCATCAGAACATATTGATTATAGGTGCCTGAAGGAGGAAGTCTTGTTTGACACATGAGTCAGTGAAATTAACCGCTTTTCTAAAAGCCTGTCTAGGCATCGAAAGTTACAAGTCAACAAAAAAATGCACTTGGATTTTAATACCTGTATTCTGGCCAAACCATTCTGAGTAATCTGAAAATGCCAGACTACCAGTCATACAAAATGTATGTGGTACGTCTTTGAAGAGCAGATTACTGTCTGTGTCTGATGTTAGTAGTAAAAGTGATGATTCTCAGATGCTTATCCAGCTTCAGGCATCAACCTGATAAATCACACACTGCAACTTCACAACCTGTTGGGCATCAAAACACACTGTGTCCAAAAACAAATCAAACTGACAGCAGGTTTCAGAGGAGAGAACAGCAAAGGTTCAGAGTCCATTGCACACTGTGTCCAGTGGAAAAAGCAAATATGTTATCATTACTGAGAGCTTCTCTGGGGAAAGTTCTGCTCATTGAGCTAATTCAGTTAAAAAAGATAACAAATGACCAGATTTACAGAGTTGTACACTCATGGTAGTTAGGAGTAAATACTGCTCTGAGTAAACAGTGCAGTGACAAAGCCTTAATGTTCCTTTGCATAAAGAAATTTAAAGACTGATTGGATGTGTTAAACCTTTCACTGGTTACTGTTGCATTTTTGATGCAGTAACAGTGTGAGTTTATCACATGATCATGGAGTCATGAAGTCTGAATCTTGAACATCAGCGTAACATAATTGTGATTGGCCTCGGAGCAAATATTTGTCTTGGGTCCTCTCGCCCCAAACACAAGCACACACTCATGCACACACATGTAAACATACTAAACATACAAAACGGTAAGAGTAAGGAGGAGGAATGTTGTGCATAGATACCATATTCACATTAAATTCGTTTTCAGTGTTGCTGTTCAAGGTTACTCTAATGGCCAGACGACACGGTCTACTCGACCTGTAATAATTGAGCGTCAATAATTGACATCCTTCATGGGCTTCCTGGAAGCTTCTGGGCCCTTGTGTACTTCATTGGTTGCACCTATGATACTTAGAACATCAATTTTGAATGTATCTTTTCCTCTTTCCAATTTAAATCATTAGTTTATTATACTTTCATTTCATTTCTGATTTATTTTCACTATTAAAATACATTTGTAAGAATCATTCATCATTGCTATTTCCTGATCTGAACAGTCCCAAGTCATGAGTTTCCTTTCATTTGAACTGTCCTTTGACCTTCAAGATGAAAAAAATGCATAGAACATGAGAGAAAATTAAGTAAACGTTTTCAAAAACAGAACACTGAATCCATTTGGGCAGCTGTTTGCGTGACAACATTAATCAACCAAATCCTAACCTTAAGCAAGACTGAGTGCTGCTAGATACAGCAATGAGTTGTAATGTCTCCCATGAGCCGACACATATTTCCTTCTGGCTAAAAACAGAGAGGTACCATCACTTAACTGACAGGAAACGAATACCATCTGTAGTGTCACGCATGAGGACGCATCTTGAACAAAACACCAATAAACACCACATTATCCTAAAGAGAGCATGTAGACAGCAACACATTTGCATGCATACTACATAATATTCAACATCCTTTTCTCATGCACCAACTTTCTCAGAAAGACGTGAACAAACACACACACACGCACCTCTTTGGCTCAGACCTCCAGTGAAATGACTCTTTACGATGAAGATCCCGAGGGTACAGATTAAGAGATATACATCTCTTACACCTCCGAGAGTCCAAATGTATTGAATTTATTGCTTTTTAAAACATTGTTCGCGTAAACACAAATTACAGGAAACTTTTACAGCCTTGTATGCATCATGAAGAAGGCATTCAACATTTGACCCTTGGACAGTTAAAACCACAGCTGGGATTTATAAAGAAAGAGAGAAAGGTGCCTCACTTCCCCCACTGGAAATAGGCAGATGGAAGACGTTTACAGCTTGAACATACCAAATTCATCAGCGTGTTATTTTTACTACATTCCATCAACAACAACTTGATTTAGCGCCAATGCTAACAATAGCTGCATTAGCGTAATATCTGAAGCTGAAATCCAGCCAGCCACCAATAAACACACAAACGTGTTCCCTCAAAATCTCAGTACCTCCTCACTCGACTCCCACACTGGGATATTCTCAACATGTTATTTGTTTCTGTGCTATTTTCAGTATCGCAACTACAGCTCATTTGAGAGCATTACAAAGCTTTGCACTCCTGACAAAAGCAGTAAAACTAAACTCTGGAAATTTAGAAGTAGCAGGAGCAGAACTGAGGAGTAAATTAGTCTAATCTGTCCTGTTTTATGGCCTCTTCATTCCTCAAATTCTCAACCTCAGTTCCTTTCATCATCTACCTTTAACCCCTGGTTGGTCTCTATTGTAACCTGACTGAATGAAGTCAGTGTAAGGACACACGCACGGCTCTCAGAAGAAGCAAAACAAACCTAACGCTGACAAAAAAGGAAAAAGCCAGACGAGGTCCTTTTAAGGAAGCAGTTTTAGGTCTTAAGAACTGGGAATCAAATAGAAACAAGGTGGCTTTAGTCCCCACTTAAGCCTGTAATATATCTGCACTGATGGTAAAAATACAAAGACTACTGATAATTAAAAGAGAAGAGAACAAAAACAGGAAAAAGAAGAAGAATGCTCTAAGTCAAAAGAGATAAGGACTGTATCCAAATCAGTCCCTCATTCAATAACTCACTGCTTCTTTTATTACTAGAATAGATAATTAGTCTGAAATGAAATATTTAGTGAATTTTTCAGGCACTAAGGAATTAACATACTTAGTGGCATCATTAAGTGTCACATTACTGCAATAAAAACTATTAAATGCAAAGCATTGCAATGTGTTGCTTAAAAATGAACATGTTTTTTTTCCAACATATTTTTATTAATTATGTGTAGTTTTTTTAAATTGTGAGAATTTACCAGCAGCTTTAGAAACACAAATAAAATGGAAGTGAGAAAATTCATGCACTGTAAAACAAATAGGGGCAGTTCAGGATACATTGTTTTATAAGGTTTAACTCATAAACTTACCCAATTTCGAGCATCAGAATTCTGTTTCTGAATTTTGTTGCTGTTTAGAAAGAACAACAAGCATCTGAAGACTTCCTGCCTCTGACAGATTAACTTTCCTCAACATCCTGATAAACCATCATTTTGCATAAACAGGAAGCTCCTTATCTGCACTCTTAGCAATTAATTGCAGAAGCACATTTTACAAAAGAAAATAAAATTTCCACATAAAGTTTACAGCTGCAGATTTTTCTTTCCTGTTCTGACATTTTAAAAAAAAAACTAACTTTAATTACATGCATTAATTTTAACTGCTCTTTCACTCTCAGGACAAAACAACTCTACATAAAATAGCAGCAGTTAAAAATGAGCAGTTTTTAAAGAGGAGTTCAGTGTGGTTTTGTGTGTGCGTGTGTGTCTGTTTATGTGTGTGTGTGTATGCGTGTGTGCATGTGTGTGTGTGTGCGTGTGTGTTTGTTTGAGTCTGTTCCATCCTGGTGATAGAGGAGGTCTCCAGATGCTTCCTGCAGCTGATTTTGTCACTGAGCACAAAATCTGGGCCACTTTTACTTCACTGTTATTATTGGCGCCATTGTTTTTAGACAAAGCCGCGATAAAACTGCAGCACGCAAGCACAAATTTGTCAAATCCACCTGATGAGGGCAAGTTACAGTCTCCTCCGGACATAGACAGAGTCTTGTTGTTGTATATATTTGTTGCTCTTCCTTTGTGGCGGATCTTGGAGTTTATCTGGGAAGCGTCGACGCCACAGCATCAGGAATATACACTAATACTAACAAATAGGTCAAGTAGCGGGAAATGATAACGTGGGTCACCACCAGACTGTTAAGGAAGCATCACGGAGATGCCAAGTGATGAAGTAATCACAGGCCTTTTGTCTTATCCTGTGTGGTGACGCAAAGGCCCCATCATAGGCAGCGCTCCCGACATTCATCACGCACACATTTACACTGAACACCCGTACACATACGTTTCCTCTGCAGTGGATGTGGGAAACATGGCAAGAGAAACTCTTTCATTGTGGTGAGACTTGGCCACCCATTACGTTGCCTTGCGGTTGCATCGTGTGGCATTAACGCGGCCAAAAGACTGCAGAAACATTTTGCCCAGAATGCACAGCAGCCAAAATCAACATATCATCAAATCTACCCAACCTTTGGTCGGTTTTGATATGACCAACAACTATGGATTTACCATAGTAACAATATAGAGCAGGTCTAATGAGCGAGGATACCAAATATAAAACCTTTCTTACATTTTCAGTGCACATACTTGAGAGGAACTTCATGAGAAATTTGATTGTTTTACTGTAAGTCTGCTGGCTGCGCTCTCCTGAAAGCAGCCTGCAGCAGAACTGTCTAACATTCACTCTGGCACGACCATGTAGGGAAATCCTGACCAAAATATTACCCTGAGCTAAAATTAACCTGAATAGATCTTCTTTAGTATCCAGTAAATGCTATTAATACTAATACTCGCTGACAAAGCATTCAGCTGAATTTATTTATATGACAGTGCATATGACATTTTCAACTTGATTTACGATCGCAGTGCACAGCTCCAGTACTCTTTCTTTAAATTTTTTTCATTATATTCTTTATAAATAGGGGGTTGACTGGCTGCCATGTGTAATGGAAGACAGCTGGGTTTGATTAACTTCCTGCTATATACTTTCATTGTATCAGCTCTCTTGGCCTGAGGTAAATGAAACCGGGGGAAGGGCATCAAGGGAATTGCACATTTCTGTTGAACTGTTAAGAGGCAAACAAAGCAGGCAGTGTGGCAGCGGCCCCGGCTCTGAGTTTCCACGTGCCAGACAGTGTTGAGGTTCTGGGACTTTGTCTCAAAGGAGATTCTTGGGGATGCAGCAACAGGAACTCCTGCCTTTCTGTACTCTCTAGGGTTTCCTGTTTGTCTGTGGAGAGCAAACTGAGGTCAAACAGTAAGTATGAATGATTTTTCTTTTTTTTTTTTGTTGACTTCTTATGTAGATTTCAATGCATCTAGCAGTCAAATACAGCACACAAAGTAATTGGCAGATTTGAAGATTTTGTGGGAACCAGATTCATGTCCTGAGAGCCACATCACCCTAAGGGAAAACAACCAACAACTATCAACTACAGATGAAACTTACAAACATTTTCATTGTTTATTATCATAAATGG
>JAPZDY010000003.1:9275398-9288078 GCA_029783645.1 Ctenochaetus hawaiiensis
TCTATAACACAAGTCAACATTCATCCATTCACACAAACATTCATACACTAGGATATCTTGCCCAAAGACACTTTGATATGCAGACTGAAGGGGTCAAGGATTAAACCATCGACCCTCTGATTAGGGGACGACCTGCTTAACCCCTCTGAACAACAGCAAAAAAATAACATTTTTCAGTTATTGTATTTGTCATATTTGGCTCATAAAATATATGATAAGTTTTCCAAACTCCAAATTGCTTGGATTGTCCAAAACTCAAAGGCATTTTCTGTATTTTTTGGGAAGATGAAGAAAACATGCAAAAGCTCATATGTGAAAAGCTGCAACTGATTAATTTTCTGGAACTTTTGTTCATACATTGTATTCATTTCCTTTTGTCTGAAGTGACTTATGAGAAAAATGCAATGATTTATGTACATACAATAAATGCATTCAACCATGTGGTTACAGCCCAACAACTGCAAAAATTACACACAAACATGAAACTTAACAAATCTGCTGTATTGCTTCAAGTGCCACATTTAGAACAATGACAGGATAAGAAACTGAGACCGAAGTGTTGTTTTTTAATTTATGGGTTGAGGTTCAGATACAGAAGATGCGTGAGTTTCTGCTGCCCAGCTGTTGTAAATCCAGTACTCAGCCACCACTGAGACAGCAAGCAGTCACAAACTTTAACAATCAAATAATTTTCAACATTTTGCAACTTTTTAATGAGGTAATAGTTTCAGCTTTACTATGGACTTTTTAATAATATCAGATGTCAGAATTTAGTCATTTGTAAAAAGAAAAGTGTGACATATGTGTCATGGTCTAACTGCATACACAACACTGATTAACCAGATAAGATGCAACAGAACACTATCTCCAATAACATGGAAATACCCTCTAAGTTTTAAAGCTACAGTTTCAGTTTGTTGCCATCTCCCTGGCTTTGTTTACTAACAAAACATAGCATGTAAAAAAGTTATCCATCTACCAAATATAACCAAATGAGATATGAATGAGGTTCAGTGTGATGCTAACAAGCAGACACACAGGAAGATTAAAACATTATCTTGTTTTCATTGAATTTGCAGGTAATGACACTGCGAACCTGGCTCCCTCTGTAACTTCATCCACTCATCATCATCAGCCCAATCAAATCTCATGCATTGTTATGCTCGGATCCAACACATCCCTACTTTTTCCATTCAGACTAGTGATGGCCTGGGTGCATTTAGCTTTGACAGATAGATGGTCCAATAATAGCAGCAGTCATCAGAATAAAGTTCGATGGACCTTTAAATACTTCTGTGGTGCCAAGCAAATGTTAGGCAGACATGAGATATAGGGCACACACACAGGGGGATGTAGGCCAGAGGAAAGAGGAGGGGGTGAGCAGGATACTTTACAAGCTAAATTAAACAGACAACTGTTACAGGCAGGGCTTTAAATGCCTATTTTAGCTCCTCCTCTGAGACTGCGATGCATCTGCAGAGCTACACAATACCGCTCATGACCACAAATGGAATTGACTCTTGGCAAGATTTCAAGGCTCACGTGCGCGGTGCCGCGATGAGACTGCTGGAGCTAAAACATGTTTGTGGGATAGATGAATTGTCGAAATTGTAAACATGCCAAGAGACATGATCATTAAAGAAGTGCAGACAAGGGAATACTTAAAATATGTTTACAGAGACAAGCCATAAATCAAAGCCAAGTGAGCAGTGAAAGCCAACCTGCAACCAAATAGTACCTGACACAGTGAATAATGACTGCATTGTAGTTTTTTAGTAAGACAAATGTCATAATTAGTGTCAGTCTTACACCTGTGGACATTGAAGTCTTCCAGTCCTATTGAAGCCTGCAAAATCAATGTACAGAACATGATTGGAATACTTTTTTCATTATTTTCTTTTTGTTTGTTTTGTCTTTGGTCATACTAGCTAGTGGCTCCATGGATGGCAATGTTAATCTGTTAATACCCCACTTGGGACAACAAATGTCTCTACAAATACTGACTGGTTTAACATGCACTGCTATGCAGCAATTCATTGTTTACAGATGATGCCACCATGAAATGAAATGTCTCAATAACTGTACAAACATATGTGTTTAAATCAGGATGAATTGTTCAATAGATGTGTTGATTCTAACACCATCAGCAGGTCAAAATTCTAATCTGGTGTGATACTTTGGTTTACCTGCCAAACCACTGACATTCAGCTTTAGCCGTAATTCATATTGGTTACTAAGCATGCTAAAATGCTAAAAAAGATGGTCAATATACAGTATACATCTTTTCCGCTACGATGTACCTGACAACAGATATTTTTTCTTGTATCATCTTGTATTGCTTTGGTTGAGGTTCTAAGAGAGCTGAGTTAGATGCATAAAAACACTGCAGGCCCTTGATTTGTCAAAAGGAATCATTACTAGAGTCATCACTCTTGCAGCAAAGGTCATCCGGCACAAACCAGACCTAAGCTACCTACCAGCAACAGCAACCGCAGTTGTTTTTTCCTCCCTTAACCAAGATAAGCAAGCTGAGCCCTACAGTAAAAGGTGACACACTCCATCCCTTTGATGTGCGTGAGTGACATGAGCAGAGCAGAGTAAAAGGTTAGAAGCGAAGCTGCCAGTTTAAAAGTAAATGCAAAGTGTTGATTATAATTTGCCAGTGAAAAAACGCTGCAGCTTTTTAAAATCAAAATTAAGTTGTAATGTGTTTTTTCCCAACTACTAAAAGTGTGAAGAGTGCAAAACGTTATTGTGATGATCAACTAAGAATCCCACCACAATGATGGATTGCTATCTACAGTGGAAAACAAAGTTCAGAAATGTACAGATTACCTGCTGAGATACCAAAAAAACTACTAGTAAACATTAAAACTGCTAAACATCTGCATGTTAGTATTGTCGCTATAAGCATGTTTACATGCTAATGTTTGCAATATGCTCAAAGCTGCTCCTGAGCCAGTGCAGAGCTGCTTGCAATGGTGACTGTTCAACTTGCCACTCCTCCAAGTCCTATTGTGTGTGTACCATAAAACCCAGCATTCATAGGATAAGTAGCTTACAGTAATTGAATTTTTCACATAAAAAGTAAGCTGTCTTATACATACTTGCACTGCTCCTGTTACATATCCTTGACGCCACAATATGTTTAATTGCTTGCTGAGGCGTCCAGTTGAACATGAATAATATTCAAAGGCTTCAGACTATTTCACTACAAGTGCTGGGCCTGGCACAATGAGTTGAGAAGCTGCCATACCACAGAGGGATAACATGCCAGTTGTACTAAGCAACTTAATACAACACATCAGGCTGAGGAATTTCTGTTTTCAGTCCACGGTTGCTTTGTTAAACGACTCATTTCCAGCTCACGCACAGCACCTCTGATCATCAAAACCCTAATCATTCTTCAGTCATCACTTCTAGGAACTGTTTTCTCTTCCTAAACGTGAGATACACGCTTGCATGGAGTTTATGTAACTAAAAATAACCAAACAAAAGCCATCTGGAGGGCTGGTATGCTTGTCAATGCCAATGAAAACATGCTTAAAATGATCAACATGAAAGACTTGCATAATTTCAGAAAGAATTACAACTAAAAATAGATAGAGATTGAACTGTAAGCTCCTGTTGTGCTCTTTGAATAACACTCTTGTGCCCTTGTGTTCCCAACAGTACATGATTTACTGAGTGGCCACTCCAACATTTTTACTTGATTTCAGATGGCGAAAAATTGAGCATGTGCGTTCCAGCTCTGTTGCTGCATGTACATTATGTAGAGCAAACACAACTTTAACAGCGCCTTATTAAGTTCAGCTGTTAATGGAGGTCCTTTAAAAGTGTTTATATAATTTATAAATTTAACAAACGGGGTCGACAAATGGTCAGCAGAGTTAAAAAAACGTGAGAGTGGCTCAAAATAGCTCATGGCCTCCGTCCACAGGCACCTCATGCTTCAGGGCTTGAGCAATCAACCCTGACGTGAGGGTTTTCCATCAGCAGCGCCAGCATGCAGCTCCAGTTGACACAACAGCAGCCCTGCACCCTGCTGTGACGCCAGCCTCAGCCCCGTGTTTTCACTGTATGTTCTAGCTGAGAGAAGGGTGGGGCGGGGGTGCACAATCCCATGAGGATGCAGTCCGGCAACCAGCTGGTTTCCATTAGCATGCCTCTTTTCTGGGGAACGGGAGGATTGGTGCATGTGGGCAGGCACATGAGGAAGATAAATGATGCGATTGGTCAAGCAGGCTAGACCCTTTCTCAAAGTGGAGCCAGATCACCTCTGATTATGGTAATTCTTTAACTCTTCTCTCAAGTTTAGGACAAATGTGTAGTGTGTGATGATTTTGGACTCATGGCAGGCACTTATCTCACTAGGCCATAATCTTTGTCCTCTTTACTTTTTGTACATACCTGAGGTCATTCAGTTTGTAAACAGTTCAGTAACATTGTAATTGGGGCACCACACCTTTATCGTCTTGTGTGGCTTTTTAGCTTTGGGTAACTCAATCTCACCTCTGATTTTTGCTGCTGAGCAGGTGGAATTTGAGGCCAAATATAGTAAAAAAAACAATAATCCACACAGCTACAGCCACACAGCTGCACTTCACACATCTGTTAGGCCAATCCAAATATAACTACAGATGAAAACTGTGTTGTTGTTAAAGTTGTTTTTGAAGTGTTGGTTTAAAGTCACTCCAAAAGACAATGATCATTTGTTAACTAAAACATTTTCTAAGTATGCATTTTTACATGCTAAGCTAAGCTAAGTGCCCTCTGGCTCCAGCTTTATTACGAACAGACAGAAGTGAGTGTGGTATTGACTGTCTCAAGAAACTAAATACATATATTTCCCAAAATGTCTTGCAAATTTCCTCAAAGAAGAACTATGTCTTTAACAACATCAAAGTGTAATTTCATCCAGCAACATTAGCACCCAAACCAACCGACAAAACCACCAGATTCGTCTCGTCCCTGAAGTAACATGAACCCTGATGGATGGCACTTAAAGTATAAGTGTGTTTATCTCACAGCTAGAGAAATGCCACAGATTTGTGGCAGTTGAGAGATTCGACTGAGTGATCGTTCACTCGCCCACCCACAAACCTAAAGATGTTTGGTCCCAGTGTTGAAATGTCAAATTTACTTTGGGCAGAAACACTATTTTACATGACTCAACCTCCCGTTAAAGTTCCCTGTGTTGAAACTTAGATGGGGAGAAGTGAAAATTAAATTTGAAATGTTAGATTCTCCTGTCCAGGTTTACTGAACAACCCTGGAAAAAAAACACACGGCAGACTCCACTGATAACTGTCATGTGTATGTTGTGATGAATAAAGGAGCTTATTGCCACAACTGCTCTGTGTGATACACACTCATTACGGTCTGAATGCTTGAAGGAAGAGAGGCAGGCGTTGTAATGACAGCCCCTCTCAGCCGGTAGCTCAGCCTCCCACAGTGTAAGCGCCTGAAGAGCACAGTTAAGAATGCCAGTGAAATTTACAGGCCTGCAGTGGGCCTCCTTATTAGAGGAGGTGAGACATGGAGGGTGCCCTTAGGACGGAGAACCTCACTGAGGCTACGTCGCTTAATCACAGAGGAACACAATAGAGGGACTATGCAATGACAAAGGAGACACTGTTTCCTGTTTCTGTCAGATCCTGCAGTCGCACACTTGAGCAGCATGGTTTCAGGAACCATCAAGCGCCTGACTGTTACCTTTAACCTAACCCAGCAGGACGACACAAAGAGCTTCCCAATAGATTACGGTCAATCCAGAGCCTTTAAACAGCAACCACTGCTCTTACACCATCATGAGACATGTGATGGCCCTTATTTAACTCTGACATTTTAATTTTTCTCATGTTCTGATCTGTCTAAACATTTTAGCCGGAATTGTATGAACCTTGATGCTCCAACCAAAGACAACATAAACAGATAAGAAAGGAAAACACAGCACATAAGCAAATAGCTCATATCACACATCAACATTGCAGGGTGAGAGAGCTCAAGGTCATGGGAAGGATCGGCTCGGGGCACGAGCAGCACATGGACAACCCAACACAAACACAGCCAGCACTAGATCCAGAATGTCCGAGCTTACCTTAACGTAGGCAGTGTGTCGCTGGCACTGCTCCCTGTTGATGTCCAGGCTGAGCTGCCGGCTCATCTGGCTGATCTGAGATCCGCTCTGAGTGAAGTAAACCCTTGAAGGCTGGCTCTTCAGTCGCTTATCAGCATCAGCTGTCAAGTTATACAGCAATTCTAGGAAGAGATACAAATACTTTTTAGGCATAACTCCAACAGAAATTGATTGTTCTCTGAGCAAAGATAATTTTGGGAGACACTGCAGGTATTAAGAGTTTGGTTCTCTGCAAAGTGCATTAAAATATAAAGAAACAATGAATAATAGCTTAAGGTGAGCAGACAAGAATAAAACCAAAAAAAAGGAAATTAATTTTCCAGCTGGTGGGGCAGAGCTAGTATTACTGAAAGAGAACATTTCAGTTACGAAATTCCTGTTGGCTCCACCCCTGGCTTTAGTGACTTTCAGACAGAGAACAACTTCACGTCTATTTTGTATTGAGAAATCTTAAGCATGAAGTCAAACATTACCATCATTTCCGAGCAAACCATATATAGGCTCCAGGCCCTTTAAAATCCATTCCTCTGAATGAATCAGCCTCAGTCTGTAGTAATTGCTCCAAGGGTGTCACACTGCTGGAACAGTGGGAAGGGTGGCAAACACACCCCAATTGGACCAAAGCCTAACTGTTTCCTCTGTCTACCAGAGGGAACGCCATGAGCTCACTCCAGAGGAGGCAAAGGAAGGTTTCATTATAGGAGTCACCGAACACATGGTGCTGTACTTTCCATGATGTTCGCCAGACAGCTAAACAGAAAGGCTTTATTCCTGCCAGTCAGGACGTAGTCATTATGTAACGACAGGGCTCCTGCTCCCGTGGGGGGTCTGTAAATGACCACACCCAAACACTTGAACAGGACTGCACCTCAGCACTCAACAGGCGCCGCACCCAGAGCCCGTTAGCGAAGGCTGAGGGGTAGACCATCGGTAACCCTAAGGCTAACCACACCGAGCGTCTCAAAGCATGGGGAGAATTGCTCAGCATGATCATGTTTACAAATGTTTCCCCATTTAAAGGAGCAAAAGTTCAAGGGGTATAAATTTCACTTGCTCACAACATAAAATCGAAAAAATATGTTGAGGTTTGATGAGATTGTTGATCAACACCGGCTAAGATTTATGACTTTTGAGTTTTGCTTTCAAAATGTACATTGACCAGATTCAAGAGAGTCAGTGTGCTTCGTCTCTGATTGCAAATGAATACAGTTTGGAAGCTGCCATAAAACCGCAACTTGTTCTTTTCACATTTCTGTTTGTACTGATGGAACAATATGAAATACAACGTGTAAATTTTTTGGTGTAATTTGTAGATGTTTTATTTAGTTTCCTAGGGAGGCAGGCTAGGTGTTTTCCCCCTGGTGTCAAGCATTTATGCTAGGCTAAGCTAACTGCCTCCTGGCTTCAGCCCTATACATACTGCACACAAATGCAATTAATATCAATCTTGTAACTCCACGCAAGAAAACTTACAATTCACTTTCTTAGTTGATAATACTAACAAATAACTAATTCTAACAACTTTTGTGAGGTTTCCCATGTCAGGATTTTTTTCTTACCTATCTGCCCGGGAAGCTGTCTTCCCTGGAAACGCATGCAGACAGTGACATTGAAGCAGTTCAAGTTTGGGTGACCCTCGTGGCACTGTGGCACCGAGATGTTGATGGAGAGGGGCAGGAAGATGGAGACATCCACCGTAATTACAGGCCGGGTCCTACAACCACACAAACAAACATAGAGACACAGTGTAGGAGATTGTGTGGGCTTTTAAACAGCTCAGGGGTAGAAAATATAGTGCAGCATCACAGAGAATGATTCAGATACTCACCTCAGCATCACCACACTGTCTGCCATGAAAGCCCCAATAGTTACATCTGCAATAAAAACATAAAAGTGATAGATTTAAAAAGCAGAAGTTATGATTTTACAGCAACATCTGCTGACAGCACTCTTTACACCTGCAAATCCACAACAATGCACAGAGGTCCTTTAGCTGTCATGCTGGTTAAGGCTGAATGTCAGCTGTGGAATGCCGTAAACAAGATGCCTCTATCACGAGTCTTGGCACCACTGTTGCAATGGAACGAGGGTGAAAAAACAAATGTTTAATAATCTCATTCTATGCTTTGAGATGTTTCAACTTATTTTCCTGATGTGGTGAGAAAACAAATCTTTCAAGCCTTATCTTAGTCTGGTCTGACCATACCTGCGTATCCGTTGCCATCCATGTCCACATTGCCAGAGATTGACTGGCCAAACATCTGCAGCCCAGGGTTTACACTGCGCCCAGATAGTTTCTGAAACAGAAGATAGCAGGCTTCAAATAACACATCTGAGCCAACATGGAAAAATGAGAACATGATATGATTTGTTTTTGTTCTGTTTGTTTTTTATAGATATATAATCTTTGCTTTTACAAATTTCCAGTAAACAACGCATTTGGTAGCTTAGCATTAGGACTGTAAACAGCTAGCGCTCTGGCTCTCTCCGGAGTCCAAAAATACACATACATGTTGTATCTTGTTTGTTTAATCTGTACACAAACAAGTGTAAGAAGGACAAGTTACTGAGAGTTCACAATGACAAAAAAGAAGTCACTGTGCCCGCCTGCTGTTTGCCAAGAAATACTCACTATAAAACCACTACACACTATTCATTTTTTTTTTGTAAATGTCTGTATTGATGAATCAAATAAGATAAACCGTATTACTCAGTGAGCTTCAGAGGTGCTGGTAGATGTTTTTTTTTCACTTTTGGAAAGAGGCTGGCTGAGTTAGTTGCCTCCATGTTGTGGCTCCGTATTAAATGCAGACAGAGAGATTTCCATAATACCCTGTAGATTTCCACCACAACCAACAATTCCTTTAATGTCATGAATTGTCATGGTTTGCATTTAAGTTTAATCTTTTCTTGTTTTATTTTGTAAATTCTCTCCTTATGTGTCACGGTTTGTGTTACTTCCTGTCTTTCTGAGCCATCTCTTTGGTTCTTGATTGGTTTCACCTGTCCCTTATTGGCCTATTTACTGTGTGTTTTCCCTAAAACTTTGTCAGTCTGCATCTTTTCCTGTGTCCTGCATTTGATCATTGTGTCTTGTCAGCGTCCTCACTTTAGTTCCTCATGTTAGCGTGTTTTGTACTCAGTTTGTTTTTTTTGTCTTTTCTCCTTGGTTTCTAGTTTTTCCTCAAGCTGCTTCCTCAGTTTTTGCTGTTTTACTATTAGATTTTGTTATTTAAGCTCTTTTTTTGTTTCTTTAATCTGATGCTGGTCTTGTTTTTTTTTTCTTTTGGATCCTTTTGAACTGATAAATCTCGTAATTACATACAATGAATTGTCACTGCCACATAAGAAGCACTGACTGAGGAGTGACTGCTCGTGATATGCCTTAAACTTCAAACTTCAGTTAAAAAAATGCCTCAAAAGAAGAAACTATTCCATAAAAAACTCTTTAGTACAGATGATGGCCATGTGGTGTTAACAACTATAATTTTTAACATTGAACTGTTCTGCAGTCAGAGTTCAGAGTTAGGGTGGTCTGTGTATTTACGAGGCTGCGTCACCACCTGAGACTTTTCCACACATCACTCAGCTACTCTTAAACAACTACTGTATCAATGCACAAGGTGAACACATGGTTTTCATCTGCGTTTAGCATATGTTGGTGAATCTGTAGAGAAACGACCACATCTAGAAACAGGAGCAAAGAGGATCGCAGTATGACTTTTCTTTGCTTACCATGAAAAATACAAAATCTACGTAATATTGGCATGTTGTCAGACACTTGGAGGAGTTTTTACCATGGAGTATTTGCTGATGATTCCAGTGGCATCCCCATGGTAGATATACACAGCTCCTCCGTAGTCGTCCTCTTTAGGTGCTCCTATGGCTACATCTGAGCACACAAACAGAGAACAGAAAGGGTTTCTGGGAAAAGTCAGCACAAAAATGAATGAGTTCATAAACGACAGTGTGTGTTTGTGCCTTTGCACAAAAGCTTTCCTTAACCTGTTTACATTCAGCTGGCCGGTGCTTGGGAAACAAGCTGTTACAGTAAGACTCCTAATAGACAATTAAGTGTTGTTAGTGGTCATAAAAACTTGTGCGACCTCTGAGAGAGTGGAAACAAGACTATAAAGTGCTGGCGAGAGCGCTGAAACAACGTGTCCTTATCCCATTTCCACAGCAAGTCTATACATAAACTTTCTTTTTATAAACCAAAACACTTCCAGTCTTGCAAAGCAGCAAACTAAAGCAGAAACTGTGAAAAGAATGACACTTTTTTTTAAGTGAATGCCGCACAATAACTAACTCATTATGTAGACGCTGAATGAAACAAGTTCTTTGTTAGTGAAACCAAATGTGTATTAGGATTTCTACGCTATTTTTTTTTTTTAATGAACTGATAGCAATTTAGCTGTTAATAATAGATTGACAGTCAGCAAGTTAAGTCTGGCTCTTTGCATGCTGTGAAAGTGACGAGTTGCAAGATGAGTTATGCTTCCCAGCTGCCATCTTCCTGCACACAAACAGAATGTGCCAGGCTGCAAGCCTCGAAGCGTATCTCACACGGAGATGAAACCGGGCAGCAGCTTCCAGCCTTGAGTGTGTGCCTGACGCCAAGAAGAGCCCTTAGAGCCGAGCAATGCCAGTGCCAGGAAAACAGACAGTATAAATGTGTGTCTGCGTGTGTGTGTGTGTGTGTGTGTGTGTGTGTGTGAGTGTGAGGATGTTTTGGTTTGCGTCAAGATCATTCTGTGCATATGAGAGTGAGAGAGGGCAATATTTTCTAAAGATTCCTCTGACTGCAGGCTAATCAAAACAAAATGTGTGTGAAATAAGGGGTCATGTTGCACCTACTGAGGATCTCAACCCGCCTACATTTACTTATGGGCTGACGTGAGGAATAGAAATAGTTCAACTTTATTACTCGCCAGATGACATGGGAAATAGCTTTGTTGCATAACTGTGGGACAATGTCACACTAATTGCATTGAATACTACTGCAAAATAGTTGCCATTGTGGGGATTATAGATTCATAGATCCCCAAAGGGCCATTACAAGACATATAGTAAAAACACAACCCCAATCTGAGTCCTGACCTCTCACCAGCGGCTCCAGTGACATCGTTTATTTGCCCAGAGAAAGTTTAGTGGCTAAAGTACCCGTAGGTTTGAGCTGTTCTTTTTAGTGCATTAAAAGACTCTTTGGCATCTGAGACTTGAGACAAAATGTATATGATTTTTCTTTTTTTGTAAAACATCATGGTGAAATAAATTAAAAATTGGCTGCCTGAAAGGCTGGAAGTCGATCTAAAGACTTTCAGGATGGCTGTAAAAGTGGTCAGCACTCCTGTAAAACCCAAGTGATTTGTGTTTAATGGACCAAAACACGTTAAACCCTCAGTGTGGTCCTTAAAGTCAGTGATTCCCAACCCTTTCAGCTTTTGACCACCAAAGTAAATCAGTGTCTGCTTATGATACAGGTTTCAGATGTCTATCAGCTGTGAGCGGTTCCTTTAAAGGGGGATTTTTTCCCTCTAAACTTCTCAGGTTGTGTCAGTGAATTAGTGTTTCAGATTAAGCAACGTAAAGCTCACAAAATATCACAGAGGAACAAACATAAAAGTGCAAAAAAGGAACACAAATTAAGATTATATTCTCATCTCATGAACCCTTGGATTTATATATATATTTTCAGTTCAAGAAATTACAACCCACAGGATGGGTCTATTTCACGTGTATCTACTTCTCTGTCTTCTTTTTGGGGAAATATATAATGTTTTAAAACTACCCAGGAACTTACTGTTTCGTTTAAAACATTAAATCACATGAAATACTCTGCTATGGTTGTAAAGCATGAAGAATGATTCATTTGTAACAAAAATATGAGTTAACATTGATTAGGAGTTGTAAATGTACTCAGAATGATGCATCATTAGAACATCTACAGTGATGACAGAGCAAACCTAATCTGCTGATAAAGAGCATGTCACACACTCAAAAGCTCCAGCACAAGGAGGTAAACAGACACTGAATCAACACTGCTTTGACTGAACCTGACCTTGATATCCATCGTCATCTATGTCTCCGATTGCAGCGATGCACTCTCCGAAGTGTGCATTGAAAGCGTTGTCACCGCTCAAAACACCTGCCTCCTCCATCACCCCCTGGAAACAGCAGCAGGAAAGATAACAGTTTATTTACTGAGCTGGCGGAAGATAAAAGAAAGGTCTCTCAGCAAACTGCTGAACACTTGGTGAAATGTTTTCAGCTTTATCTCAGATAAAATTATTTGGCTACCACTGCAAATATTTGGCTTTTATCCGAACAATTTAACAACCAAACAGACAGTCAACTTCCTCTCAAAATAACTCATAAATATAAAATGTACAAACAGAAGCTCCAGTTTGGGTCTGTTATATAATCTAATAGCCAAATCACACAAAACTTTGGTGTTTAATTTCTAGTATCGTGATAACAAACTCAAGGAAAAGAAATCAAACATTAGCAAAGCTAAAATCGACTCTGCAGGCATCAATAA
>JAPZDY010000003.1:9288484-9312520 GCA_029783645.1 Ctenochaetus hawaiiensis
TTCTCACTCATTCACTCACATTGCCCATGCTGAGGTACACAGACACCTGGCCCTCATCCCGGAGCTGGCTGTGCATGGGTGCCCCCACCAGCAGGTCCGACAGGCCGTCCTGGTTCAGATCAACTGCACACAATGAGGAGCCAAAGTAAGAGCCCATCTGGAACCAAGCCGAGCCACAGAGCAATGGGTCAGATCACAGACACTTCGTCTTCAGTTCATACAATTGACATACGATGCACGCTCAGACTGGTTTTATTTCCCCTTTTATATCCAAACCATTATTAAAGGAATATTTACACAACTTATTTCTTAAAGCTGCCCTGACTTCCTTTTATTTCCTCCAAATGGAAAGCATTAGCTACCTCTCTGGCTTTGGTTTCTGGCAAGTGTGTTTGTCCTTAAAATTGCTGTCTAAACACTTAACGTAGAGGTAAACAGTACAGCTTTGACAGCAAAGCAATTCGAGTAGTCTGTCTGCAGAGCATCACAAAAATCAAACACACCACCCCTGGCTAACATTAATTTTAAAAGAAACAAAAGCAGTAAGGTATAACAGTAACCTCAATGTAAAAATATGTGCTGCATAATGGTTAAAGCAGGGATATAAGCTCCTACCATTTTCCCTGAGGCTTGAAAACTCTTCACCAAGGAGGTACCATCGATTTTGAAAATGTAAACCTGTGCGTGAGAGAAACAAATTACTATAGCAAGTAGCACAGGCTTAATTCCACTTGATAGCTGGGACAAAAAAAGACAAAAGGTGAAGCTCCTACTTTTCCACTGCTGCTGTGCTGCGGCGCCCCTGCAGCTATGTCTATTACATCAGGAGAGGAGAAGTGTCCGGCGGTCACAGCATAGCCTGGAGTCACACATAATAAACAGTCACAGCACCGTTGACATGCTCATATATCTGACTTTGAACTCGACTGTCCTGACTGACAGGCTCTCACCGAGGTAGCTGTATCTGTGGATGTCGACGCTTTCTTTGTTTAGGCTGTAGAAGGAGTCAGAGGTCAGGTTGTACACCTTGATGGTCCCGGTCCAGTAATAAGACCCCGGAGCCCCCATCACCACCAGCTCCTGAAAATGAAACCCCCCCTGCCTTGTTATACATTCATTCAGATGACTGTGATTTTGATTCACCTTCTTTGCGCACTGCAATATCCTGTTGAAGGAAAGAGAGGGGAAAAAAAAAAGAAATACGCTGCTGGGGGAAAGTCTGGTTAACCGACGGCCGCAGACTGGTTTGTGCTATCTGCTCTTAACCACACAGCCAGATGTCATGCCAGCTGAGGCTGCCTCCTTTGATGTGACGAGGAGCTCAGAGCCCAGGCAAAACTGACGGCTGTAATAAAGAGTTCTTCACAACTTTCTGTTGTGATGCGCTGCAGTTGTTAAAGGGACCAGAGCCTGACAATAAAGGTGCTCTGTTTCAACTGCATTCCCTGATTTTTTTTTTTTTCCACTGATGCTATCTGCCTCAGAGGATGTGTAGTTACCGCTGAGAACCCAAACAAACTGAACGACACAGCGAGGACCTTACTCAGCAGTATATATATGCCTGTGCTGTGGTGTCAAACATCTGGGCACCACCCGTCGTATGCACCACGGTTCAGACAGGGATAAGGTTTAACAGTGGGACATCATTTCTTTAAATTCTTCACATTCTTTCAAAGGAGGGGGCCACAGGGGGTGTTCAATTGCTTTAACAGAACACTGGCATCCTCACTGTTTGAGAAAAAGCAGGGTTGATGATTTTTGTCTCTGGTTTTACAACAGTAGATTCATTGTGGAATTCCACAAAGTTATCAGAATTTTGCTTCCCTGAAGCCAAAAATCTTCTCTTGAGTTTTATTTACAGGTTTCACATGATGTCTACTAAAGTATCTCAAGCTAGCTTTACTTCTGCAAAGCTCTTTTTTCCAGCTTTAATATTGGTGTTTTTTAATTGGAAACACTTAACACAATTAAACACTACCTCATATACCTCTATAAGCCCTGGTTTTCTTAACAGCTGTGAACAGAGCTACCAAAAGGCTCTTTGACACTGTGTTAAATTACATATATCAAAGAATTTGTGGTGAAACTTACAAGTAAGCAGGCATATCATGTGAAATAATCCCATGTTAGTATCTGTGACAGGAAAACCATTTCTACAAGCCAAGCCATGTGTGTGAGACGGCTGCATGCTAGAGACTCTATCATGCAAGTAAGTGAATGTAAAGTTTATAACTGCATCTAACAGTTGTTTTTATTATTGGTTCATGCCGTTTATGTTCTCAATGTTCCCAGTTTTCTCTCATTTGGTAAAATGAGAGAAAGATATTCAATTTACAGTTATATAGAAAAGCTGCAAATCCTTGCATCAGAGAACCAGCAAAATATTGAATTTTCTACTTAAAAAAATGACCTAAAAAGCAGGCAAACCAGATGGCTTGAATAATGTTATTTTGCACAGGTAAAAAAAAATCATCCTGAGGGCACAGCTGTGCTTCGAGGACACATTTAAAGTCACTTATAGTCCACTGTACTTTACTGTATGTCCCAAATTGAGTGTGACTGAAACCTGAGACTTGAGAAAGACCTTTGCAGAACACACTGCTCATGGGGAACATAAGGAAAGAGTTATATTGCTTATGTATAGAAAACAACATGTCCAAACTGATCAAATATCCATTTTCTAAATTAAATGGATTCCTCATATGCCCTTTTTTCCTGGCAAAGTATTTTTTTGCCCAAAAGCATTTATACGTTAAGTTTGTTCGACCTTCCTCAAACCACTTCCGCTTATGGCACTGGCTTCATCTTTCTACAGACAGAAGTGCCAGAGACCAAAGAGTATTTTCAATATACAAAAATGTATTTTGCAACCAAGAATGATGTCGTATGTTGGTACAAAGACAGGGACGTGTTTATTCTAAAGAGAAGAGGAAATGCTTTATCTTATAGGACCGCACAAGGTCATGTGAGGCCGCTGCAGTCAGTCCTGCAGTATCTGCCTATGGAAACATAAGCTAACTGTTATCAGCAGTGAGTCAGCAGAGCGCTGATACAAAGACTATAGAATTCAGATTTTCCACATCATTTGACTTTTAAACAACTTGATGGAAAAAAAAATCCCTCTCAACCACATATATAATGTGTCTGCTAACTATCCCCATAATAGCGGAGAGTCAAAGTCAACAAGGAGCGAGGAAAAAAAAAAGGGTTCTTTGAAACATTAGGCATGTGGTAACGTTAACAGTCATCATGCTCAAGTGAGAAAATGAGTCCCCTGATAAGGAAAAAGAGACAGTATGAGAACAATGACTGAATTGAGTGGTGAAGCTCCTCGAGTGTCCACACAACCGAGTTTGGATGACAACAAACCGTTATCTCCATGTTAGACAGAGTTATACATGGATTCTGGAGATGAACAAGCACTGTTACTGACCTCCATAAAAACTCCCGCTATCCCGGCTTGGCACGAGCCGTGCTCTTCCCCATACTTCTGCTTATAGTCTGTAAGAAAAAACAAACCACAAATTATTTCACTGTGTGCCTGAGCCAGCATTTACTGAAGGAGTTTTTTTTTTCCTGCATTCCATATGGAGCTAGTCAAAGTCCCGGTCCCATCCACAAGCAAGGAATCTGGGGGCAGAAAGCAAGCTGGGGGGAAAAGGGGTGCAACACCACATTCAACAAGAGGACCGCTTACTTGGAGCGGGGTCGGGGGGTGGCATAGTGTTCTCAGGTTACAAAAATATTGAGTTTGGATCTGCGCAAAATGCACTATAAATACGGTCCCATGCAAAGTCTGTCTGGCGTCTCCTCAACTGTTGGCAACAGGAGTTACGGAAGGAAGTGAAATCTTGACTTGGGTGCACAATTAAGGTGTAAAACAGCCTTTGATAAATAGTTCGGAGTCACATATCAAAACATATGAACAGCACATTTGCATGAGTCAGCCTAAAATATTATGCAGTACACTGTTTTTCAAACAGAGCCTGGTTTTTAGTGTTGCAGAAGGAGTGTAAAAGAAAACAACCTGCAGTTCAAGTGGATTTGATTTACTACAATCACAACAAAATCTGATTTCTCTGCTCTGCAAGCAAATCTGCTCTTACGAGAGCCTGATTTCTGAGGAAAATCAGGGCAAAATCTGTACTTTGACAAAACTGGTATAATTACACCTTTGGGAAAATGTTATTCTTTTACAAAAACATTGCACAGGGAAAACACACTCTCTCATTTCCATTGGACAGAAGCTCATATATTTGGTTTAACAAACTGTCTGTCCTTCAGTAGTCAGGGCTGGCTCTTGCCAAAGTACTCGTGTTGGACTGTGTGAGAGAGATCATACTTCAAGGCTCTGCTGATACTGGTCTTTGGTGCCAAAACACTAATCAGAAGCCAGGAGCAGATGTGGGGCTTCACGCTGATGGTGCTGGCTGCAGAGATCACGTGCAATGGTAAAATGTAACCACAGAAGAGCATAAACAGACCAGGCCAATGTTTCTCAACCTGGTGGTCTGGAACCCTGAAGGGGTCCCAAGATAAATCTGAAGGGTCACAAGATGATTGAAGGAATATGAAATAAACAAGACTGGTCTACAGGCATGCTAGCAGCTCTGTGAGGCTGTACATGGGCACAGCAGTGATTTGAGCTAAATGCTAATTTCAGCTACTTTCAGTGTTAACATGCTCACAGAGACATCAACATGCTGATGTTTGAGGCTCCAAGATGCTTCATCAGAACTGTTTGTGGGCTGCTTAAAAAACATAAAACCTCCCTCCACCTACAACTTTTTGACATCAGGAGTCTATAAGTGACAATTTCTGTAACTTTCTGAAACCAACAGTCCAACATTCACTCCCACTTGCAGTGTGATTACAAGTAGTCCTGGGAAGAACATAATTGTATGCACCCAATTTCATAGCAATTCATCCAATAGTTGTTGAGATATTTTACTCAAAACCACAAATGTGAACTGCATGTTAGATGAAATGCCAGTTCCCTGAGGTCATTAGGCTTCATTCTCAGAGGACCGAGGTCGTCTATGCCAAATTTTACAGCATCCATCCATCAGTTGTTGAGATGTTTCAGCAAAATCTGGTGGTTGGCAGACCAGCTATTACCCCTGAAGCCAGTTCCTTCTCTGACTTTTCTCTAATTCTTCTTTAGGCCTTTAAAATCCCCAAAACTAAACCATGTGAGAAGAGTAATTACACTTTCACTGCGAACTCCACACCAAGGCTGTAAAATGTGTCTTTACTTAATTTTGACGAAAAGGTTGGAAGCTACTGGACTAAACCAACAAGATCTGTGAACCCCAGCAGTGCATTTAATGTTTTCTTTGGTATACCACTGTCTGCCATATGTAGGAAGTTCATACGGGCTGAAATGAAGGAAAATCCTAATTAAAATTGTGAGTGTTTGTCCATCGAGGAGCCTGTACTCTACCTTCATAACAGGGAATGAGCGGTTTCGTCCTGCCCTGAAGGGTGGGAGGAATAATAGAGCAATATCCATGTGGAAGGATGTGCTCTGAGTCGTAGTAGACATTTTTCCAGCGGTGGGCACAAGCCTGCAGGAGAAGAGAGGGAATGGAAAACAAGTTCAGACTCAGGCTCATCCTGTAAACACAAACACTTCAGACCGAAGGCAGACAACGTTCCTGATAGTTTAATCCCCCTTCCTCGCTGAGCTGGAGTCAGTGCGTCTCTGTGGCTGTCAAAGATCGTCAATGAGAGGGGGGAAGCACATCCTTAACTCTGACCATAACAGCCACGGTCTGTGATGTTTGTCTCAGCCGCAACGTGAGAACTGTTTCCTCAGCATCAGTTAATGTGCAGCGAGTGACTCTTCACGGCAACATTTGTGTTTTTAAAAGTTTTCATTTCAAAAACAGCTACTCCAGGACAGACAGACAGATAGACAGCTGGAGAGGCCAAAAGTTTAAGTAGCAAAAAAAAAAGAAAGGATCAAAAGACTAAGAACAAACTCCTACTTTATTATACTGCTGCTGAAACAGAAAGGACATTTCTGAAACTGACAGTGAATAATTTTTAAAACAATATTATTCTGCTGTGTTTTTCAAAATAAAACATTCCACAGATCAATAAGCAAACAGGATACAATAGACTGAATTTCAAACTGTGCACAAATCAGGCCACATAAATGTGTAAATGTGGTAAAAATGTAGTACCCAGGGGAGCGAGGGTGGTGGTGTTTGTGGTGGGCTCCTGTGGCTCTGGGGACTGTTTTGGACGCCTCTTTGTGGACAAAGTTCATTTCATTTCCCCCCTTGCACTGTTTAACTCCTCCAGCCCTCTCTCAACGCACACACATACACACTCATCGAGCCAATCTAAATGAATATAAGAGCTCTGCAGATTGTGGGCGCACACAGAGCGTCAGATGACTATCTGGAAGCGAGCTGCTCTGTTGAAAAGGCTTGGCCGACACTGTTAGCAACACCCGCACAAACTTCTTTGAAAAAAAGATTAATCAGGTGACATTAAAGTAGCAGAGGGAAAGCTCTCACAGCAGCTGACAAGTTCTGTCAGAGCAGCAAAGGAGGCTTTTATAGTTGGAGTATGGACTTGAACTGTTTTAATGTTCTTGTTCACTTAAAGGGCTCACTGGCCACAAAAAAAAAGGCTTTTACGAAAAGAGTGGATGAAATCACCACAACACACATCTGCCAAGCAGCCGTTTTCCCTCCTGTTGTACAGAAATGTGAGTCCATTCAGATGAGATTTTAAAAGAAAAAGAAAAAACATCAGTGCTTTTGTGAGGCAAAGCAACACGTGGTTCTGGAGAGTCAGCCCCTCTCTTCTTTTATCATAATCCTGTCTGTGTGTGCAGCTAAAGCTTGTTGTTCTTCAACTCAAATTCCCAAGACTGACACCTCCAAGAAGTCTTCAACTTTAGACGGCCTGACTGACGAGCACAGCCAAAGGTAATTGTTTGAAAATCATGCCAATACATTCCACTGGTGTATCAAAAGTGAACTGAAGACAAGCATAATGAAAGAAAATAGAGGTTTAACAGGCCAAACAGTTATCTGGACGTCTGCAGAGGGAGGAATTCTTGTGATTTCTTTTGATTCCCAGAGGTGCAGGTCTATCAGCAACAGGTACTCAGACACATTCACACCTGTCAGGACTGTTTCATGAGTTGTCAGTCCACCAGTTGTCTTCAAAGTGTCCTGGAAAGCTGCTAGTTCCTTTTCTACACAGGGGATGAGGGGTAAATGTTTAATGAAAGGCCGCCCTTGGACGGAGACCACCGCAGAGGAGCTAAAGCCTAAACAAACTCTGTCAGCTGCCCTGTGATCTCTGTGCAAATACCCAAACTAAGCACCTCTGGGGATTAACACCAATAGTTAGTCTATTCCACCAAATCCCTCTCTCTTTTCACTCTCTCTCTCGATTTTTGTAAACAACAATCTGCTCTTGATAAACCCTGTTCCACTGACTCGTCCAGCCCTGAAACACGAGGTACATGGTTCACAGTATTATGTAACAGCACACAGTTTCCAAATCTGTCTGACTTAAGTTGTTTCTGCAGTTTGAAAAAGCAAAAGAGAAAAAAATGTATCATTTGAGTTCAGTTTGTATTCACAATCCAAAGCTTGTAAGCATGTAACAGAATAGAGGAAATGCCTTTTTTCTTGCTAAAAGAGGGCTGTAATGTTGAGACCAGCTGTGGTTTAACAGTGTGGTTCATGGTACGACATTTGTAACAATGATGTCAGTATAATCGGGTCTGTTTTTATGGGCGTACATGGTTCGCATTAAACAATTTGGTGAAGTGACTGCGGCGTCGTGTCCCTGAACTCACCAGTATTCTGCCGTCGGCTCTGTCCTGGCGGGCCAGGCTGACCCCCATCCACTCATCATCCCTGTTTGCCTGGCACGTCTTCCCGCAGGACTCTCTCGGCTTGTTTCCTGAGAGACAATGAGTGCTGTTAGTAGACGTTGAGTCATCAGGAGGAAGGAGGGAGAAAGAAACTCAGTGCTGGCTCCAAGACATTGTCAGCTTTTTTCAATTCTGAGTTTCACTCTTTGTTTCTGCTGAATTTTTATACAGTTGTCAGTTTAATATTCTGCAGATTCGTATTTCACAACAACCTCTGTAACCTCTGTTACTGTACAGTTGTTACAGTCAACGCAGTAAATTATCTTATTCACAAACAATAATTTATTTTGACACAGTAATAAAGTCAAACTGGTGCTGGGCAATATAGAAATCAAATATCACAATATATCTGACCAAATACCTTAATATTAATGCAAATCAGTATCATAAAGTTGAATATGCAAGCTTTCATGAAAAATAAACAGAATAATATTTCGGATAAATAATAACAAGCTATATGAATAAAATAACTAAGTGGGTAAAGGCAAAAGTTAAAACACTTTACTGTAAAGCAGCCTTTTAAACCAGGGAAACATTGCATTGAAATTAATTGTGGAGCTGATAATAAAGTTGATATTAAGGTGTTAAAAAAGTCTGATTTAATGGCTGATATGCCATTTCTAACACTAACACATAACCTAATCAAATGCTTTGTTAAGGTTCCTTTCAGGGCTGCAAATAATGATTATTTTCATGACTTAGCAAGTGACCAATAATTTTCTCTCTATTGATTTCTTGTTTGGTCAATAAACAACAAGAAACAATAAAAACTGCTCATTACAACTTCATCTAGTGCAAAGAAATGTTATCAAATGTCACAAGTCCACATACGAATTTAGAAATCAGCATAACTTATGGTACCTTTTAATGATATGCATCTCATACTGCTTTTAAATGGTATTTATGAACTCTGTGTTGGTTTATAAAGACCACAAATATTAAAGATATTTAAGAACATAAATCCATTAAACATAAAATTGCATAAATGTGCATAATTACAGAGGGAACCAAATAGACAGAGGGAAAGCACTTATAAATTTCTCTTTTTAAAAGTCCAGAGTTTACTTAGGCGCCCCCTCTTCCTTATGTTTTATTCTCTGTCTCCCTGAAGACAACTGATTCAGCACAATGGCATGTAGCTGCGAGTGTTTCTCTGTGTCAGTGTCTTGCAGGTTCCAGGTCTGTCAGAGTTCAGCTCTGCTGGCCCATGTGATTCGCAGAGCACCCAGCAGCACTGGCTCACTGGGATAATATATGCTTCTTTTCAGGTGACACATTGACAGAGCATGATGGTTAATATTAAAGCCATGCCCCCCCCCCCCCCCCGGCTTTGCTTGACCACAAGATTAGAGCCAGGGGTTAGGGTTCGAGGGGGTCGGAGGAAGCTGAACTTTTTGGCTCACCTGCTTGGAAAATATTCACAGGAGTATAAATCATATTTTCAACAATATTTATAGTCCTCTGCACACAGAACCCCCTTTTCTTTTGTGTCTCCCTGCAGAAGGTTTAGAGCTAAAAGAACAACTGTAGCACTGTTAAGAGAAGTATAAGGCTGCATTATCCTGATAAAACAAAACAGATGCTTGGGGGAGCTTATGCAAAGAGTGAACATGAAAAAGCCGCAGGAAAGCCCAGCGTGTGTGTTTATGTGTGTGTGTATAGACCATAGCATCAGGTATTGAACTTTTCTGGTTTCATCTCTGAACTGTCCGAGTTCTGTGTGCGTGCATGTGTTGCCATAAGGCTGCAGTTAATGTACATGTCATTATGTGCTCTTGTATTTGTGCTGCAGGCGGGGCTGACTGACCTCTTCCCAGATCCATCTCTGTGCAGCGGCGCTCCGGGTTGCTGTGAACTCGACACTTAAATACAGCTCCGGGAGAGTGCACAGAGCTACTGTAGGTAGAGTTTGCCTTCGGAGCCCCAACTATTACCCTGCAGACATGAGAAGAGGCGAGAGGATGGGACACGGTGGGGGTTTCAACCGACAATTAACTGTCTACCTTAACCGTCTCTTTTCATTTTGAGTCACCGAAACCTTAAAATTAAAGAGAGAACCTACTGCAGACTGCAGGAGAAGTCTCACCACAAATCGAAATGGCTTTTCATAAGGGAAAAAAAAGCCATTATTGTTCTGCATTTATTGGGTGTGTGCAGCCTGAGCTCTGTAAACACCTCCAGTTTTGCTCCAAAAGTACAAATTCATTGCATCATTTATAGAAAAAAGCTGCAATTCCAGAAACATTACATGATGGGACTCACCAGCGTGTGTTGTCATGATAATGCTCCAGCACGGAATAGCCAAAAAAACTAGAATTTGGTCCGCGGAACACCAAAGGATGTTCTAAGTCTAAATTGTAAGAATATGCCACAGAAATAGAAATATAGACGTAAAAAACATTCTGTAATCCCGTTTTGTGTCTCCGAAGAGAAGCCATCCCTTTGCGCATCATGCGTAATAACGCGGTTAAAGTGTCCAAAAAAAGGAGGAAAAAAAAATAAAAATGAGAACTTTTCAGTTCTTCAGGGGTGAAACAGTTAGAAAAACTTTCTATCACTTATTCCTTCTTGGTTTAGCGCAGCATGTAGGCTGTGATGGCATGGGGAAAGGCTTGGGCAGGAAAGTTAACGGTCCGGTAAATAACGGTGCGTCAGCTTCTCTCCATTCTGTGTCAATCTGAGAAAGTTGTTGCTCGCAGGCTCCCTGTCGTGGAGATAAATGCGGTCACTTGTGTCAAGTTAACAAAAGAGGGCCGGGTTAAGGGCGGAAACAGGAGAAGTTGCATTCAGAATAGAAGCACGACTCTAGGTTGAACGGTTGAACAGCTGTTACAGCTGTTAAATGTTTGTGATGTGAAAGGTGAGACCGGAACCTGAGATGTGATTCCGCTGCACTGACGCGGGTAACGCGGTCATGGAGAGACGCGAATGGTTTTGAGGCGCAAAGCATCACATTTCACCCGTGAGCTTTGGGGGCTCCTCTCACCTACACCGAGAGACGTGGGCTCACTGCTGCCATCTAACGTTTTCAACTCTAAATGAACTCCTGTATAACTTTATTAACAAATCACAAAAGCTTCAGTTTTAATGAGTAGTTTACTGATTTTTATTCAGACATGAGGTAATCAGTTTAGATTAGGGAAGACTGTAAGGAGTTAAAGTAAACTTTTGTTGCCCAATTTTATAGTCTAAACTAAAAAATCCCCCCATGTGACTCTGATGTGGTTTCTGTCTCTCTCCACTAAACAAAGCAATGTCTATCAGTTGTAACTAGTCAACCGAAAAATGATTTCTATTTCCTTGTTGGATCTAAACACTTTCAAGGGTTCTGATAAATGATAAAGAGCTACAAGAAATGGAGAAAGACTATATCATAATATAAAGAATGTATGATAAGAAGCTTTTTCAACACTAATAACCAATAACTAATGATTATACCAATAAGTTAAGGGTGATTTCACATTGTATTTTATAAAAAAAATCATAAGCTGTGATGTCTGCACACCTGAGGGTAAGACAGACAATGTTTAGAGAGCAAACGTGAATTATTTAATTTTCCAAAGCTCTGACCTAACCAGCTTTAACCACATTTATTGCCTATTGTTATCGTGTCGTGTTTCTCTGGAACTGTGATGTTTGGCTCTCTGGTCTCAGTGCGTGACTCTGTCCTGCTGCAGCAGCTTGTTGTCATTAGTGTCACAACAGTTGGCTGCGCTTCTTCTTTGTCTTCATTGTTTATGGACAGATTGCAACTCAGTCTTATAGGTGAGTATTATCACCACTGCTCTTGGTAAACTAAGTCAATAAAAGCTGTATATGATCTGCTTTTTTAATACCTAATAGCATTGAGCAGCCTATGGTATAAATTCCTCATCAAGAAAATCGAACATTTATTAGATTTTTACACCTAAAACCTGACCCGAATATGATGAAGTTCTCTGTCTATTTCTTGCCTGTATATAACAGACAAGTATACGTCCAGGTTTGTCTTTCTTTTTTCAGCTATATGTCTATATTTGTATCCTTCTGTAAGTCTGGCATCCATCTGCATAATGATGATGTCTAATACACAACTTTAGAGTTTTTATCATTTTGTTGGAATAAAAAACATAGTAGATAACCTATTACTTCAAAGCAGATTATATTCATTTGTCTTCAAATATCTATAAAGTGGGATTTAAGTGCTTGTTTATTTAATTAACCAGTGTGTCTGTATTTCTATTCTCCATGCAGAGCAACAAGAGAACCAGTCAAATCCCTTGTGTCAACATACTTGACCTATAAAGTTTATTCTGACTCTCTCATTTCTTTATGAATAAACCTGCATTTTTGTTTTGGAGTAAAGGAATAGAGGTCAAACAAAGGTCACCCTTGTTGAAGTATGTGACCCACTACCAAAAGAATCTGAACCCAGATCTGTTGTGATGTGTGCATTCCACATGTCAATTTCAACAGGATGTCATCGCATTTTATCCTCCCGTCAACAGGCTAAACTAAGTACCACAAGCTAATGAGATAAGATACTGGTTTTAAAACATAAGATACTGTAAGATAACAAAGATAAAGGAGTGACAAAAGGTGTTCTGTAAATAAGATTTAATCTGTTAGTTTGAAAATGTATAGCAAGTCATATAGTGCCCTATAATACAGTTTTTAATTATCATAGTAGAATTTACATTGTGTTTTTTCTGTCTATGTCATTGTCAGTGACAAAATACAAAGCATAGAAAAGCTTTATTAGACAAACAAGGTCCAGAGGCCATAATATCTTTATGTGGTGCGAGTGCACAGTTAAAGGGTCGTCTACAGTTTTACAGAGGAAGTGATTCAGACAACAGCACAACACAGAAACTCTTAAATCAACTGACCTGTCAGCATCAATATGTGGTAATGATATAATTTATTGCACAAGCCAATCTGTATAAACACATTCTAATGAACAAAGAAAACGATTTAACTTAATCTAAAACATATAAATTAACTAATTTAAATTTCAGAGTAAAACTGGATTTATGGAAGATTTGTGTTTCTGGCATATTCTCTAATTCCCTCTTACCTTTTGACAGATTCACACATACTTAACCGCACACACACACACACACACACCACACTAATGTCCCAGAGTGTACTCAAACATAAATTCAACACCCACACCCACACACACACACACACACATACGCATTAAAATAACATGAAATGCAGAGAGAAGGGCTTGATCAAATCCATGGCAGTCTTCCCCTTCAGCAGCAGTAGCAGCAGATTTTCATCCAAATGGACACAAATCATTCAGTCACTCATCGTAACCAAGGCTGCAGAGGGGCACATGTGAAATTAATTCAATTAATCATGCAGTTAGCAGTGAAAAAAAAAACTGCAGTTAAATATTTTTTCAACTGAAAGAAAGCTGGGGTGATTGGAGTGAAAGTTTCCTTAGCAGGCAAACAGATGCTTACAATAGTTTTTGAGTCTTCTTTGTCCAAAACCTTTTGCACTTGGTCTGGAGGAAACTTGAGCATGGAGGTAATCACTTTGGCCATCGTCTGTGGGTGAAGAGTAAATATATTCATTTAAAAAAAGCTTGACAACCAGCATTTAAAAAAGAGAAACAGTGAACTTCATCTTCAACATGCACTTTTTTAGTTTGGTGCTCAGTGTCAAACATTTCCTCTTAATGAATGCTTCATCCATGTTTAACAGGGACAATTTATTTTAATATGCCTTTCACAAACATCAGATATGGACTTATTATGTTAAACACCATCTTCTGAGACAATCAAGGTACATGAACAAAAAAAAGGAAAGAAAAGAAAAAAAATCTCCAAGCCAAATTACTTTCAGGTTTCATGCATGCTCCCCATGAACACGAGGGCTAATCAGAAACAAGGCTGCTGTGTAGGAAACCAAACATTAAGCACAACCAGCATGTCTTTTAATGGCAAATCTGCGTCATGCAAGATGCATGTTCTAACAGTCAGCCTGGGGGACATCCTCCACACAGGGGAGGTCTGCCATGTTGCCATAAAGACTAACTGTTTGCTGAGGAGCTGGGAAAATCCCGCTGGCTTTAGGACCATGTCAACGGCACTGTTTAATTAAGGAGATCACTGTTAATTTTACCCAGAAGTCTGGACACAACATGACTTTTATATGGTGTCCTAAACGCTCTCATGTTTTGTGTACCATAACAAAGTCCCTGGGCACTCAAAAAACGAAAAAAAAATACATGGATAAATCATCCATTCTCTGTTATTCCAATGCAGAGGTTTTTAAATGTTTCAGCTTATTCACCAAATCCTTTCATCTTAGAAATTAAAGATTGAATGGAAGCTCAATTTTTGTGCTGCAAAACAACCAAGTATAATTTTGAAGAAGATGAAAAAAGACATACTTTTGTTTCCCGTCCCATCATGTATTCAAACAACACCTTCCTCAGGTACTCCATCTCAGTGGCCTCTGAGAGTGCATCAGTGCTGTTGTATCCAGGATCTGTAACATCAAGCAAAAACAAACCAGCCTTTTAATAATTTGAGACCCGGTCAGTCACCCTTGAGACTTCAATAATAAACTGGTGAGTACAGATGAGATTTCATACGAATTATCCCTCACTTATGTGAATGCTCCTGATTAATTGTGTTTTTATGAGAACATTGTGTTTTACGTCTTAACTTCCCTGTGCTGCCATTTTGACCGAGGGAATGAAGGATTTTCTGTTAATATATATAATAAACAAGTTAAATCAAAGCTACAGGCTCTAAATTAGGATGCAATTAATTAAAACTGTTTTGTAAGTGTTCAGTGTTTATTTCTCCTTGTAAAGTAAAACTAGCACATAGCAATGACCATCACTACCAACCATGTTTGTGTTAGCAACCATATGTGGAGCTTGATTGGTTCAAATGAAACACCACCTATACAGGGAAGAATGGCGAAGCTCAGCGTGAGCACATTACTACCATTTTAATTTCCTGCCCAAAGCTATAACACCGTTATCCTTTCAGAGGCTATGAAGGCGTTAACCGTGCTGCAGTACTAATAGGGCAAGTAACACTTAGATTGCTTCGAATGCTAAAATACCCCCATCAGGTGTTACACATGGAACAACGCACACTTGTTCTCCTATCTGAAATAATCATTAAGACTATACAAAATGTCCAAATGCATAAGCCAATAGAGATGGTGCATTTAGAGGACAGGAAAAGCTGATAGAGAAGAGCAAACAACTCTTTGATCTCTGTTCTTCAGTACTGGGTCACCAATAAATCCCGTAGCCTTTGTCTTGCTGACCCCAAGTTGCCCCAGCTCAGACTTCCATCCCTGCATTCAAGGAGCTACAGACATGAAACCAGATATGGACAGCCCTCTGATCAGCCCCTGCACCTAAAACCCCAGACTTAAGTGGGCTAAACAGACTCATTATGAGTGGAACAAACTTTCACTAACAAGTACTGTCCTCCAAAGACAGGGCAGAGTGGGAATCAAGTTGGATATAGTTTATGTTTTCAAGTAGAGGATTTCGAGGAGTAATAGTCTGTGTGCTGCAGGGTCCTGTGCAGGAAACATTAAGACCACAATCTGCAAAACCCATTAAATCTGTGGATGGCTTCTTCACTGCCCCCTCTGACAGCAGATTCTCTTTATTACACCAGCAGGGAAGGTCTGAGAGGAGGGTAGAATTCACTGAATCTCCCCCCATCGCTCCACACACTCTCTCACTTACATACACACACCACGTTCAGTTCGCAGTATGTATACAAACACTTGAGGATACTGCATTGGCTTAGAGTCAGCAAAACAGTTAACCCTTTAAACTAAACCAAATCCTGATTTTACTCTCAGCTCTGACCTTAACCAGTAAGCTTAAAATCATGCTAAGCAGGCAAAAATGCCTCTAAAGGTACAGTTAGATCAGACCACACACAGCACCACACAAAATAGTCTGGATCCTTATCTCTGTACTCCTTTCTGACCCAAGAGAAGATGTGGTGGCTGGCAGACGGCTGGCATGATGTTAAAACTCTGAGATCCCGCAGATCAGCTCAGCTCCCTGGACACCAACTATGCAACTCAAATGTTGATACAATACGATTATGTTTATGTGTAAAAATCACTATTAAATTTTTAAAAGCAAGGTAATCCGTCTTGCTGTAGGTTTCTGTGGTTTATGTACAGTTTCCCATGACATTGCATGTGCTCAGCCATTTTCCATGGTGTCTTTGTTTTGCTTATATACAAGGAAATTGGCTCAAGAAGCAGAACTAAGTGATTCAAGGTGTTAACGTTACCTTTATATGTGCTCCCAAGATGAGTTACAACAGTGGTTCGGTGGAAACATTTAATCTTGTCCTCAAGCGAATGAATCTACCGTGGAGAAACACAAAAGCATGCACAGATTAATGATAGAAAAAAGCTGTTTGACCCCAGTGGGTTAATTCTATGTATTAGCCTAATTGTTGCATGGGGCACAAAAACAGCATTTTGTTGATCATCCTTAGGGAATGTTTGTAAGAGTAAAGATGTGTGTGAGAAAAACTGTGGGAGACATTGCTCTGATTGTTTATAGGGTTAAATCAAATGTGAACAGATGTGCTGTGTAATTAAGTCGATGCAGCAGGAGAGCAGTAGCTCCTCTTGCTGGAGGCCACAGAATCCTGGAAAGACACTGCATGGGATTTGTTGTCCACTTGTCCCCAGCAAAGAGCGCAAACACACAAACACACATCCACACATGTGCATGGTCCGACACTCACTTTCTCAATAAAACCCTGCTCCTTCAGCCGAGCCTCGCTCAGCAAAGTCGTCTTCTCTGCGAGCTGAGCCTGAGGAGGACAGGGACAAAACATCAATGATTATTAAAAATCTGAAATTTTAAGATGCTGGCTATCAATCTGTATTTTTTAAAATAAAACAATTACAATGCAGTGATAATGGGTATAATTATTTAAATCTTAGAGACAGTGAAGCCCAGACCAGCAAACATACCTGTAGTTCTTCTGTGCTCATCTGGGTGGAAAAAATATTAGAAAAAGGGAAGATACTGTCTGTTAGAATAGAATAAGAAAAAACATGCACGTGTCGTAGAAAAAACTATTATGAGCATTTAGTCAGTAATGGAATATAACAATTAATTAAACTGCCTATTTACCTTTAAAGAATAAATTGTGTCGACAGTCACTTTTTTTATACTAAAGATATCCAAAGAAAAGTTAAAAATCAATAATAAATTGATCCTACTAAGTATTGTTTGTGTATCCAAAGCCTGAATTGTCTTATTATCTCTGTGCCCTAAAGCTGCATTACTGTCCATTGACTTTCAAAGAACACATCAGTGAGCTACACTGTTGCACTAACATGTACCTTTACCATGAAGAACATGGGCACTGTGGTTTGTTTTGAATCATCCCACATACACAGTACTTGCTAAAGCACCAATAGTGGATTAATCCACCACTGAAAATACTTCCTAACTAACATGTAATTAATTCATTCTTAAATAATATTTTCCAAAAGCTGCAATGCCCAGCCATTTGGGCAAAATATCATTATACAGTTTAATTAAACAAATATGTTTTTGTGACCCAGTTGGAAGTCTGATAAAGTGGGAGACTAAACTACTTAAAAGACAAATTAACACACTTCTGTTTCGGTCATTTTATTTTGTTTGCACACAGAGACTTTAACTAGACTTGTACTTCTGAAAGAGTGTCTGTTGTCTCTGTGGAGAGACATACTGACCCACTGTCGAAATGAAGAATGGTTTTGTGAGGCCCGTAGTGAGGAAAGGCCTCCCTGAGCATAAACCCATACAATCCACCCATAAAATTATTACCTCACCAGGGAAAAATGCAGCAGAGAGAGCAGCGTAATTCTTTGTGTGCATCTGGACACAGTGTAAAGGTAGAAGAGACCGCATGGGGGTCTCATGGCACCTCAACACCTGGGTAAGATGTCTCTCTGGAGCACTCCTGTCCTATCTGGCCCCTTTCCAGCATGCACATCTTGCATGTGAGTATTGCTGTAGTATAAATCTAAGGCCTAAAATCACCTCATATGATGATAATTGAGAACAGGGATTGAAGCTGGCTGCTTCCTCTCAATCTCTGTTTCCCGAGCAGAACATTCCTGAGTGATTCAAACGAGCTTCACAGGATCCGGCATGCTTTGGAGAGCAGCCACACCACTGGGGCGAAAGACTGATCATAGCAAAGTATGTAAGCAAATTGTTCCTGAGCTCTTAGACAGAATACTTTAATTATGAATAAAGACAAAGTAAAAGTTAAATGATAACTGCTAAGTGTGTTAACCTGACTGTGAACTGTCAAATAATAAGGTACCAGGCTGTCATTCAAAGCTAATGCTTACATCAGACTCGAGGCTGTTCCCGGAGGAGCAGGAGAGGAAGCTGAAAAGAAGTGATTTCATGCAGTCATTGCGAAATGACTTATAATTTCATCAGAATCACTTTATAAATTTAATCTAAACCTTCACTCTCTTTATGAGCTGTAATAGCTGCATTTAAGACTTCCACGTCTGAGTAAATGGAAAAAATGTCTCCAATATATCAACCAGTTGTGACATCAGTGGCAGATGTTTGATGACCTGGTGAATATGGGTCAGAAATGTTTGTACCTCAGCAGTGCCATGGCTCCTTCCTTGCAACTCCTCCAGTTCTTTCTGGACCTGCCACACTCTGTCTCCCATCTCCTCCTCTCGACTCTGGAAAAAAAAAAAAAAAACAGCTGAGTCATTTCCTATGTTTCATCTCAGCATCACAACTCAAGTATGGCGGTTAAGTCCCTGTCTTATTTCAGACCTCCCACCCTTAATTATGTTTGGAGACAGTAACAGAGACAGTTTTCTACCAGCCGCTGACTGTTCATTTTGATTTATTTGACCTGTTTCCACATTCATATGATTCAATGGGCACTGATTTATGACCAAGTCAAGATTTAAGTGATTCCAGATTGGCTGCCAGAGGATATGTGGACACATTGTGGAGTAACTGAATTAATAATCTGATTAATAAAAACATATCCATTTATTAAGTCTGTTTCAACACCCAAACAATGTTGTGCTTAAAACGAGTTAAACTAATGGATGAACAGTTGAATAGTATAATGATTCTACATAATTAATAATGTGTAATAACTGAAGTGGCTAAAAGTACTGAATAAAGGTCAAAACATCTCCTTTCTGCCACTCTACAGCACAAATGCAATATTGACAGTTCAATTGTAGAAAATATTTATTGTAACATCCACTATCCATCCATAATAGTTATTGAATAAAATACTTTCAAATCAGTCAGTTTAAAGGCTATTCATATAAACACATCTGGAATGTGTATGGTGTCACTGCAGGGGTGCTTGAGTTCATGTGATGCACTGCGGGCCTGTTGGACATAAAATGTTGAGAACCACTGCTCTTTATTTCAGATAGATAGCTGCCATTAGTGATGGCTTCCACATGGCCGTTGGAGTTTATCTCGATTTTATGGTAAACATAAAATATACGCTCTTATTATTTTTTGAGAAAATGCTTTGAAAGTCCACTTTTTAAAATAGTACCTGTATAACCTGTTCGTATTTCTGAACAGTTCTGTGCAAATCATCCTCCTTCTGAGCAACCAGCTTCCTCAGCTGGTTGACTTCTTCCCGATGGCTGCTGATGAGCTCTGCTTCTACACTTTGGGCCTTCGCTGTGTCAGGAAAAGAACCGGAGTTATCACATTAAAAAAATAACCACATTCATATTCCACACCACTCAGTTGCCCCATCTGGAATGTAACATGATATGACCATAGCGGAAACAAGGAAACATTGCAATGCAGACACGCTGTTTCCAAATGCAATGATCCCTTAATTTTGTTCCACCCAGCGTCAAAATTAAAAAGTTGCATAATGTTTCCGTGTAGTTATTCCACCCTGTAACAGTGTACACGAAAATCAAGCTCTTCTTGACTTTGATTTTCCATTTTAAGTAGTTTGTGTGCCTGAAACACAAGTAGACTACAGTGATTTCAACATGACAAGAACATCATCACTCATTTCCCCACACAGCTGTCAGGTAAACCAATGAAAAGAGATCCTCTTCTTCCTCACCTATAGTCTCCTTCACTGCTGTATCAACCTCCGTCTCTTTCAAAGCCAGTTGTGTGTTTAACTCCCTCATTATTTGCTTGATAGCAGAGTTGTGCTTCATTTGCACATCTTCCAACTCCAGTCTGTTAGAACAGAGAGGAAGAAAATGAGTTAAATTATTAAGGACACCACAGGCATGTAATCAAATATTCACAGACAAGAAATTTATTGCAACCATGTCTACAAATGTAGGTTAGCTCCCATTTGAATTATTTATTATAAATTATTACACAAACATAACAATATAAACTTACTTGAGCTTTTTCTCATGCTCCTCTGTCAACTCTTTCTTCATGTATTCCAGATCCTGTTCATGCTCCTTCCTCAGCAATCGGATGTCTTTCTGGAGCCTGGAAAAGTCCTTGTGGATTTTCTCTTTCTCGTTCTTCACCTGGCTCAGACTGTTCTTGAGCGACTCCAGAGAGTCACCACCCTCTTCGTCCATCGCAGAGTGGTTTTCCATCGTGCTCTTGGTTTGTTGTATGCTGCTACATTTAACCATCATCTCAGCCTCAGGTTGTGATGGATTTTGGCCCTCCTTAATAGCAGCTTGGTGTTGATCGAGCTGAGCATCTTTCTCACATATTTCTTCTTTCAGACGATTTATTTCTGCAAGAAGGTTCTTGTTCTGCTCTTCTGCTTCTTTTAGTTTCGCCTCGGTTTCATGTAGCGCTGATTCAGTTTCTTTGACTTCTTTTTGCTCTACATCTCTCTGAAGCGAGGACAGCTTCTCTTCGTACATATTTCTCAATTCCTCTAAAGACTTTTCTTTCTCAATCCTCTCATTATTCAGAATCTGTTCAAGTTGTTTTTCCTGCTCTTCCTTAAGCTTATCAAGAGCCTCCTCGAGTGTTTTTATTTTCTCCTCTGATGTTTCCGCATGTTGTTTGCTAGATGTCTCTTTGCTCTTGATTTCCTCCAGGCTGACCTGAAGAGCACTGATCGTCTGCTCTTTTTCCTCAAGCTGTGATGTTAGCTGTTTCTTAATCTGACCAATTTTCTGCTCAGCTTTCTTCTTCAGCTCTGATACTTTGCGAGCACTCTCTGCAGACAACTGCTCTTCAGTTGCCTTCAGGCTCTCTTCTTTGCTCTTAATAATCTCATCTTTCGTCTTTTCAAATTCCTCCCTTTGACTTTCAAGCTTGTATTTACACCTTTGGTTGTCCTCCTCAAGGGAGCGCAGCTTCTCTACCATCTCCTGCTCCAAGTTACCACTCAGAGTGCACTGCACCTGGGCCTGCTGCAGCTGCTCCACCAACTCTTTCTTTTCAGTCTCCCTGATGCTGTGTTGTTGCTTGAACTCAGCTGTGAGTTGTTCACACTCTTTAGTCTTTAAGGCTAACTGTTCCTCAAGCTCACCAAGTCGACTGATGCAACTCTCCAGCTCCAAGGTAAGTCCGCTGACTTTCTGCTCTTTCTCACTCAACACTTGGTCCATCTCAGACTTGCTGATGGACTGATTGTCGATATTTGCTGTTAGCCTTTGCAGAGCCTCATTCTTTTCAGAAATTTCTTGCTCAAGCTCTCCAAGCCTGGTCTGTAGGGATGCGATAGTGTTGCTGTTCTCTGTGAGTTTGGTCTCTGCCTTGTTCTCATACTCAGACAGACTCTTTTTGAGTTCATCCGTCTGCTCTAAAGCAAGATTTCTCTCCTGCTCTAATCTCTCTGTGGTCTCAGCAGCCTGTTGTCTCTCCTCTTTAGACTGCCGGTTCATTTGATTTATGGCTTCCTCCTTCTCTTTTATGCTACTTGCTAGCTGGTTTTTCAAGTCACTTATGAGGCTTTCCAAGTTACTGATGTGCAACTCGTGTGTTTTTATATTTTCTGATATGATTCTGTTTGCTTCACTCAGCTCTTCAATTTTCTGAACTTTCTCTCTGATAGACTGAGAGTCGTTCTCTTTTTCATGTGTTAAGGCTTTGACATGCTCATCATGAGCATTTACCTGAGCAGTCATCTGGTCTAATGAAGTGCATAGATTCTTGTTCTCCTCCGTCTGTTGGTGGAGATTCTCCTCTAAAGTGCAAATTCTTTCTTCTTTAGTGTAAACAACAGCTTGTAGCTCACTGATATTTTCTTCAAACTTCTTCTGCAGGTCCTCACTTTCCTTACATCTGGAACCTTCCAGCATTTTAAGCTGCATCTCTGTTTCTCCCAGCTTATCTGACAAGGTCTTTAACTTCTCTCTGTTCTCCTCATGTGTTGTATTGAGCTGGTCTTGGAGGGAGTTTCTCTCATTCAGAGCCTGGTTGAGGTTCCTCTCCACTGACTCCATTTGCTCTTTAAGCACTGCCTCAGCCTGAGACAAACTCTCAAGCTTAACCGCAGCTTCATTAAGTTCTTCTTGCAGCTTCTGCACAGTGGTTTCTCGAATCGCCAGGTCCTCCTTTAAATCCTTTACTTCAGACAGCACTTGTGAGTTCTCCTCTTTGCCTCTGCTGAGTTGCTGAGAGATTTCTTCCAGTTCCTGAGACTTTTCTTGTAGTATGTGCGAGTGTTTCTCCGTCAATTCCTCCTCCTGCTGCCGCAATTTCTCCTGCCAACGATTCTCCAGCTCCTCAGTCTCATGCTTGTGACTGTCATGTAGTTTCTCCAGCTCTTCCTTATGGTTTTCCTGCAGTTCTGACACTGCACTGCTGAGGCCTTGGGAACTTTTTTGGGCCATCTCCACAATTTTCTCTTGAACTTGCTGCTCTTTCTGCTGAAGCTCTTTTTCCTTCTTTGCCAGTTCCTTCTTCATGTTTTCTTCATTCTGCTGAAGCTTTTTCTTAAAGCTCTCATGCATGTCTTTGGCCTTTTGTTTGAACTTTTCCATTTTTGTCTCCTGTGTTTTCAGCTTAGCTTCCATCTCAGTTATAGTGTTTTTCATCTTCTTTTCGTGGGCAGCTTTTTCATCATCCAACTGTTTCTTGAGGCGTGTTTCTTCTTCCTGCTTAGTGTTCAGTTCTGCGGAAAATGACTTTTGCTGCTCTGACAACTCATTTTGACTTTGTTGCAGCTGATGGTTAAGTTCTTGAAGTGACTGCTCTTTTTGCTGGCAATCATTCTTTGCAACTTCCAACTGATGCTCCAAATCTGTCAGATCTTTCTTACACTGATCGAGATCCTCCGAGACCTTACTTAACTGTGCATTAGATTCCTTTAGGCTCCCGTTTTCCATCTGGGATTGTGATAACTGTTGTTTCAGCTCCTCCAATTCCTTAGCCTTGACATTTAAGTCTTGTGATTCCTCTTGTAGTTTTTTTTCTTTAAGCATGTGTTCTTTTATTTCCTTTTCTTTTTCCCTCAGAATGATCTTCAATGCATTTAATTCCTCCTTCAGAGTTTTTTCTATACCTCCAAGCGACTGCTCATGCTCCTGTTTTATATTTGCGAGCTCTACATTGTGCTTTGCCTCCCAATCTTGAAATCTCTTCTCATGTTCTTGCTGAGCCAAACTACGAGCATCTTCAGTGGCCACCAACTTCTCCTCCAGAAGCATTTTATTCTTTAAAGACTCAGAAAGTTCAGCAGAAACTGCTTCCAGCTCTGCTTGCTTTGTATCCAGTTTCTCTAAAGTTTTCTGGTTCATGTCTTCAATATGTGCTTGGAACTGCAGTTCTTTATCTTTCAGAAGGGTCTCCATTTCAGCTCTGTGTTTTTCCTTGAGCTCCTCGAGAGCAGCATTATGCTGCTGGGTTAGGGTGCCCTTGTGCTTTTCCAGCTGCTCCTGGTGCTTTTCCTCTAATGCAGAGATTTGCACTTTATGTTTATCCTTTAGCTCGTCCAGCTGACTTGAAAGTTCATGGGACAGACCTGATCCTTCTTGTGAAATCTTCTCCAGAGAGCTCTCTAGCTCCAGTATTCTCTGCAACCACATACATGCAGGTTGTTAGATTCTTCTGCAAAGTTCGTCAGTTAATAATTCCACAATTAAAAAAAATATATATATAAAGATAAATGGTCAAAAATTAAGATATTATTTTACTGGATCAGTAAGGATATCAACAAAGC
>JAPZDY010000003.1:9316898-9327470 GCA_029783645.1 Ctenochaetus hawaiiensis
TGCAAATATTGCCAGTTTATGAAGGACCCTGTGCCATGCCTGAAATTACTTTGTTTTTATATCAATCATCATCAAAAGTCACACTTTGCTGGCTTGTAAAAGCTACTACTGCAGTAACTGTCACACATGAAAAATCACATCCATGTACCAACACTGACCTGGGTTTGGAGTACAGTTATCATCTGGTCTTTCTCCTCCAGCGCAGCGTCAAACTCGTCCTGTAGGTGTTTCTTGGCCTGCTGGTCCATTTGAAGCTCCTGGACATCATTCAGTATGTTCACTCATATGTAAAACTTTAATTAAATAGGAAGACAGATATTGATCTTATCAGACATTCATAACACTTAGCCATACCTCCCGCAGCTCCCCTATCCTGCGGAGAGCTTTATCTTGACTCTGACTGAGGATGACCTAAAGGGATGGAGAACAGAAATAAGCTGAACAGGCCAGGATGGATTTTTTCCAAAAAATGTCCCTCTTGATCATATAAAAAATGTAATATTAGCAAATGTGGTAAAAGAAATTACCTGTGTCTTCTCTTTATCTCGTTGTACTGTTCTGTATGCAGTCACCAACTGAAGGGTTAAGAGGGAGAGACGATTGAATGGAGAAGAAACAGAGAAAAAGACAAAGTCATGAATGAGAATACAACCAAATAACTGTAATCATAAAGAGGTACGGGTATGTGTTATTCATTTTACACTCTCTGTGTGACTCTCACCTCGGAGTACTTCCCTCTGTACTTCCCTAAGCTCCTTTCAACTCTAAGAAGTCGCTGCAGCAGCTGATCTTTAGGAAGGGATTCTAGATTTCCCGATGGCTCCTCCGCCTCACTCTCAATATCTGAGGGGGGATCATATGTGGGGACTCCTGGGGAGTCGTTCTCTCCCAAAGGTGTCAGGGAGTCACGCGATGAGCTTCGGACAAGGCTTTCTTTCGAGGGAGAGCGAAACAGGTTTTCAGCCCTACTGGCACCACTGCGAATCAAAGACTCCATCGAGGGAACTTTTAACTGCAGTTTCTGGGCAAATGATTGCGTCTCCTCTCTCTGTTGTAAGGATCAAGAAAATACATGAAAAACTGATTTTAAAACACACGCAAAAATGATATACAGCTTTATAACTTGAAGATCAAAGAGAAGGCAAGAGAAAACTGGGTAATAAACATACATAAGGAGAAGCGCTTCCATCCCCATTGATGCTTCCTCTGGGAGATCTTGCTGGTCCTTTAGAGGCACTCTGCAGATAAAAAGACATTATGAGACAACGGAAAACTGTGCCACTGGACTTGTCCTGGGCCAGTTAGTCATCCACACCCAGCGTGGCTCTCCCTGATTACTCTGGAGGGAGCAATATTAGTATTGCTGGGAGCAATGCAGGGGCAATGGGTACCCTCATGCAACTTGGAAAAAACAGAGGGGTTAAATACATAAAAGAAGGCATCTCTATTGTACATTGAACAAAAAGGGTTAAAACTAGACTCTACAGAACAGCCATGAGGTCAGAACAAACAAACAGTTAAGTAGTAAGAGAGCAGGTTTTTGAATTAAAGATGCTTGGCGGTGCCATGTGCAGCTGTACTACAAGAGCACAAGAGAGTCACGATCAAAGTAAGTGAACACTGAGCAGCTTAGTTGGTTTAGTTGACTTGTTAAGAAGCAGGATCAGAGAGTGCAAGTTTTTTCTCCTCCCTTGTCCAGCTCCGAGGGACTCCTCCGTCTCAGTTACTGTGCAAAACACTCAACATTTCTGTCCCGTTTCTCAAGGAAATATTCTGATGCTTGTAACCACCAGGATCTGTTTTAAAGAGGTGTTTCAGAATAGAAAAGATCTTTTCTACAATCAAAATATTTACCATTTTTATTTCTTTTTGAGAAGGATAGTGAAGTTCAAAACCAAACTCTTATATGTGTTTTGTTATATTGCATATTAGGGCTGTTATTTGATTCAATTAGTGAGTGTGCGTTTGTGTTGTGATCGACAGAGCAAGAGAATCAGTAATATCGTCTAGAGGGATTAATATTGATGAAGTCGATTTGTAAAAAAAAAAATAAAAATTCTTAAACGAACTATACTTGTCTTTTTTTTACAGGTTTAAGTCAACAAACATAGGACCAAACCTAAAAACCATTACTGACTTCTTTCACAACTCACATCTGTCATCTAATAAAGATGCTTGTCACCTTTGCATGTTGCAATCAAAGTCATGAAAGCCTCAAATGTTTCAGCACTCGACATTTGAAAACTCCACTTCCCTTAAAGACAAATGATTCAATAAATTCATAGAGGTTTAAAATCCAAAAACCTGTGACTTACAATAGAAAACATAAAACTATTATGACCTTGGTCAAACACCAAAATACACACTGTTCCAAAAGACAGAAAATTCACTGACTGTAGTTCTGGTCAAAAGACAAACACAGCTGGCTAAACGAGTTTGGGAAAGCCAAATGAAATGTAAAAATTAAAACGATGAATGAGATAACTTGAAGATTCACCATCACCAGATTGAGCAATTAACATTTTTGTGAAGATGTGTTGATATTTTAATAAGATGTAGATGAAACATGACAAAGAAATTATGATTGAGTTTTTGTCCATTACAAAATATGATAATGACACCAGTTGTACCTGAATTAGGTGCAGTGAGAAAGACATTCAAAAAAAATACTGGAAATGAAGGTTGCGTCAAGAGAATAAAGATTTTAGGCTCAGCTATGAACTGCAATTGCATACAGTATATTAAGTATGTTTTCAGTTCAATTAGATGCATTAAAGAGTTTAAAGGCAATAGAGTTCAAGATTCAAACATTGACTTACTCACTTTAATGAATATACTAGCGTTATCACTAACAAAGTTATTCATAATATATAAAATTCAAAACCCTGTACAATTATCATGGTACTGAATATAAATGGTTTGACTACCCAATCCAAAATCAGCATTTAAAATTAGAGTTTTAAAAAAGATGTAAATTACAGAAACTGCAAACAGCAAGCCATGACCCCTTTACAATGAGCAGTTAGTCAAACACAAATTCATATTTAGAATAAATAAATATTTTACATTACATTTTAAATTAAACATGTACAGTATATTTGAAAAGACAAACAAAATGTTAGCAAAATGAATGTAATGTATGCAGTTTAAATCGTTTCATGTTTTAAAATGTTGTTTTCCTCTTTTCCTCTTACGGCCTCCATGATGAACACACATCATCTAGTTTCTGGTGCATCTACAAAGGTTTTTCTGGTCTGTTTGTTTACTTGGAAGAGTCCAAAGCAGTTCAACAATCAAACTGCTGAAAAGCCTGCCAGTGACTTGTAAAATGAAAGCATCAACTCTCCAAATAAACAGACTTGTGGGGAGAAGGGACAAAGGCCTTCAAGCAACATAACAGGATGTTTGGGGTCTATAAAGCAAGCAAGTAAGGATACCTAAAGACAAGGGGAAGTACTCAATTCTTTTAGAGATAATAATAACTAAGAGGTAGGGCAATAAACCAAAATACAGCTGAGAGCAAACAAGCTTCTATCCCAAAGTTTAAACCATAACTCCCACTGGATGCAGGGTTAGCCTAGATATGAGATGCCTTCTTGTTGCTAAGTCCAAAGGAAACAGGGGACAGAGAGCAGGGAACAAGCTGTCCCTACTTAGGCCACAGTCCTCTACCGATTCCCCGGAGGCGCAGAGACGGGAGGAAGGAACAGGGCGGGAGGAGGAGGAGAAAGATGAGGAGGAAGAGACAGGAAGTGAGGACAAACTCACCACACTGGCTACCTGGGCCGTTTTGGGTCGTTTTGAATGGTCCAGAGCAAAGATAGTATACTCAGAGAGAAAAGCGGGCTCTGCTATCATCCCGGCCAGCATCTGACCCCGTCAGTGCAGTAACGGGACGAAAGGTGGGGAAAGGAGAGGAACACAGAGAGCAATGAGAAAAACAACACCATGAGTGTGAAATAGCGCTGGAGGGAGTGTCTGGCCAGACTGTCCAGAAGAGGCTGGCCGAAAGAGACTGAGATGGATGGAGAGGGAGAGAGAGAGAGAGAGAGAGAGCTAGAGATAGACAGAGAGAGACAGGGAAAGTGAAAAAGACAGACAGAGAGGCTACATGGGATAGGTAGAAAAATAAGAAAAAACGGGAATTGAAACACTCAATCAACATCAATGTTATGAGAAACAGTTTGACATCTCTGCATATAGTCTTTAGTTTTGATGCTGCCAAAAATAGGTTAAGCCATACTAATTAATCTTTCAGAGATGTCAAAGTGTTGAAGATTCGTGAGGTGGAGAAATGCTGCGATGATAAGAAGCTTCTAAGTTGAGGGCACATGAGCCCAAGTTACAACAACACACCTTTGCTTTCAGAGAATAAAGGAGTAAGTAGAGCATAGAAACCTGACCAAAAACTGCACTATCGCAATTCCACTTTGGGGTGTGCAGCCTTAAAATATAGAAAACTTGTCATGAATGAGGAATTAGGCGCATTTTTCTGATCCGGAGATCAAACAGCCAAGATTGTAAACATCCATATCAAGGCCTTAAAACAGATCATTAAACATATTGCATCATTAATCTTACAGTCTTGGTAAGTACCTCATTCCCAGTCTACCTCCTTCTAATGAGTCAAAGAAGTCTTGCGTAACCTTGCCAAAATCCACTGGAAGAAAATATTGCAACAAATCACCAAAGAAAGAAACACACTGAGAGGAGAATCCATCAATTATTCATATACATGCTGAAATATGGGCTGCTCTCAACAGTAAGAATGCCCCTGTATTTGTGTTTCATTTGTGCAAGCACTTTTAGTATAATAAAGAAAAAGATAACTAATGTTGTGTAATTCAATGAACTACTGTACACATTAAAATAATTAGCAAGTTAAAACTTTCACTTTGTTGTGTTTTAATGCAACAATAACCACAGTTAAATGAAGGGAAAATGTGTACCTGTAATGAGATCAGTTCTGATTGCTGTACAACACAATGTTATTTCATCTCGTGTGATCGCATAAAACTATAAGAATCCTGTTGTGAAGGATTGGAGGAAGGAAGTTTAGGAAATATTTTTAGAGGTTAATGCATATTTCTTTTTATAATGACAAATTGTGATCAGTCTGGGAAAGAGACTTGCGGTTACTTCAACTTAGTCTAACAGTGGGTGATGAGTTGTAAAAATTACTTATTTTACACCCTTTGAAACTGAAACAAACATTTGGTCAATGATTTACAATCATTTAAAGTGGCAATTAAAAAGGCACTGGATTGTTATTGAGGGAGCATTAAGCATAACAGAACAAATGACACATTTTTTTTTTAAGACTGACAGAAACATTGCTTGGGTTGAAAATTAGAATATAAGCTGGGGAGAAGTTTTTGCAGGCTGCAGCCTAAGTTCAAAGACATTAAAAGTACATCCATCACAAGTCAACGCTATGCTCACCTCTCTGTCATTGGGAGAGGGTGCACCATCATGAAACGTGGGGGTGTGGCTGCCACGTCGGTCTCCACTGCCCACCTGCTAAAAAATAACACATATTTACATTTTCATTGCAATTAATGAAAACAATCATAACTATGCCTTTCTTTCTTGTTTTTAAGGTTTGAAGAACTCCAATTTTTTTGGTTCCCTTATATACATTTACGTGATAGACCACTATTATGCTGCAATTTGCTTGATCTAACTGTCTTATGATTGTATCAAACGTAGGGCTGCAACTGAAGATTATTTTTTATGATTAATTTTCCCATTTTTTTCATGATTAATCAATTATTTGTTCTGTCTATACATTATGACGCATTGTGAAAAATGCTTCCTTTGTTAAACTGAGAGTCCAAAACACAAAGACCCTCTTTTATTATCGTCACTGACAAGGAATAAAAGCAAATCTTTTCAGAGGCTTGGACAAGCAGTTGTTTGACAACTTTGCTTGCAAAATGACTTAAATGATTAATTGATTAAATGAATAGTTCACTTTTTTCAATCAACTAATAGATCAATTGACTAATCGTTGCAGCTGTAATTCCACTGTTTGTCAATCTTCACCTTTGAACCCAATCAGCTCGTACACTGGTTCAAAGGTAAGATGATCAGTGCCATGAAAGGAAACAAAAAATTTAAGTGTAAATTTAAGTTTGCTCCAAAAGCTCCAAGGTCTATATAGATCAGCTCAAATCATTGACGAAAAGCAGACAAAGCTATGTTGTTCATAATGAAAGAGGGCTTTTTAATTCTGAAGCAACTTGGACACTAAAGTATTAAAATGAATGCCAAAAGAACCCATTCCAGTTACAAAATAGGTTTGGCAAAGCAACATATTTAATGCCTTGACAAACTTAAGTTTCAATCAAGGACAGGTGGAACCCGACTATCAAGGTTCTGCAGGATATTGCACACTACCACTGAACCTGAAATGAAGCAACCCTGAAGTAAGTTTTCCAGGGGTTATTTATTTTAAACGTCCGCATTGGAAGATGTTCGTTAGTTTTCTTTGACCTTTAGTATTTTGACACTACGATGTCACTGGCAGTATTTGCACTGATCAAATAAAATCACCAGCTGACATCGACTTGCAGCCAATGTAAGCATCATAGAAAGACACGCCCATACTAAGCGTGTATCAAGACATTTCTGGTGTTTTGATTGCAGTGAAGTTCATGGCTGGTTGCACGTTGCTATGAAATTCATGGCTTAGCTGCACATTGTCGTTTTTTCTACCTGGGGCAACGAGATTTACCAGTTTCAAGTTTTCTTGAACGCACCTCAAGAGCTAAATTCCATAGCGAAGGACCAACAGACAAAGTAAGTTGGCAGAGGTCGACAACAACAGTAGGTTGCATCAATAACATACAACACTAAGTCGTTTTCGAAGCATGAACTATAACTCCTGCGAAACGGCAGCTCTCCTCCTTAGTTAGTAACTCAGCAGTGTAAACAGATGAAGCTTAGCTAGTTAGCTTCCAGCAACACAACAACCAACCAACCTGGGCCTGCTGTGGTGACTGCGCATTCCTCTGCGGTGACTGCTCCTCGTTTATCCTCTGCTTAAGTTTTTTAAACATTTTGTCGCGCCGATGTAGCAAACAGCCAGCGAGCAGATGACTATTATCCGGCGGAGATGTATTAATTTATTTTAGCCTGACATCCAGTCCTCAGTGCCAGACTTCCTTGTTCGCCTCTGATTTCCAGCAGGTGACCGGGCCATCTGCGCATGTGCGGCCAACGTGGAGGCAAACTGAAACGTCAGAGTTAAAGGGCCAGACTGGGCTAAATTAGCTACAGCGCCACCTTTGGAGGGAGAAAAGCAGCTCCGTGATTTTTAGCTCCCTGAACAGCTTCGGCTGGTATTACCATATTATAATTTGTTTCATAATTGTCGCCCATTTATATTTTGGACACAAACTGAATGGGCGGCAAAACAACTCCTGAGGATGACTTAAACTGGCATGCAAAGCTTTTTCATACACCATCATTGTGTGAGCATGTTTTTATAAATGTGGCAAGTAGAACTGCCTTTGGTGGTTTAAGCAATATCAGTTACAAATGGCTTGGAATAAAGTTATACTCTTATTACTTTCTTATGGAGAAAGTTACACATATATTGTGTGCTTGGCTGAAATACAAAAGATCCTTCTTAGAAAGTTTATTAGACAGTAGCACATATTCAGTTTTCTTTGTGCAATTCCTGCAAAATTAGAAATAAAGGTAAACAAGTGTATTGCGTTTATTCTCTCTTGCTTGTTTAATCACATTAATTAGGTTTGTCTTAGTATGTAGCCCCCAGATCTTTAAACTAAAAAACAAAAACACCCAATATGAACATTAAAACTAAACAAACATAAGTATATTTTAAAAACTGTCCTCCCATTTTCTCAGTTTTAATTTTACTATTTAGAAATGTGTTTTGTAGGAAAATGTTTGCACGAAAAAAGAAAGACACTGCAGAGGCATTACATTGCTTGCACAGGAGAGGGCACTGTTTAAGCATTTTGACATGCCGATTACTTGCTGTAATTTTGCTTCAGGCTTGTACAGAGTAGAACTAAGAAGATTTATATAATGTTTTAACTGTATGTACTTTGTACTATTTTTACCTGAGTAATTACTTTCTCTTTATTGTTAAGCGACATCCCATTTATGCTGTGGGGTAAAGCTGCATTGTAGCATGCTGCTGCTAACTTAGCAACTTTTTTGAGTGGTAATTGATGTGTTTGTGCTACTAGACTTGAACTAATGTCAGTTTTACCAGTGATGCAGATGAAATGGGCATGCTGGTTTGCTACATCATAAGCAAAAAACATTTTTTTTCTCTATGTGTATTGTGTTAAGCACAGCAGATATTTTACTTTAGTAGCGTAGACTTTTTCAAAGATTCATCTTTTCAATAATGTTAACCAAACTGGTGCTAGAACTTTATTTGGAAACCTACTTCACACAATTCTGGCAGGACTATTTCAAATGCTTTAACTCTCCCAGAGAGCACATAAAACTCGCAATATTAAACCTTTAAACACATCAAGAGTGTGGGCCAATTTTGGCCCTCAAAGAGTTTTTTGTGGCCTCTGAACATGACATGATATACATGTTATAGTTTAATTTTTTACTGTTTATTTTAATACTTTCTTTACCAGGTTAGAGAAGACAACTTGTAGAAAGAAAGGTTGCTTTGGATTTTAAATGTTTAAATTATCTTGAGAGACTAATCACAAATCTTGTAAGTTTATATATTTTCCTCTGTGGTGCTCAATAATATATTGGCTCACTAAACTGACACTCAGTCATCAAAACTTTTAGAAAGTCTGTATAAAAAGTTTGTATAAAGTCTGTTTGCTTTGATTTTTTGTTTTTCTGTCAACAGAATCACAGAAAAATCTATTGGTCCAAATTTAGGGGACTTATTGTAAGGATTTTGTATGGGCCAAGGGCAACCTGGATCACAGGGTAGATGTTCAAAATCATATTCACTTCTGCTAACATCACTAGTTAGGACATTCAGCCTTGGTGGAATAAATGATATACACTCTTAAAATCGAGAATATGAGTAGTTGTAGAAATGCAATATCTGTACAAGAACATTATAAACGTTCAGGAGGGATAATAAGACCTAAGTTGGGCACAACAATTCCAATAGTTTTAGAAATATATTAAGATATATTCTGTGGTGCAGCTTGCAGATTTGCATACAATAGAAGAGAGGACTAGTGGCCTCTGCAAAGGTCTGTGCTTTCTGAGCGCCCTTCTATTTATCTGATGGGCTGTGATGGAGCCCCTGCCTGAATTTTTATATTAATCCAATAGTGACGCATAACTAAAGGTAGACGGTCTGTGTGTTTGTTCTTCATCTGAGTCATAGTGTCTCTATAACAGATATAGAAGTTGATAGAAAAGACCACACTGTGGGTGTAAGTCATGGTTAAAATGTACTGCACTTTCCTTCCTTTTGGGATCTGGCAATGTGCAGAAATCTAAAATTAACATGACTGAGTCAGACTTTGTTGTCTAGTGGAAAAAGACACGCCATTCCATAGGATCCAAATCCATTAAAATGAAAACTAGAATGAAGGTGTAATTTGCATTTTTCTGCCATTCTGGCTCTAATGTTAACGACTCAGCAGCGTTTTTGATCTATGATGTGTGCGTGGAGCAGTGAGTACGTACGATGGGTGGCTAACTGCAAAGTGATGGAGCTCCACTATACCTTGCCTTGAGGCATGCAGCAGAGAGGATGCAGGGGAATTGGTTGTTATATGTCTGCTATGGTGGATTAAGTAGAGAGGGAAAGAAGTTCATAGTAAAAATTCTTTGTAGCAGCTGTACAAAGTTGAAACTAAAAGTCTAAATAATCACTTGCGCTGCTGAAATGACAATATTGTATTTCCAGGAATAGTGATGAATGTAAAATTACAGTAAATCTATGCAAATGTTCCAAAATGAGAACTATATTCAGCTTGACTGTTTATTTTTGTGCTTTGGGAACAGCTGTTTCCATTGAGTTGCTGTTGTGTAGCTTTTAATAACATCACATGATCTCCATCAACAAATTGAGTTTGCCTCAGTAACAGCAGTAGAAAATTCAATCTCACCACAAAATCTTTTTAGTAGCTTTTCTGGAACTTTGGATGGTATCATGTGATCTTTATCAGCTGTTATTTGTGTATAGAGATGCTGTGCCACAAATAAGCAATTAAACAAACATTATTAAACTACTATAAACTAAGTGTAAACTAGTATAATATAACTATTGTATATATTTATGAATTAATTATGAATTATCATTTAACACATACCAATATTGCTTGCTATTTTCAGTTGTAAAAGAAGTACTTTGACCCTTTGGTTAACAAATAGTATCAATAGAAGAGATTAACAGTATTACATTACTACTATAAATAAAAAAGACAAATTAATAAGACATTATAATAATGATTCTACTTCACTTTGTAAGTTATTATCTTACTGTTATAGTTTATGTAGCTCGTTCATATACTTTTCTCATTGTTAAGTCAAAGAGTTTTTTTTTTCTTAAATTTTGTAGTTTTCTTTTGTAGTATTATTTAGTATCAATAACAGTCA
>JAPZDY010000003.1:9336996-9359489 GCA_029783645.1 Ctenochaetus hawaiiensis
GATAGATAGATAGATAGATAGATAGATAGATAGATAGATAGATAGATAGATAGATAGATAGATAGATAGATAGAATTGGTCAGCCTATTCCCATTTTTGTAAAAAATCTCCATTTTTGCATCTTCACTGCAAAAGGTTCTTTGCTTTATTATCTGATGTTCTTTTGTAGCATTTATGTTATCTCCTCCTATCTGAAAAATGATGTAAGGAAAGTAAGACATCAATGTTCAGAATGACCTTGGGGAAAAAAAAAACAAAGAACATTTGTGACTATAATAGCGAGGAGAGACAATAATAAGAATTTGAAAAGTGAGGACACGTCTCTCTATCCCCAGTGGAAATTACACCTTTGGAATTTGATAATCCATCTGATTGTAGATATATTTACAGATGATCCTTACTGTAATACCAGCACACAAAAGTGCAGCACAGCAGTATGTGTCTTCAAATGCAGGTATGTGACACGATATATCCCATGCTGCAATGCTATCATCTCAGCACTTCTAAATCAAAAAAGTTGCAGGAACAGTTCACAGTCAAATGGAGCTTATGGAGGGAGGGAAAAACCTATAGGCGACTGTCAGCAAAAGAAATAAACCACAGGGCGAGTCACATTTCTTTTATGGCTCACCTCAAAATCTCAATGGCCCAAGAAAGATTCAGGTTTATAGGAACTCTACCTACGCAAGGCATGAACATTCTACATTACCTGGGGATCATTCGATTCCTTCTCTGTGTGGGTGATGTGTCATCATCATGTAATAATAGGAATAGTCCTGGGTATTACTGCTGTAGCCATAAGTTCTTTTGAGGATGTTGACAACTGGCATTTGCATGTAAAGATGTGGAGTGTGACTTCTCTGAGACAGTAGAATCATGCTGGAGCTGTAGGTTTACAGCAAAAAATACTAGACCATGACATATGCTGCTTCAAGGGATTTGCAGCAACAGGGATGCAGCTGTGGGATAAAAAGCTGTCTAATCAGCTTTTTTGCAGTAATTAACAGACCCTCGCTGCATCTCAGCCTACTGTCTGCTTTTTAAGTTTGGCTTCTGTGTTTAGTGTTTTTTTTTTAAGGAATAAAGACAATCTGAAAAGAAAAACACTGCAGTGTCTCATGGTTTCTCTGCCAGGGATTTACTTGTTCAAATAAGTTTCCCGTAATATATGAACACATATGGCAAAGTTAAACTCGGTGATACATGTGTTGAATATAAAGTGTCAATAATACTGCAGCGCTGACTGCAGCTGGCTGCTAAAATGAGCATGTTTTGGGGAGATAAGCATACAAAGCAGGCTCATCCACCGTCAGCCACTCCCCTCATATATTAGCTTTCCATTCTAAAGTGGTGTTTGATAACAAGATTATGACAGTTAAAGTGCAGGCAGAACGTTACCAACCTGGACACTTAAAAGTCCACTTCCCTCCTCCTTGGCCCAGTTTATTCGTCCAAAAGTTCAGATTTTAATTCCTACTCCTCTGGCTGCCCTTCAGAGCTGCATGCTGTTGAAAAGGTGAGTGGCTCTGAAAGGTGTAATAATGCAGGAGAATCACGGTAAACTACAACATGGTAGAGCTCTCACTGCGCACCACCTCCAGGTTTAGACTGGATTGTTGTCATGAGTGTTTCACGGAGGGGAAATATGCTCTACATGAGAGCATCCTCTCAAAGGGCTTCGATTTAGAGGACACGCAAAAGGTTTGTCTCGCTCTGCAGCACAGCTAAAATGAATGCATCGCATGGAGGCTTTAATAACATAGATATTGATTAAAAGGACCAGCAGATGGATGTGGATGTATAGGAGGAAAAGGTGAGACAGTATCTATAGAAAACAGGCAAAAATGTTTGTTAGTAGCATTTTAATTTGACATAATTCATTCCAAGACGATAAAGCTTGGCGTATCTTTCCACAAATGTTGTATCACAACTAAAACAGCTTTACACTTTCTAAAAGACGTGTGGGCAGCGAGAGCCACCGTAGAGTGGAAAATCATACATTGTTGGACAGGGTTCACCTCAATCCACTGCTGAGCAGCTGAGTAGCCAAGTAGATCTGTTTCTTTAGCAACAGAATGAACCATCTTAAACCTTCCTCCTCACAAATAATTCACCTTCCTGAGGTTTCCAAGAGGACTGTTGTTGTTGGACTGTAAATCTAATTGGATTCTTGATGGCAAATCCTTCCCAGCAGGAAGAGTGAGGAAATGGTTTTTATTGAGAGCGAATGCACGCATTCACACACACATACACACAAAAAAATTGCACAAAAGAACTGGATTAAAGTTGTGGGACATATGCACTGATTGAGTAGCACTTTTGTCAGTGCTTGTGTCAGAGATTACTGCAGGAGTTTCTTTATAAGAAAAAGTCTCTGGTTCATAATGACGGACTGACAAAAGTTACACACAGCTTTGACATATGCACATCACTTTTTTAATCAGAAAAATATATTCAAAATATAAAATATATACTTCCTTTCATAAAAATTTTTCTTTCAAGGCTGCAGAGAAGAACCACTGCATTTGCCGTGAGATCAACACAATGGGCAGAGCCGAGGGTGAGATAAGACTTCTCCCTTCTTTGCCTGTTTTCTTGTTTTTCTTCTTTTCCCAGTTTGAATTATTTCTACAAAACAAAACAATTATGGAGTCATTTTTAACTGTGCTGACCTTTGACACGGCGCGCAGGTGCTGCTATGACAAGTCAATCACTCTGAAGCCCACAGTACAAATTAGGTTCCTCTCAAATCTCAGAGGACCAAGTTGTGCAAATCGGCCTTGTCGAGTCAGATCTAAATCAATACACCCTGACTCTTTTAAACACTATCGTACTGACACTGTGCTTTTTTAGCCTCTAACACCAACCTTGTGGACAGAACTTGTGGAATGCATCAGATTTCATTTAGGCACCAAGGAACGATGTGTGGAGTGTGTTTGAAAATGACAAAATGATTGATTCCACCATATGTTCTCCATCATTGGGAGCAGCTCTTGCTCAGCAGGGTGAGAGGAAATCCCTCATTCTCTTTCTACCTCGTTTCATTTCTCACTGTAAGTGGATCTGTGTCCTCCCTTGTCACCTCATCTTTATTCACTGCGGGAGCCCTTGTTGCTGCACTCTGAAGGATTGTCTCTTCTCCGTCTTTCCCTCATGCCCTCTGTATCTCCTGTAATGAGCCCCTTAACGTGTGTGTGCTGAGCTAAGGCTGGAGTGCATTTACTATTTAACATTTAGCCTACACTTCTGTCAAATGGGTCCTGCATTGGAGCTTAACATTTAAAGGGGAATATTTTATTTCATCTTATTTGTTTATTCATGAGGTTGGGACACAATAATGAATATTTCTGTAAATGTGCCAATGTTAGCCAGCTGGCTAATTTTTGACTGCAGTTTCTTTGGCGGGATGTTTTAAAACCTATACAGTAGTAAAATATACACAAAAGGATAATATCACTCTGTAAAGACAGCAGCAGTAGCAAAAAAAGAACAAACATCTCTTCAGCAAACAAGCCATGCGAGCTACACAGAGCCGAAATAAGACTGACTAAAAACACGAAGATCAACAATAAACATCAGACATAAATAATAAATGATATTTAATATTGGATGCAAGTTGTTTTCTCACCATATTTTTTATAGTCCAACAGCTTTAAAGGTCAGCTATAAACTTTTGAAAGAATTTCAAAAATAATTGGTTGAATTCACAGACTCTCGCTTGTTTTCCTGCTGCAGTCTTGCTCTGATATGAACAGCATGCAAGCAAATATTGGCAAACTCTTAGATGGACCTTGATGTTAAACATTACTGAGTTATTTTACTGACAATATGATTTTCTCTACTTGTGCTAAATTATACCTTCACATTAAACATGATCCTGTAATTGTTTTTTAAGGCCACAGTGGTTGTTGTACAGCAAAAATCACAAAAGCTCACACTTTAATTAACAGTCCATCTTCAGACAATGAAGCATCACTTTGCACAACAGAGAGCTGGACAGTTTTAGCTATCATGTAATTGAGACTAAAAATGAACATGTTGTTCAAAAAAACCTAAATTAACATTTATAAGTAGTATATAAACAGTCTGAAAATAGGTTAGAACACATTATAAGCCAACACATTGTAGCTGTAGCAGACATATGGACAATTTTAGTGAATTTTTCATGTGTTTTTTTAATAAATTTAACTCATCTGTCATAAGACTGATAAATGAGGAATGTATAAGCAGTTGAATGCTTAAAAGCATAATATAACACTGTTGTAAACATATATGATGAAGACATTATCTATGTTTACAGCTATGTTACAGTGTGCTATCAAAGACTCTCTTTACATATTGCCATGAATTAAAGCTGAACAGTACAAATGATACAAATGGGTTACAGATGTTTCATAGGAGTATCTCTAAAATAGCGGAAAAATACATTCAAATACACTGCATTATTTATTGTCATAGCATTATTTTCATTGAGCGTGAATTTACTGGTTGTAAAAAGGGAAGGTTAAGACAAAGGGTTACCAATTAAATTATATTATGATTTACTGACATTTTAAAATGCTGGATACTGTATTTCAGTGGTTAATGTTGTTGTTCCCTGGGAACAAATGGACCGAGGATTAATTTCTGCTTCAGCTGTGTCGGTTTGCTCCCACAGGTGGACTGGAGACTCTAAATTGCCTGGAGGTATGAATGAGCGTCTGCACTGTAAGTCTGAGAGCCTGTAATGACTTTCCTGCCTTCCACCCGGTGCATTCTGGGATAGTCTGCAGCTCCCCATGACCCTGAGAAGAAATTAGTGGGTGGAGAATATGAACGAGGCAAAAAAGAGAACATATTGTGTTTCATTTAATTTCCACTGATCAGTAGTTCCCCTGTGACTCATATGATGCTTCTCCTCTATTCTGCTTGTGTTTTTAATGCTTTATACTGTAAATTCAGTGCATCCAGGAACGATGTAGCATAGCTGCTGCCAGAAATACCACAAGCTACAGTATATCCTGTCAGTGCCACAAACACAACTTTCCATTGACGTCTTCCTCTATCGCATCCCTGTCCTCTGCTTTTGTGTATTTTTAGGTAATGATTAGAACTGACAAGGGCAGACTGTGTGCAGCTCAGATAGCGGCGCTGTGCGTGCCCTTGTTCTGCATTCTGCCTTGATATTTGTAAGCCAATTAGCCAGATTAGAAAACATAATCAATACAGCCACCTTATGCAACCCTTCTACTGTTACCATGAGAAAAATAACCACTGTCACAACAATGTGAATTTAAACATCACTTTCTATTGTGATATCTCTTCTTAATACCCACTGTTAGATCTATCACTGAGTGGAAAATTGATAAAAGTGTTTTTCTTTATTTTTTTTTACCAACTAAGCATCACTGCTACACTCTATAGTGACAGCTTATTTGTGACAAAGAATCATTATTTCCACTTCAGTGGGATCAGTCCTACTTTTAGAGCATCAGTCGATGTTTTCACAGGTATTTTCATGGATCAGCAGCTCCGGGTCATCATTGATTTTTTTTGGGTCTCCACTGAGTGTCCAACAACCCCAAAGGATATCGCTCCTTTTTTTTTCTCGAATAGTAATTTGATCCTTGTGTGTCTTGTAAGAGAGTACTCAAGCATGTCCTTTGTTCTGAAAACTGTCAATAAGAAGTCTTGACCTGCTGTGAACGTGACCAGCCTCTCTTTGTCTTATGTAGATTTTGAACAGTCAGGCACTCAACCTGCTTCCCCAAAAATAAGTATCAGTGCATTGCAAAACTCACTCAGTCTTACCATTAAGTCTCCTCGTGTGTCTTAAAAGCATGCAGAGTTGGCCGTTATTCATTTAAATGAAGTGAAACAATGACAGCAGGGTGAGATCATGTCTGTCTTCAGCCATTTTCTGACTAGAATAACACTTGCAATAGACACAAACATAAACGCTTAGGAAGGATAATTATGTTGTGTTCTGGAATATTATTATTTTTTTCCAGTGGTAAAAAGTGATAATATACTTATCCACTGTACCTAAGTATGACTATGAGGTACTTTACTTTATATGTGCTGCTACTATATACTTCTAATTTATAAAATTTAAAAGACAAATGTTGCACTGTTACTCCACTAGATTTATTTAAAAGCTGCATTTATTATTTATTACTTATAGATCAAAACAGATTAGCTGAGTAATCATGGCTGGTTGGACAAAAAGTAATCATTAATTATTCTTATAATAACTAAGCTTAACATGATCCAATTTCCCCTGTTTATTCTCTCTGCAAACTGGATATCTTTTGCTTTTGATTGATCGCCTTGAGTTCTGCTAAATTGGCATTTTAACCAGCCAATTTGCACTTGGCATTTTAACCAGCAGCACAGATCAATGCATATTTAAACAATTATAGCCCTAAATATTATGCATTGTGCAGATGATTAAAGGAGTTTTTAAAGTCGTAGAAACTGTAAAGTTACAACATTACATATACTCTTTTTACATCTATAATCTGATCCAGTACATCATTAAATCGAACTGAAGTCATTTTGCAGCATAATGAGCTCTTTTACTTTAATATTCTCAGTGTTATTTGCTAATGATTACTCGCATTTTTGATCTTAATATTTTTTCCACTTTTTTTTTAAATACACATTCTGTTTTTGTGGCTCCGCCTTGCAGCTTTAAGAAACTTTTTTTAAGCATGTAGGCTCATAGGTGCACCTTTTTCTTCTGCATCAGAGACCAGCTTCCAGCGAGTAGAGTATCCTCAGTGCGCATGGCACCAGGTGACAAGGAGCACTCAAGTGAAAATGTAAAACCCTTTGTTATCTAAGAACTACCTCAGCCAAGGACGCACGGGGATACTCCCTTTCCTGAGCCAACTGCACGGCCAACACATCGTATTAAATCTGCTGTCCTTCTCCACAGTGGAGGGTTACTGTGGTCTTTTGTTTATAGCGAGGAGTGATCTCATCATATGCGCTGATAGGACGCGCTGTGCCACTATAACGTCCACATGAAAGCTGCAGCTCCACACTTACCAGGCAAACCTGATGATCTAGATGACTTGATTTAAGAAGGGTAAGCGGGGGCTTTTCTGCGACACACAAATCTGCAACTTGAAGGATTTCGAGCATCATCGTGCAAACATTTTGGTGCAGGGGACCCAGGGGATACTACTACCACTGCTTGCATCCGCGCACAGAAGCGTTGCGCGCGTCCGGTCGGACTTAAGCTGCAGTCCACTTCACACCAACTGCATTGCCACAACTGTGAGAGAAAATGTATTTTTCATGAGAGAGCGCGTCGGCAGCTTTTCTTATGAACTCCTCCGTGGATTCACAGACTTATATCCACAAGTGGAGCGTTTTTCTGCCTCCCAGCTACAGATAATATCACTTTACAACTACTAGTATGGGACAACGTGGCGGGTTCACCAGAGAAAATGTTGCCCGTAGAAGTGCAGTGAGAGCGCAGGACATTGACTTCAAGAGGACACCTGCAGACGAGTGAATGCCGTCTCCGATGTGGAGCTTGTCGCTGTCCGACGCGCGAGTGGTGCTGAAATTTGGATGATGCCTGGCCCGCGACTGCAAGGCTGCCGCTCCCTGCACCTCAACGAGGACAACGGCCGCTTCGCGCTGCTCGCCGTCCTTATCATACTGTACCTGCTGTGCGGCGCTGCGGTCTTCTCGGCCATAGAGAGGCCGTCGGAGCTGCGGGCTCACGGCCGCTGGAACGGGATGCTCCTCAACTTCAGTGAGACCTTCAACATCAGCCTGCAGGACCTCAACTCCTTCCTGCGGGAGTACGAGGCTGCCATCGCCGCCGGGATCCGGGCTGATGCTCTGAGGCCACGATGGGATTTTACAGGGGCTTTTTATTTTGTTGGAACTGTGGTGTCGACTATAGGTGGGTGATCTATTAAGCATTCACTTATATCCCTGACCTTTGCGTCCATATGGCTGGGTGTTATGTAAATACTTGTTGAAAAACATGTATAAGTCTATTCCACAAAAAAACAAAAATCTCTGGCCAAGCTCAAATTAAGCTTTAGAATTAGAAAAGAACCCCAAAGAACGTGTAATAATCAGCTCACACCCTCAAGCAAGTATTTGGGGGCTCATTCCATAAAAAAAAAAGCCACATTTCAAGCAAATAAGTAGCAGAATGGTAAATATTATTGTGGCTTCTGTTTGTGAAATAATCATATCATTCCTGACAGTCTGGATGTCAAAAGGACTGATGCTGCCATCCCTGTAGGCTGCTTTCTTTCCACTGGCTTACATACAGAATAACAGATTACCATTTTTGTTTTTTTCCAGTCATGTGTTACATTTTGGCTGTGAGGGACTTTGGCAATGGGGGCGACATCTGACTCGCCTGCCAGGAACGGCACACTCATCACTGGCTATAGGACAGCACCCATGGGTGCAGTCTCTCTTTTTCCGCCACATTTCCATTCAAACCAACAGGAATGTCAATGAGAAGCCCCGTCTGCTCCCCCTCATTTTAACATTTACTTGCGCGATAGGTCAGAAAAGAGCAAGTGTCCCTCGCAGGGCACCCCGAGGGCCAACGGTGCGGTGCACTGCATGCCTGATAGCTCCAACGGGCACTAACACCCCTATGCCCCTCCCTCACTGACAGCTATAGAGGAGCAACAGCATGCAGTGAGTGAGTGAGTGAGTGAGTGAGTGAGTGTAAATGGGTGAACGGGCAAATGAACACACTCCTCGTATTCATTTGCGCTGAAAAAACCTGTCTATCTCTGACCTTGCCCTCAAGAAACAATCACAAACACATACACTGTGATACCCCTGGCACCTACTATTAATTGAAATCCGTAGCAAGGGGAGTGATAAGGGAGACTGATGGTTGTGTGTGGGTGCACAGGGAGAATTGGCTACACACGAGTAAGAAACCTGACAGAAGTTTATTTACCGTAGACCTGCCGTGAGAGCGTTACCGGCTCCTCCACCTTCTGCTCTCAGATACACAATTGGAGAGCTCTCGAGGAGCCCGAGCACTCAGCTCACCCAGTCGCAGGCTGGGGAACCACGGCAGCCGTGTTTGTGTACATGTCTGTGGCAGGTTGAAATCCTTTGTGCTCCAGTTGTCATTGCAGCAACACCGTCGTACTTTGACAGGCAGATCACATAAACTGACTCAGCTGCTTGGGGAAAAAGAGGAAAAACATAGGAGGCTGTCTGTCTACAGTATTTGACTTTTTCTTGTGCTCTCATACACTTCTGTTTTGATTTTCATCTCACTTTGATCTCTCCTCCACCCCCCCCCCATCCCTCCGGCTCGTGTGCTACTTTTCCTGCCTGCCTGCGAGCCGGCGATATAAAAGGGATTTAGGGGCCTCCCCGTTCAACTCTCTATCAGACCGGCATCCCCCAGCGCTCTCTAGACGCTCCCCCCAAACACATCCCGCCTCTGACTCTGCTGTGGCTTCAAATCGGCAGTGGCACTTTGCTCCCCTTGATGTGCCTCCATGATTTCACTTTGAAGAATGAAAGTGAAGCCACGGTCACTCAGGGCACTTGTTTACCTGGGGTTGGGTCATATTCCCTGGTCATTAATACTGCATCTTGTGTGTTTTTCCTCAATTTTAGGAAATGCTAAAGAGAAGGCAAAAAGTATACTGCAAGTTTTTGTAGAGAACTAAACAAACACAACGAAATCGGCTCCCAAACATTTTTCTCTAACTCTTCACAACTTAAGGACAGTTTTTTGGTCAAACATGCTCTCACCACAAGGTCGACTTAGCAGCTGCTCTGGGCCATTTCATCAAAGACTTCTTGGCCTTGTTAGCTTAAAAGTTGACACAGAAAGTTCAATCTTGACCCTGAAAACAGCAGTACACAAAAGCACATTCACCACTGTGCTCTGGGGTTTTCAGTCATGACACATGATCTCGTCTGCAGTAGTCAGGTTGTCATGGAAATGTCTCAGCTGGAAAAAAAACAAGAAATAAGTTTTGCAAGGTCAAGAATGAGCCTTCCTTCTTAACTTTTTCACCACGCTGTGGTGAAGAGTGCCAGTTTGATTGTTGTTTGCCTAGTTGGTCCATCACTTTGGCTTATACTAAAAATCACAAGAACCACTAGTTGTATTGACATCTAGCACAGTGTTTTTCAAGCACTGTGCTGTGCAGCGGCACACTAGTGTGCCGTGAGAGATCAACTGTGTTGACAATGGCATATTATTTGCAGATAATAATTAATTCGTTTTCAAAAATTGTTTTTTTAGACCAATTAGGTGAAATTAGATAATTTCCCGCGGCACACAACAGTGGTTAAAAAACACTGATCTAGCACATATATCCATGGTCACCAGACAATGATTCCTTCTGACTTTGATAGATTGTCATCCAACACAACCAGCCAGTCACATTTTTTCGGTGGAAATATTGTTAAGGTTTAAAATATGGATAGGCAGGATTTTCAGGATCTCAGAAGATGAATCCTGATGACTCTGACTTCTTCTCCAGTGCCACCAGCAGGTTGACATTTGTGGTTTAAATGAAATGTTTCAACAACTTTTCAATAACTTACTATTTGTTCAACACTTGGGTTAATGATCAAAAATTGACAATCACATCAGCCTCAACTGTACTTTGTGTTGATCACTAATTTGCAAATGTTAGCCTGCTAACATGTTTGTAACCAAGGTAAAGTTTTCCTGTCAAAACACATTCAGAAAGAGAAACTGATACCATGCTGACACTAAGCCTCGCTGCCACATTGTCTTAGTGGCCACTTGTGGTACTGCAACTCAAAAACAATGTAAGAGCAAAAGATAATATAAGACATATTTGTCAATCTGTTGACAGGACTCCCCATATTGCAAACAAGGTCAATTGCTTCTCTTTTTAATATGAAGTTTGAATCCATTGAGGTTTTTAAATGTTTTAAATGTTTTAAAATTTCCCAAGAGCTGGAAAGCTACAGTCTTTACAACGCCATCTCAGTGCTTATGTCCAATCAACCTCACAGCACAGGAGTAAAAACAGAAGATATTAAACTTATGTGTCTTTTGTGCAACCATCAACATATTTGCATCTTTTTGTTAGCATGTTAGCATGCTGATGTTAGCATTTAGCTCAAAGCATGCCTGCTGTACAGCCTCAAACAGCCTTTAGTATGTGTACCTGTGGTCCCCAACCAGCAGCCTGCGGGGCCCATCTGCCTCCCATCAGACTCGCAACATATTAATGAATTCAGAAAATACGTTTATCTTACATTACTCTACAATGGAAGAGGCCCAGTCTGTTTTTCATGTAACTTGCCAACCCCTGGCGAGTCATTCATAGTTCACCAGCTCTACAGAATTGGATTATTTTCCAGCTCCATCCTCTCTTCTCCATGGGCCCTCCATCAAACAGCTTGGCTCCCAAGCTGGCCATTCCCTGGAGCCAACAGCAGCACAATAGCTGGACTAGTTGTCTGAGAATCCCTAAGCTTGTCTATTAGACACTAGAGGTGTCACTTGGGTTTGTTTTTGTTGACTAACTGTTGCACTGAGTCTCAAATTGAGTTTTGGGGGGGTTTTTTTGCTCCCTGGGACCCTGAGGAGGAGTTTTTGTTGTCACTCATTCATTAGAAGTTGAACTGGTTTCCTTGGTAAAGGTCTGAGAGCATTTTCTGGTCTTGTTTGTCGTGTTTTAAGGAATGTGTTCACACTGATATAGGCTGATCAAAATAACATTATTTTTTTGTAAAACACTAAACAATAATAGGCTAATTAAGTCAAAATAAAGAGGGTCTTTTGTAATTTTAGAGTCCAGGCCTCCCAGTGTCTGCTCGGAGAAAGTCTAACCACTGGACAGATGTAATTGTTGACCCCTGCTACAGACGTTTAGTCTTAGTTTTTTATCTGTCTCGTCTTGGTGAAGGATTTAATTGTAAAGGTTTTTTTTTTTATTAGCATCCGACTCTTTGTTGTGTTGTCATGTCCTACATTTTCAGAAATGGCTTTTCTGTTTGCCTGCTCATTAAAGAGGGCACAAGAGTCTGCTCTGTAAACAGAATTTCTAATAATACAAAAGCTATTTATAATCTTCAGGGCGGATTGATAGCTGACAATTGCCAATTAGGGCAGCTCTCTGTAGCTGTTTGTGGGCCTGTACCTCTCCATTTAAGTTGCTGTAATGACATTTTGGAGAAATGTCTAGTCTGTTTTGTAGACTTTTACCTCCAGGGGGAAATACATCTTTGGGAATTAAGTGTACTTAGTGATGGCTTTCTGATCTGAGACCTTTAACTTGTTGAGAGTGAGTGGGACGAGTCAGATAGGTCAGCTAGTTGTTTAGCAGTTTGTCTGTATAAAATTGAGCTGCAGGTTTGGATTGTGTTCTGGACTATTTATTTTCAGGGATAGACTCTGTCCTGCCTCTTCCTGCCCCCTGGCAGCAGCTGCAGCTTCTTGCTCCATCACATTCATATCCACCCACTCAGAGAAGTCACAAAGGCAGATAAAGCAAATAGGACGGTTTAACAACCAGTCCAACACAAATTCTCCTGCAGGTTGTCCTCTAAATGAGGCCTGATGTAACTTCCATGCAGTCGACAACTTGAAAAATACGGACAAATTTCAGAGGAACACAAAGTTATGTGAAGATGACATGGTGCGAAACCTGGCTGAAGAGGACTGTGCAACAGCAAGATGACAGGGCGCTCTTCCCTCAGGATATAGAGGGACAGGCATCGTCTCGCCTCCTCCAAAAAAACACGGATCCCAATGTACTATTTTTATCAAAGACACCTCATAGCTTTAACTTGTAATATAATGTGCAGTAAATGTAGACACTCTTACAGAGATGCTAAAGCCTTGGTTTTTGGTTGTTGTTGGAGTGTAACAGCTTAAAGGAATAGTTTGAGTTTTTGAAGCAGAACAGAGCGATGTGCTGTTGTGCACAGGGATGACAACAAAAACTCATTTTATCTACCTAGAAGGATGCCAAAATAATGCATATTAGTTTAAGTGTACTTTGCAATATTTTCCTTGCTTTGTCTTCTCATCAGACAGCCCTTTACTTTCACACTTGTTTTCTAAAATGCAAGCAGGAAAACATCTGAAGCTGCTCATTTCTGATACATTTTGCTGCATGTGTGCAGGTATACCATATATACAAGTACCCCTGGTTTTGGGAATGTTGTGTTGTCCCCAAGTGGCCAAAAAAATCAGTGAATACTACTTTAACCAACTGGCCTCTGACACATTGTGAAGTACAACCGTTATAAACATTATTAACTTTTACAGTACTGCTGTATTTATAGCAAAGCTGTTTGTACAGGAGTTACTGCTCACATTTCGTCTAGCTGGATTAGCTGGATTTCCAGTCAGTTTTACATCAAATGGACTCAGTTTGTAGGTGTCTATCTGTCTATGTCTTACCTTAAAAATCTCATCATTTTAAGATATGAACAGTTTTAACCCTTAAAACTCAGTGCAGGAATGTAATTTCCCTTTTATAACACTACAGTGACTCTGTCAGAAGAGTCAGAGAATAATTTGCTGTAAAAGCCAAGCCAAGGCACCAAAATGCATACTTTCTTTTTCACACATTTTCTCCAACTATGTTTGGAATATCAAGCATATGTGCAAAATCGATTTTCATTTCAAGCTTTCACAATAGGTAAATCAATTTTAGCCCACAGCAAGTAATGAAGCATCAACCTGCAATATTTAGTAAAAGAGTGGGCCATGTCTAGTTTAAAAGATCATAAGATCTTACGTGCTTAATGACAACAGAAGCCTTAATGAACTATGGATCTATCTGTAATCCACCAAAGAAGACCAGAGAACTGTCTATGGGTTTTTGTTTTCTTATCATTATTACCTTGTTTCAAAATAAAAAAGAATCAGTTTTTTGATATAAAGTATTAATTCAAAAACACTTTTGGACATTATGTGCAGTTCCTAAAACAAGTAAGTAAAGAAAAAAAAAACCAAATCTTTATTCCCCTCCGAAGCTCACAAAAACTATAATTTTTAGTCATGGTAATGAGGAAAGATGGAGAAAAAGTCTTGTCATCTCCTTCACTGCATTCTCTGCAGTTCATAACAATGAGGCCTCACGATTTAGTGGGTGTTATCTGCCTCTTCTCCTTGTGCCAGGTTAAACTTGCTGATTGGGCAGTAGAGTCTCACGAAGACACACTTGTGAGGTCTGTGCGACTATTACACGCCTGTCTGACCAAGACCCACGATTCCTGGATGAAACTGCAAACCAAATTTGTTCCCTGTACTGTACTGGGCCTTGTAATTCCCGTGTGTCTGAGGTCACAAGACAATGTCACCTCCGACTGGCAGAGCGTGCGTTTGGCATTTAAGCAGTCTGAAATGTCACATGATCGACAGCGTGAATTCCCGTGGGCAGGTTGTTTTTTTGCTTTGATGTTGTGTTCTTATTTAGATTAACTGCTCACTGCTGCCTCACTGGGACAAAACCATCTGTGTTGTTGTTACTGCTGGTGTTTGTTATAAATTTGCTTTGAGGAGGAGGGTGGGAAAGGTTTGCAATCTGTGGAAGCAGATTCAGCAGTGCACGGCACTGTTTCAGACGTGTTCCTGCCTTCTGTCTCTCACTTCAGCACTGTTGCGAGACAATCTCAGACAGCGTTGACTCCTGTCTGACATCTATTTCAATTCTAACTGCTTTGCTCCTGCGCTCATAACTACAACAGTACGCTTCGTAATTACATTTATTCATCCTGCTATTTTCATCTCTAGAACACATTATAAAGTGTGTTTCTGTGGGACAACATTGCAGTTGTGTTACAAAATAGTGTCTAGTCACATTGCACAACAAGTGCGTTACATAATAAGATGAAGATGATTTTATAGTTTGTGTAAGAGAACCATTTGAAGCTGGTCAGTGTGGCTGTTTTCTTTACTTCGACTCTGCTGCCATCTTTTCGCCTCTCTTCCCTTTAGATCTGCTGGACTGCTCTGTGAAAATGACAGAGTCAGAGGAAATGCCACTGTTAAAAAGGGAAAACAGAGGGCCTTCAGTCACATGAAAGGCACTGGGGTCTTTTTAGATTGAGCACAGGCCAGAAGCTCAGAACAAAAATTATATCCCCAATGAGGAAGAGGAGCCAAATTGCACCATTGCTGCATAGAAGGTCCATAAGACTGTGTCTAAATGAATCCAGCTGCTCTGTGTTATACCTCATTTGTGCCACAAGGCAAGACACTCCAGGGGAATAGGGTAAACATTTAACTAAGATATCACAATTGAAATTCCCCAGCTGATTATATATTTTAAAATAATTATTTTTTGTGTTGGAATTTTTTCAGAGATGTTATGTATTTGTCTAATTATATATGCACACATTTGGAAAGACTCCACAACAGAAATCTGATTATTGGATACGGCCAGGTTCAATATCCTTGTTTTTTTAACGCTCCATAAATCAGAATATATCTTCAACAGCCTTAAAAAAATCAATCTCTGCCTTGTTTGTGGAATAAAATGTTCTGTAAATAAGGCTATGAATAATATATGAACCAAACCCTCTATAAAAACCTTTAGAAAATTGATTGAAATGAAAATGGAAAGCTTGGTGTTTAAGTGAAGAGGAAGTTTTTTGCTCAAAGTATGGAGAAAAACAGCAGAAATTATATGTGTTTGAAAATCCAATATTTTTTGACATTTTATGTTTCAATAAGCAATCCAGTCATTATCTGTTATGTTGTACATATTTCCAAAACAGAAATCTGAACTAAAAAACACACATAAATGTGAATTTTGAATGTTTTCTATCCACTAGTATGAAACAAATGTGTTATGGAAGCAGGAGAGCCAAAAATTATAATTAAAAACATTGTCTTGGTTGGAGCCATAACTGAATTTCTTGGCAATACATCCAATAGTTATTGAGACATTTCAGTGTGGATCAAAGTGGTTGACTGACCAGCCAGCCAGGCTAACACCACCATCCTCTCACATACACATACATACAACCTAGCATCGCTAAAAATCCAACATCCAGCACAAATAACTTGAGGGTGGCAAAATAGAGGCAGGCTAAAAAAAAAAAGTAAAAAATCATTGTTAATTTAAAAAACTAAGTAATGGCAAAAATATTCAATAATAACTTATCATATTAGTTAAAAGTGACAGGAATAAAATTATTCTATTTCAGACAAATAGCTGCTGGAGTAAAACAATTCATCCCACCATTTCTTTCCCTTTCTCAGTTCTTTTCTGGAGTTGATATGTGTGTGCAGGGCAAACCTGCTGAGAATCACTGGCTTGAAAATAAATCCTCATCTCAGTTAACTGTTCCTGTCCAGGATGGCTGTACACACCTCTGCACTCTGTCAGAGCGACTCATAAATCTGCCCTGACTAGCGAAGGCGAGTACTCACTGACTCAAATCATCGTGGCCAAGTGATACCAAGATCATTTTAGAGGACACAGCAGATTTGCTGAGCCTCCACCTCCTCAAACTCATTAGCATTTCACTGATTCTGCTCTTTGAACTGGCAAGGCAAAGAGGGGATAAACCTCTTGCTCTTTGCCCTCAGCAGTCCTCTGACCTTCTCCCTAGCAGGGCTAATTTCAACAGCCGTTTTTTCGATTTTATTATGGTGTTAATAATTTGGTCATCATCACTTTCTCTGACAACCTAATTTGAGTTGGTGCTGATGGCAATGCTGACTTGCAGCTGCAAGACTTCAACTTTCCACATAAGCTTAACAGTCACTCTCTTGCAACTTTTGGACGGCAGTCAACATTTGACGCAGTGAAATCACACACATGCAGAGTTTGAGCGTTGCTTTGTTGCAAGAAAGCCTGAAGAGCAATGCCATTCCTGCACCAGTCTTAAATTTGTCTGCATCTCGGGGTCATGTATATGAACACTTATCAATGCTAATAAGCTAACAGCAAGTTGTGGAACAGCGTGATTTGGACATTATCCATCTGTAAAGGGGGGGCTGAGCAGAGAGAAACAAGAGGACATGCTGCACAGCTGTATCTTTTTCCTGCCTAAATACAAACAACACGCTTAAATAGTTGCCCTTGTAAATAGTGATAGCATATTAAATTTCATTTTTACGATGAAACAACAGCCTCTTACACCCTCTGATACTCCACATTCCATTGGGCCCTTAAACTTTCTAAACAGAGCAAACACAATTACAGTTGAATTCATGAGAATCCTCGTAAAAATAGACATGCATGACTATTGAGCATGACCTTGAATCGGTAAAATGGTTTATCATCATGATTACATTACAAGCTGAACTGACAGAGCAATATGTCATTCTTGAGCGTGAGATCATGGGCTGCATGCTGCTGGGAGTCATGGTTTGCTGCATGTTACACTTTTGTGTTCAAGACAAATGAAGAAAAACAAGAGCTTGTAAGAAAAAATGGAAATTAGATACAACCTTGGACACTCATAATGAAGTTTCAACATAATAATCTGCTTGGATAAGAGAAAGTAGTATTTAATAATGTGTGCATTTCAATAAGAATCATATTAGCTTCTCAGTTTTACCCCACAGTACCTCTGAGTAAAGGTAGTCCTTTTTCCCCACTGTCTGAATGTGCTGAATGTGCTGAAATGTGTGTATTTTGCCAGCACTCACAAATTGCTCAGCTGCCTCCAGGCTGGCAGCCTCTGGCAGAGTCACAGAGTCTCAGGCTCAACACGGGCACATTCAGTTAATAGAAAGTAAAACATCATTTAATTGTGAGCAACCGAGCATTGCCTCTTCATTTCTCCGAGGCAGCATGAGCCATGTATGATCCCAGATCATTATTGCAGCTGTCAGTAACTTAGCAGTCCCTGACAGGAATCGGGTTTTTGCACAGTCTCAAATTTCAGGGACTTGTGCCTTTTATATCGGCAGTAATGAAAATCCATTCCATTTAATGTCAATGGGACCTGAGGCATTTATTTTCTTCTTGCCTTTGATTTGCCTGTTTTCATTTGATAGCTAAAAATCTAAAGCAGTTGAAGGACTTACAATAAATTCAATGTGGCCTTACTAGGATACTGTGTGAGCACTCTGTATTACTCATGATACGCAACATGGAGGCTTATCACACTGATCTGAGGGAGATAGAGTTTCAAAAGCTCCACCTGGACAGGTGTGTTTACTTTGGGGAAAAATACAAGAGGGCTTTATGTAGCTAAGCCTTAACTCAAACATTGACTGTGCATACACCACAAGATAACAGGAAACACAAGGACACAGCCTTTAGATCATTCAGAGAGAAGCTATTAATCTGATGAGAGAATGACTCCTCAGTCTCATGAGAGGACGTAATCTGTGTTATGCTTTGCAGATGAAGCGCTGCATGAATCTTAATTTTGATTTTGCTTATTCAAGCACTTCCTATTCAATTGGTGAATCTGCATAATAGTGGTCTCCATGCATGTTGGAAGTTCTTGCAGTTCTTTTTAAAAATTCAGCAAAGAAGAAAAAAACAGATGGAGAACAAAGAGAAAAAAACAATATACCTTGGCACAGCTCCAAAGACAATGCAGCCATTTTTTTTGACAATAAATCAATACAGACAGCAGTACAGTCATCAATCCCCTTGGCTCTCTTTGGTAGTAATTTAAGCACAGAGATTCAATTTGAAAACAACAGCCACGATTCAGTTACGGAGGAGCAAAGCCAATCACAAATTCAGGAATGGAAGGTATTTTTGCTTGTGTTTTATTGAACAGGTTTTGCAGCTCTGTAAATGTCACATTGTTACTTCAAACAGTGTGTACACTTCTGAGCTGCTACTCTTATCATCTATAATTTACATCTGCAGTGACGTGTTAAGTTTATTGCACAGCCACGTGTAGCATGAAACACCAAGTATCAATGATTTGATGTGCACAGAGGATACCATTAATGTATTGGCTATGCAATGCAAAGCCACATTGTTTCACTTTGGGTGTTTCATTAATATGACTGTAGTATTTGTTTAATTTGTACAGAAAGTGCACAGATACAACAGTACAGTTGCATGTGTTTTATTCCATCATCTGATTTTGATAAACTGGTAGCAAAGTGTGAATGTTCCTATTATTATCCAGTCTGCCAGTAATCCTGGCAGCTCCTCAGCAGATGGTGGGATGATGATGTCTCAGGTCTGGCCGTGTTGCTGCTTCCTCAGCCCTCTGTTCCTCTTTGCAGACCCCCGCCACGCCACCCCATGACTAATTATTTCCTGTTCGTCACAGAAACACAGTCATCAGAGGGACGTGGCGTTTTCTGGTGAAATTTCTATCAAGCCAATTTAAGAATATTCCCACTGGTGGGGCACAGCGGGTTTGACTGGTAGCTTGTTTTTAAGATCCGTACCTGGGGACAATGAGAGGCAACAGGAGGCAAAGATTTGAATTTTGGCTTGCAAAACAATCACATCATGAGGCTCTGGGTCCATTTTTAGGCCCTCTGGGAGCTGTGTATGTATGTGTGTGTGGGGGGGGGTGTCCTGGCTGACACACAGTGACCTTCAGATTCAATGCATCTAAGAGAGACAAGAGAATGTACAGCACATGTCCTTCATTAAAACGCAGAGACATGGCTGTGAGTGCTTTTAGTTGCCCTTTATTCTTAATGTGAGTATCCATTAGGAGCTTTGGCCCCCTTGAGCTGGCTCAACTGTATATTCTCTTGTATTGTGTCCTTCAGCTATTGTCAGTTAGTCCTGACTGGCCTCATATTCCCTCAATTATCAGCTGAACTCATTCACACTAAAAGTGGACTTCTCTAACATGAGACTGAAATAACCTCTGTTTTATGATAGTTGGCCTTGTGAAGCTATTTTCCAGGAAAATGAATCAATACGTCTTTTTCAGGATACTTTGTTTTGCAATGCATGAGGTGACATTTGGACCAAAAATGCCACAAGCTTCAGAGTGAGCCTTTTAAAAACCTGCAGTACCTCATGTATGCACATCAAGCATTAGACAGACAATTTCATCTATATTTTCATTTAAATTAAATAATGTATCCCATTTGCCTATTAGATTTGTTGTAGAAATAGTATGCCATTATTAAGGGATAAGTTTGGTGGCATAAATTGCTAAAAAAAATTTAAAACTAAATCACTCTTTTGATTTAAGAAATCATTAACCTTTTTAAAAAAGTTTATTTTTATTTTCAAACTAGTAGGACCTCTTTTTGGCCATTTGGGGGCAGCAGACACAATATGTGCACACAGTACTGACATTTAATCACAACTACTGACTTAAAACCCAAAGTGCACATCAAATAAATTTTCCTTAAGTACAGATTCTGTCATTTGCAGCAGTTCTAATCACATTAGTGTTCACTTTTTTAGATCAGTTTCAATGGTTGAGTCAGCATTTTTATGGGCCTTGCATACCGTGGCTTTTATTTGCCAATAATAACCATCCTTACTCTGGCTCCAAATGACAAGATGGCAGCCTCTGAAGTAGAAATATTTTGAATTATTTTTGCTCAGACTGAGGAAGTGATGTTTTATTTATCACATATTTATGTTCATGATATGTACAGCAGATTTTTTGGAGCTGTTTTGCTTAAAATGCCCTCAAAACTCCTTCATTTATTTACAGTGCATCTTTTCTTCATAATCCCTCAGCAGTCATCTTACCAAGATAAAATTCACTCAATCTGAGGAGAGTTTGAACAGTGCACTTTATAGATTTATAATCAATAGCTGCCATTAACACGCTTGTGCTTCAGACAATGAAAAACCTGTTGGACCTTGCAGCTTTTGTACAGTTCTTCCTCACCCAGAGTGGCTCTTTGCTGTATAATTTGATGATTGATTACTGTTTAGAGGCGAGTGGTCTTGTAAGTGTAGCAAATTAAAAGCAGAGCACTCATGATGTCCATCAATACTTCTATTAGCAGCACTCTCAGTAATCTGTGCCATTTGTTTAGATCTGGACTTTTCAACACAACTTAATAAGCCATTGTGATTTGCAATTAGACTGCAGTGAGAGCTGGTTAAAATTGTGTCGGCTCTGTGATTGCTGCTGAGCACATGTGATTTCAAATTGACTGCTGGTGATAAAAAAATGACCTAAATCACTGCAGTCCAGTTACAATCTATTTTAATCTTTCCCACCATTTAATTTCCCCGCAGTCTGATAACCAATAGAGCATCCTCTTCTTCTTCCTCTCTTAAAACTGTCAAATCACAATTAATAGATACTAATGGCACCATCTCCATCATGTTCCTTCTGGTTGAGTCCCTAGTGTGTAATTATGAGCATCATTAGCCATTAGAGCATAACATCGTTCTCTATGTTGAGTTCAGCATACTTTATTTAATGTTAATGAATAAATATTCTCCCAGGGCTCTGATATAATTTGATTAGCACACATACGATTTCCTGCCTTATCAACTTCTGCTGAATTAACTGACTCCTCTTGGCTCGGAGGAAGTTGAAAAAGATTACAAAGTGTCACTGAGGTCAGCAGCAGGAATGTTGGTCTGAAATGGAGATTTCAATTGTCACAATTAAGGGCTTTAAAGCCTAAAAAAGCAATGTTTTTGTGAGGAGAGCCAAACAGTGTTTCATCTCAGGTTTCAGCTTGTCCGTCCTTTCAGTGCTTTCTATTATTGTTCTGTTTCCCCTAATGCGTCTTGACACAGTAGTCTGGAGTAATGGCTCTGAAATGCTACACTGAATCGATGCCTGGTGCCTTTTTCCTCTCTTAGGTAATTTACTTGGTAACGAGAGACGGTGCAGAGGACTGTCCCTGTGCATGCTGTTTTCTTTATTATTTATTTGAGATAAAAAGACTTGGGCTGCTAATTAATTAACTATGAAACACTTAGAAAGCATTTCACTAAGGGGCTTAATTTGGGTAATCACTGCCCATCACCTTCCTGTCATCCAGCTGTGCTGAACCATCTGTTCCTGAACTTTGTCCCTATTGCTAGATAGTTCAATATTTGCTTTAATAAAAAAAAAAAAGTGGCAAGTCTATCTGTGTGTTTGTGTGCAGGAGCATAAGGTGTTCATGCATGTGTGGACGTGGGGGGGTTACATTCCCTCTTGTCTCTATAAAACAATCTGTATCAATCAGTGTTGATCTAAATGACCCAGCATGTCAACAGCAAACTCACAGGAGAGTGGTTTTCACAGCAAGAGATAAGGTCAAAAAAGCCATTTTGGGTATCATAAAGGAAGTATCGTCTGGATATTGATGTCATTTATTACCTGACAAGGATGGTTATAGACGAGTTGGTGGAAAAATGGGAAAAAGCGCTGCACTAATGCTCCAAGAAGACTGAAATGGAAGACAGCCATGATGGAAAAATCAATTAACCTTGGCCTGGAAGTGAACTGCTTGATCTTTCAGCACGATTTTATTTGTTGACAAATACACCATCTGCTATTTTGTGGACAAGGGGCATGACATTGTGTGTGTGTTTAAGTGTGTGTGTTTAAGTGTGTGTGTGTGTGTGTGTGTGAGAGAGAGAGAGAGAGAGAGAGAGAGAGAGAGAGAGAGAGAGAGAGAAAAAAAA
>JAPZDY010000003.1:9366105-9381928 GCA_029783645.1 Ctenochaetus hawaiiensis
TGACATATTGTAGTCTGAATTCAGTGCTGTTCCCCTGCTGTAATATGTTGGGGTGAAGTGAGTTTTGGCGTTTCTCTATAATAATGATTCCTGAATGATGTTGTATGTTAGCCTGCTTTCCCAATTTGAGGGTTAAAGGACCAGTGTGTGATTTCGGTGGAGGGTAAAATGAAATAAAAGATTCATAATTATGTGTTTGTGTAAAATCAACATAACCCTCATAGTTATGGCCATACAGCCACAGTGCGCTATCATGTTTTTTACAGAAGCTTAAAACAGATAAACCAAACTGGCTCTTAAAAGGGGTCTCAGGTTTTTCCATAACCTGAGACCACCGCTGGTTGTCCTACACTGTAAGGAAAGCATGAGGGGAGCGGTAATCAGCTGACTACTCTGCAACCACCAAATCCAACATACTGGTCCTTTAAGGTTGTAATAGCAGAGGTTTCATAATTGCTTACTGGTTTTTAAAAGCACCTTGGGGTGTTGCCAGCTGCATTGTATCCTGAACTTATCTTTAACAAGGAGCATGTGTGTATGTTTGCATTTGTGCAGCCAAACCGGTGTGTAAAGGACTGAAAATGAGAATTAAAGGACTATGATAAAATGCTTCCCTTAACATAAGTTCCCCATTAGGTATTTGACTTAATATAATATCCATTAAAATGTATTTTCCTTAAGCCTGAAAGACATCAAGCTTTTAAGACACTAAATATAGTACTTAGAGAAATGTTTGCTCATCTAAAATGCATGCGTGGCTTGAAACTAATTGCCTTACTTTAGTCCTTGCATATAACAAAAGGTTCCTTATTGAAAAGATTATAGTATGTAGAACTTGTGTGTTGTATTATACAATCCTTTTGCATTTTGCAAAATTGATCTCCATTGATTGCAATGGTTTTAAGTCCCCCACTGTCCTCTGTATCTTCCTCTGTAGAGGATGCAGGTGGTCTTAGGATTTACTCTATGTTTGTATTCGTTATCAGCAGAAATGACTCTTAAATGTGACGCCTTCATGTTTTAAGTGTGATTAATTCCTCTGATGTTCTCACAAACCATGAAATTGGATTGAAATGATGCAAAACTTTCAAGCCCCCCACTAGTACATTACATGGGTGAACATAGCAATTTGGATCACGGCACTGCAAGATTTGCAAAGTTGATGGTGTTAATTTATTCTTGAATCGTTAAACACTGCCAGTGTTAACATCATTCAACACGTACTGTACTGTATTAACACAAAAAAATCTGATCTGTAGTCAACAGTACTCTGACTGTAAAATAGCACCATTAAATTGTCATGCTCCATAGCTTTTACACGCCCCATAATAAAACAATTTGTTGAAATAAGCAGACTGGAGATGTTGTTAGTGTTTATACTGAAGGCTGTCGATGGTGCTAATGGTGTTATCATTTATGCAGCAAAGCTATTTACTTTTTGTGATGACAGTAGGAAACATTACACTGTCCTCCCTCCAATTTCCTCTGAGGAAGAGCGCATGAACTATTTTGTATTTTGAGACTGTTGGAGCTGCTTGTTTCAGAAACAAAATGTAGCCTTTTTACAGTAATTTGGCTGGAGCACACTGGAAATGGCTGCTTACTGGCGGGCAGGTAAACAACTGAGAAGCTCAGTAACAGAATGATGTATTACTGCTCAGCTGTGCTGTTTCTGTTCTTTCACAAGAGTCCCATTTTTAGCCTTGATCTGGAGCTTGATTTCTAAATTTACCCAACATGTGTGCCTGTTGTTTCTTCCCTACAAAGACAGATTTTGAGTCGCAAACTACACATTCAGCTCTCAGATTTACAGTTACTCAAGGTGTCTGTGATCCACAGTTATGTTGACCTTTGTCTCTATGGACATCAACTTAATTCCACACCTTGGTGTGTGTCTCATGTTGCTTGCATCGTGGTGTAACATCTAGTTAATGTATGCAAATCCATTCTGTTCACAAGTTGCACATTTATACCAATGATTGTACTTTTATATTTATGTAATTAAAGTAGAACCTATATGAAAGAACAAGGGGTTCCATTAAACACTGATATTTACTGACTTCTCCTTTACTTCCTTACTGTTATTCTCATATAATGAGTCATGTCGTGTTAATGTTTATTGATAAGTTTAATGGCTCTGAACAATATAAATTTTCATATATATTTGAGGTTGATTTCATTATATAAAGATGATGCAGATGGTGGAAAAATATTGTATGACTTTTTGATATTACAATCATTTTATTAATAGCATATAAGAATTCAGATTTTTAATTACACCTTAATATAATTTACCCTAACAAGGATTTTCTGAGTGTCGATATTACATATTTTCTTATCTAAAGATGACTGTTTTTAGCAACTATTGGCCACAGACTTGTTTGACAAAAGCATCTAAATAGCAAAGTGCATTTATTATGAAAAATTTAACAACATATTAAAATAATTGAGGATTAAACACAGGTTTTGTTTTTTTCCAGATAGCTGTCCTTTTTTTTGCTGGGTCTCTTTGTGACTGTTCCTTTTATATTGTATCTTTTGACCAAAATTATTTTCATTAAAGTACAAGGTCAAAAGAGTAAAGAAGGATAGAGTAAAGGGGATCAATGCTCAGGTGGCAGATCTTATCTCAGCCTTGGCAGTTGACCTTCCTTCACCTTCCTGGGACTTTGGGCACTTTTTATCTCCTCATTTTTGGCAAAGTGCTTCCTGAGCTTCAACAGCATCACGTTTGTCAGTTTCTGCCCGGTCCCTGAACTCAGACGCCTTCTCAAGCATTTAAATGAGCCACAATATGTTGGGCAGAGACCTTTCTTCTTCTTTTCTACTATTTCCAGCCTGGCAGCAAGAGTTTGCCTTTCAGCTGAATGGTCCCCAGAGACACTTTTCAACTCTGCCATTCTTGGCGAAGAGCGTCCTGGATCTAAATGTCCCTTAGGCTATCAGTGTCGATCTGGTCCCTCAGGTTATTTTGCTTCTAAAGAGGCTACTGAGTTACCTGTTGGAGACCATCATCCTTCTTCTGTTTCATGTACCTGTTGGCCACATCCTAAGTGCTCATCTCCATTGTCTTGAGTGTCTGTGGGGGATTATCATCTACATCTTTCCAAAAGTGCCTTGATAACTTTGCCTCATTTCTTGGCGTGTGCTCGGGACCCTATTTTTTCTGTCTGAAGGATCTGGTTTGTCTCTAAAATTTCCAGGCAAATACCTTAAACCTTTGCTTCAATCTCAAAGCACATCTCTGATGCTCTCAGGGCTCTCAGTTCCTCTCTATCTGGAGACCCATGAATGTACTAAATAGAGCCGTAGTTGGGTGCATCTCTTATTTAAAAGCAAGGCCGAACCCATGCAGAACAAAGAAATGTCAGACCTGAAACTGGTTAGGGGACACAGAGCTGATCACCATCAATTTCATATCTGATTGCTAAAATGTGAGCATTAATTTACAAGTTGTCACATCTTTTTTCACTTGTTTTAACATTAATAGCCATATTCTCTGTGCTCTGCCTTGATGCATATAGTTTAACCTTTTTGCTGAGAAAACTAGTAAAATACATTAGTTCTTTCTTTTATCTTTTATTCCTTTATTGCTGTTTGAAGCAGCATGGTCTCACTCAGCAGGTGTAGACTGTGCATGTAAGCCTGTCATTTAGGGGCACATGCAGGGCACTTTAACTCGTTCTCATCTCATAAGCTTATAGGAAAAAGTCTTTTTGGGCCCAAATGCATCACATGACATGTTATTGCACAGTTCAGCCTCTGTGTAAGCTTGTCTTCAAAGCCTGGCACACTTCCTGAGGGTAAACTGCAAATGTCAGCTTGGATTGTTTTAAAGACCTGCTGTGTCTCGGCATCGTATTTTTAAAGTGGGCTGAGAAAGAAGAGGAGGCTTATTTTGCTGGTCATTAAAAGCTCCATATTTTAATGCGTTCATAAATGTTCTGATAACAATGAGTTAGCACCGGTTCAGCTTCCCCATTCCATGTATTTCTTTCAGATATTATTCCACCAGAACAAATACAGCTTGCTGAAAGGACGTTGAAGCAGCATGGCTCTCCAGTAATGGGTCGATCAGGATGTTAGTCATAAAGGGGGACCTGTAATTGCATTCATTATTGAAATGAGTCTGATCCCCAGCAAATTATGCTGAAAAACAACATACATTATCTCACTGCACAGGGGATAAAAGGAGTGTCTAGAGGAAATGTGCCACAAAGTCTGTGCAGCTTTCCACCATTAGTAAGGACATTAAACAGTCCAATATTGTTGTTAAAGGAATTAACACCCGCTCAGAACGACCGCAGATTTCCCTTTCCTTATGCTGAACTTGATCACCGGAGCTTTTGTCTTGCTGGAATATCTGCATGATGCCACACTTGTTTTAAAATAACAGTCTGGAACTTCCTCTGTTTCCCACAAGAAAAGTCCACCTTTATTGCAACACATCCAATTCAGCTTTAACACCCAGGAAAAAAAAAGCTCCTCTCTCAGTTAAGTCGGTTATAGGGAAGAAAAATCATCATATCTTTTCTTTGTTTTCCCTTGCTAGGCATACAAACAAACCTCCGTGCCACATCAGTACAGTGTGAACAGTGTGATTATCCCACAGGGAGACAGGACTGCAGTTAAATCTCCAGCAGCAGGCTGAAGTGTTTCCTCTGGGACTCAGCTGGTGTCTGAGACATGTGCCTCAATTCCTTCACTGCGGCACAGACCTCTGATACCCTGCCATTTGTCAAGGACTGTTCACACTGTCTCTCTGCATCTTCACCCTCTGCTCTCCACTCTTTTTTTAAACTTACTTTTTAATTTAAAAAAAATATGAATACTCTTATTACAGCTGCAATCAGATAAACTTATTTCTGGAAACTGAGGACTAATAGATAGAAGGAGAAAAAATTAGACTCCTCCACTTCTCCCCCACTCACAGTGGTTAAATGTCATTTATCTTCATTTTCAAGATTGTCACAAGTGATTTGGTCAGCGGGCTGTTGAAAATCATCTCCTCTTAAAAACCTTGTCAGCTTAAATACAATGTTTGATCTGTCTTGAGAGAAGAGAGCAGTGGCAGACACTGATGCAGTCAAAGTGGCAGTATGGTTGGTGGAAGAGCTCCACTTAAGATGAAAGAGTCCTGAACATTAAATAATGTCATTTGGAGCCACTTTATTTTCTTAATTTACTTAGTCTCATTTTACACCATCAACAAGAAAAGACCTGAGGGCACTTACTTACTTTTAGAAATAGATTAGAAGGAACTGATTAAAATCTTGTGTGTTATGTTGAACTTTTGTGATATTTCCAAATTAAACCTTAAAGGATAAATTTTGTATAGTTCATCTTGTCATAAAATTCCTTTAGATGACTAAATCAGCAATTCACTGTTTCCACTCTGGGTTGCTTGACATGGCTCATCTTCTGTGCTACAGAACTCCATCGTTGTTAACATTTTTTTGAATCAAATACAAATGAAATCAAATTGTTGTAGCGGCTACATGTTTCTACACTGTGTGCAACACATCAGCAGCTGAAAATAGCCCCGAACAAAAATACTATTTCTTTCTTTGCCTCTAGATAACTTTCAAATATATATACTTTATAGCTTCATATGATACAGCTTTACACCCTGAGTAGGAACAAATGGCCTCAAGGCTGGCAGCTATATACAGGGTAGAGAAGTCAGAGCACTAGTGAGAATAAAGGAAGGATACACGAAGGACTCTTGAAACATTTATAGGAACAGAGCACTGACCTCTTGCTCTTAGTTTAAAGCTGTCATCGGTTTAAATTTAGCCATTAAATAACCACTATAATACTACAGTTAATTGCATTAGTTGCCTTCAATATCCTCAGGCTCTTTTCTCTTTATATTAATGTCTTAACCTGAGGCAATAATGCGTTTAGTCACATTAAGGATACTTTAAGTCTAGTGAAGTCTACTTAGCTACATGCCTTTCATGTCAAGTGATGGCTGTTTCATCAATCTGCCCAGAAAGCACATGGGCTCTGCTGAAAAGGCCTGCAGTGCTCTAATGGTATCTGGAGAGACTGTGAGTGTGAAAATCAAAAGTCATTGTAGAAACGTGACATTTACATGTAAAGGGGCTGAGCAGCCTGAGCGATGAGGCAATTACCTTATAACATCTGCTTTTTCAATTACCAGGGGAGGTGGGAGCGAGATGGGGGAGAGAGAGGGGTTAACAGATAAGAGAAACTTACCAGTTCAGCTAATGAAGTTTAATATGATCCCTTCCTCAGATTAGTATACAGCGTTGCTTACTGTTGCACTAATTCTTCAATGTCAGCTCCCTCAAATGGAAACCGCACAGTTCACAGCTGATAAAGTTAGATGAATACCAACCATGCGCTAAGGAGAGGTGAGAAGGAGCTAGAAACACCTCGCTGACTCAGATGGAGTAGAGATTTGAGGCAAATTACGAAAGGTTTTTCATTTTCTTTGGTGGTAAAAATAGGTCCAAACACTACAGAACAATCCTCTCCATCTGTGCAGCAGTGTGATTTTAGTGCTGCTGTCTGCGCACCAAGTGTCCTCCAGGCTTACTAACATATACATAAAATAGTAAGACACTGGTACGCTAGCTCCTTAAACACCTGTGAAATATCAGCAGTTGTACCATAAAGAGCAGACTGGAATCAGAAAATAGGAGTAAATGTCAGACAAAGACTAAAATTATTAAAACACTGGAAGAAAATATTTTAAAAGCCTAAACTTCGAGTGGTTCTTTATATTCTGACACCAACAGCCAAAAGAACCAAAACGCAGCTTTCTTCACAGGTGAGCCAGAGCGGACTTTTAATCCGCCAGTAAAACCAACATCTCCACTCCGTCTGTGTCAGTAGTCCTGACAGCATAATAATACATTTATGCAAATCCCTGCAGTCCCAGAGATTCATTTTGCTTGCTTTCTTGTTTCACATCACTGTTTTGGCAGACTGCCTTCGATATGTCATCACACTGCGCAGCAGGTGCAGTTCATGTTTGAAAATGCAAAACAAAAATACATTTCTGCTCACTTAAGCTCAAACTTTGCTTCTTTGATAAAAAACATTCCTGCTGGTCAATCTTCGAGCCTAATGAAGGTTACTTAAAGACTTTACACCTTCTTAAATCAGTGTTTTTTATACATAATGAGTCAAATTTGTTTAAAGGACTGTATAATGTCAAGAAATCAATGGAGGACTGTCACTTAGCTCTGCAGTTCCCCTCTGCTCTATGACTTCTTTTATGTTTTGGTTCACTTTTGTCACGGCCAGCAAAACAAAACAAAACAAAAAAATTGACTAAAACATTCACAATAGCAGCTAAAGGGCCTGATATTTTACCTCACAAATCAGTGGTGACTATTGGACCTGCATTCATCTGGTGGCTACAAACATGAGTCAAACTAATGATAATGTTGCTCTCTATCTGAAGCATCTGTTGAAAAGGCAATTGTAAATAAAATTTAAAAAGTACCGATCTTGCACTATTGTGTTTATAGTTGGTTTCCACTGCCTCCAAGTGTCCAAAAACTGTTACTGCAGGTTGTAGTAAAGCATTCACATTTATCAAGACAGTCTGCATTAAAAGACCACAAAGGACCACGTTCAATATCAACAAGTATCAGAGTATGGTACTTTACTTTTCATACAGAGTGACAATTAACTGTTCTAACTAAGACAAAATTGTGGTATTTGACATGTTTTAAAATATAATGTTAAAGAATATCTTGTAGCTTTCTGAGAAAAAGTCAAACAAGTGGCAGGTTGCATCTTTTTTAAGAACGTCAGATGGGACTCATCCCTAAAATTAGTGTGAAAATGACCGAGAGTGAAATCATTTATTTAAACTTTACAACTATTAAAATACAATCAAGATACATATGAAGCTCTAAGGGAAACAAGATTAACAACACTAAATGTGTATTGATGGAATTCACTGATGTTAAAGGTTTTTAGAGAATGAATACAAAGGTTCTTCTTTGTGTGGAGGCTTCATTGATTTGGGAGGCAAGAAAAATTTCCATTGCTTTCGAACGGACAGTTTCTAAATCTCTTGAGTAAAAAAAAAAAAGAAAACAACAAACAAACAAAAAAACAAATTGGATTGTAAATGTGTGGGCGGTTAATTTGCTTTTGAATTGCAAGTCAGTGTGCAATGTGCACAACTTTGGTGCATCTCAGGAAGAACAGAAATTGTATAGATGATGGAAAACTAGACACCAGGTATTTTCTTGCTGATCTTTTATGGTCAAATGCTGCATTTTTTTATGTGTGTTGATGCTCTGAATAATCTTGTTTGCAACGACTCAGCAACTAAATGCATCTATATATAGACAATTGCTCATACTGCACCACAGGGAGGACATTACACTGTACATTCCATTATCTTTCTCAATCTCTCCTCTTTCTTGTTCTCCCATTCCCAACTACGTTAAGCTCTTCTCTTTCCCTCTGTCTAGAGAAATAGATACTGCAGTCGGAGTAAAATCTGCTGACTGCACTATCACTCCACTATCAGTGACTGCACTTCAGCTCCCTCAGAAGCAGCTGAATTAATATAAGTCTGAACCGTACACATTTATGGTGTTTCTGTAAGGTTCAGTGGCAGAACAGAGCCGTGGAGAGACAGCGAAGTCATTGGACAGATAACTGTGAGGAGACAAAGTGGCAGGAGGCATTAGTCACTCGGATAAGGACTTTTAATTGGCCTCTGTTAAATAAAAGAAAAAACGAAACCCTGTGATCATAAAATCTGTCTTATGCAAGAACAAAGGAGGAGCTGGTCACGCTATTCAGAGGCACAGCAGAGGAAGAAACGACGAGAGGAAGCTAAGAAGGAAGAGAGGATGAGCTGAGTCTTTATTTCATGTTGTCTCTCTCCATAAAGTCCCTGCAGTGTTTCGGGAATCACTCTCTACATGAGCCTGATGTGCACTCCTCATTATGCCACAGGGAGTCCCATGGAGCTTGCTTTCGAATAGCGCCGCTTCAGGAAAGGTTTGAAAGAAAGGAAAAAAGACACCCAAGAGGAAAAAAAAGGTAAAAACATAAAAAACAGGTAAAGTGATGATGGTGTAGAACAAGACATATGCAAAGAGAGTATCTGTTTTCTCATCAATTCAATGGCTCATATGATACCACTTGAACACCGCTGGTTACTGTACCGTTTTGACAGATATCCTCATCATTTATACAGCACAGCCATATTAAACAGGTTCCCACTGAGCTCTGCCACTCACATCCTGGCAGTGCTTTTAATAAAAAAATATATTAAGTTTTTCACATTCCCGCTGGTAATAAGTACTAATAACAGTAATAAATGTCATACCCTTGCATAAAAACCAGAATCAGGGCAAAACCTCCTCTCTTAATCTTCCTGAATGTAAGAAAATCCACCTGCCAGTACCTCTGAGGCTGACTTGTGCATCTTCTTGTTTAGCACTTTGCACAAGAGCTAAAAGGCTTATTTGTCTGTATTTGAAAATATTTACAATTGGTGACAGAAATCCTCTTCAAAAGACATTTACAAATAAAAATGCTGCACTAAACACAGTCTGAAGTTTTTTGGCCCTGCAGAGGCAAATAGTTTTGATGAAGAACAAAAAAAGATCTTTTTGCCATTGAACTGTTACTGTGCTTGCTACTGTTTAAGGGAATATGTTTTGCTTCTCACATTTTTGACTTTGTGTGTGCAAAAAAAAAAAATGTCACACCTGTTTTAATCTAAAGCTTCTCTTCAAAGTGGGATGGCAGCATCTTTCCTGTGGCAGTTCAAATCTTAGTTTAGGCAGATGAGGTGGGTGGATTTTTACTCATAAATCGTACCTGGAGCAGCTTTAAGACCGGGTGACTGTCACATCAGTAAGGGCAGAGCAAGATCTCTTGCTCTCTTGATTTCATAAAGCACTTGACAGAGCTCAAACAAGCAAATGCTTGTGAAAATGTCTGACATACAGAAACAGCAATTTAAGGGGATTTCTGTGCTTGAAATATAAATTCTTTATGAGTTTTACACAGTCTGGCGTATATTGCTCTCTGACTTGAAGCCATTCTGCTCTTGGCGTAGTGTATTGAAAAGGGTGTGAGGTGAGGGAACACTTGACATTATAAAATGTTTAACATTGACAACAGACAACAGGGGCACATCACATCAACTCTTCCAGCTCTACACTGTTGCACAGCCTCATCAGTGTGCCTGCTGGGCAAACCATCACATTCTGCACACTACAGGATGGAGGATTAACATGCAAAGCAAGAAATGGAAGATGCAGTTTGCAAAGACAAGGAGACGAGAATAAAGATGACTGAAGAAGAATTTAATTAGTCAGAATAATGTCTTGGTCTTTCTTTGTTTTCTTGTTGTTTGTGCTTTCTCATTTATTCTTTTTTGGTCTGTGATAATATAGAAGAGATTTTGTTGAAAACCGATTTCTCTTTCAAGTCAATAATATTATGAGAATACTTAATCAGTTTCTACTATTTTTTTGGTTTCGCCAATAGCTTCCTGTTTTAGTGTCTAGTTTTAGCTAATAAAATTAATATTACAGGCTGTATTACTACCTTGAATGCAAATATTCTTTATCTTCTTCTTTTTCAGCTGAATAGAGGAATAATTATGTGCGGTAAGGGCTAGCTTATTTCCTACAAACACAGCTCTCTTCTTTATGGCTGCCCTTTGAGAATAACAGCACTGTCACTAATACTTCTGTTGCAAAATGTTCCAATCTGCAAGCAGCCACTTGTTGTACAGAAATTCTGCCTTCTTTTAGCCTCTTTCATACAAGTCAAAATCAAGAACTCTATAAATAGAAATATCTGTTGTTGGGCACTCAAGAGAGTAGAACTGTTACAGTAAAATCTGCAGCTGTATAATAAATAACAAAAAACACCCCCACACATTGTGTATCAGATCAAAATTTCTCATAACAAAGCCTTCTTTCTACTGCTCAGTATGAAACTGGTTGCTGCATACACTAATTCAAGGATGAGGTATTAACAGTTGCTCTCTGTCTTCTCTCTGCAGGACAAAGCACATGTATTCTCACATGCTGAGTGCTCTGTGAACATAAAGGAAAATGTTTTGCATGTGACAATCTTGTAAGCATCTGTTCTTTAAAACAATACGCTCCCTAGTTAACTGTCACAGCATTTAACCTTCCTTGTAGCAGGTAACAATGACCAAGCAACAAATCGTGTACAAACTAGGAAAGAAAACACTCCAGAAACTACCACAAACAACTTTGCAATAAATTAGCAACAGCAACATTGTGACAACTTTGCAAATGATGTTTAATTATCTATGTGCTTCAAGCATATAAAAGCATCTGTTCTGTCAGAAAATTATTTTTTATTTATGGTTTTAAATAAAATAAACATACATACTTAACCCATACCCAGTAGTAGTTTGTGTTTAGATCTTAATGATGGCACAATAACTTAGTTTGTGTTTACTCATTAGTTAGTGCTCAATAAAGTCTCAATAAATTAAAAAGCTTCATACAACAATTGCTTTATAAGGTTTCATAATGCTATGTTAATTAAATGCTTTCTATCACCCACACACCATATGCCAAAAAGTCTTAAGTGGGTGGATGTTTGGTTGTTTTGAATGCATGAGGCCATCCTTTTCCGGTGTGTATAGCTGCATTTATTTACTCTAATTCTAACAGTAAAATAAATATATGCAGGTAGGTATTTCATGTTTTTGTGCATCACAGCTGGGAAAATATTTATTGACAGATATTTCAGCTAAAGATTTCTGCAGAAACAAGGTTACTTTGTACAATGATGACTAGTTTTTAAATGTTTGCATGCAGCTCCTTTTGTTTTTATTGATCAAAATGTGTAACAATATAATGGCCTGAACAAAATGGCCATAAAAATCAAGATATATGTGCAAGTATAACTGTATATTTTTAACACTATAAAATAGAAAACAAAGCATGTGGTTAAATTTCGAGTCCAACACCAAACTCAGCAAGTTGCAAATAAACTGGAATATTTGTACTGCCATCCAGAGTTGAATCATAAGAACTGTACATTTAGATTGAAGCTTTTGCTCATGAAGCTGCCAGTATTCTACCACACTCTGCTGGTGATATATGACCAGTACAGATAACAGAGTCATCGCATGATGCCCCATACTACTCTGCACACACAAAGAAGGCACTCATTTCAAGCATAAAACCCCCATATCATGTCTAGATAGAATTACCAATCAAGAAAGGATAGCTTTGAACTCCTAAAGAAAACTTATATGCTTATTATGAGCATTTTCAAGCTTGCCCATTAAAAATGCATTTAGTTCATTTTAAAATGTATTGATGCTACATTCTGTTTAATATTTCTTTGTGGACTTGTTCTGTGAGCTGTTTACTGTACACATATTAATATATATATACTGTATATGTTTCCCAATGGTGTACGACTCTGACAACCATAATAAAGACACACAAGCTCATTAAAAGGATGACGAGGGATGGATTTTACTTTCTTTTTCAATAGAATGGCATTTTCTCTGTAGATCCATATTACTTGTATTGTACTGCAGTGTACTGCAGTGATAAATGCAGCCTCTCCAAATTGACTGCACAGTTTAGTACTTCATCTGTCAAATGTACAGCAGATTACAACAGCATAGCTTTTTTTATATGCCTCTGCACCAGCAACAACTATGGCCCGAGTCTTTATGTTTTCCAGTTGTCTGCTCCATACTTGTGAATGCCATGAAATACTTAGAGAGAATTTCTTCAAATTTGCCCCAAATATCTACTCAAGGATAAACTGATTAGATTTTGGTGGTTAAAGGTCAAAGATCAGTTTGACCCCACAAAACTTTTTTTGGTCATAACTCCAGAATTCAGGGGTTAAATATAACAATTATTCACACTAATGTCTAATAGTGATGTCTAATGTTGAGCTGATGACATCTTATATGAAAAAGAGAAAAGGTCATCTTTAATGTGACATTAAAGTTTTGCAAAAACACTTTTCTCGCCATTATTTATATCCTAACTCGGCATCAGATTTGAACATTGTGACCATATTCAATCATATACTGAAGTAATGACTGTAATCTTTAGTGCCCATCTTGTTACTGTGCTGATTGTATTGATCCTCCTTGCTGTCACAAACATAATCATTCATCATTTGATGTAAATATAGTGTTAAGTTACATTTTGTCAAAAATAAACTGAATACACTCTGATCAAATTCTAATCTTTCCTTCATATATGAATCTGGAGAGGCAAAATGTAAATTGCAACTTGACTGGTTGGCAGAGACTTATGACTGTCAAGCAATATTACCAGTTTAAAAAAACGTGGAGGACAAAATGCTTTCGCTCTCTGTTGTAAATAAAGATTCTTTTGAAAAAGTGTGTTATGTTGTTACCACATGACTTCAGTGTTATAGTTTCCTTGCTTTTCATTGGACAAGATTTGTGAACACGCCCACAACACTCCATGCCTGTGTTTCCCGCGAGCGGGGTACACTCGCGCGCTGTGTAGCCAGGCGCTAAGTGAATGAGTGAGGCCTCGTACGCTGTCATTAGATTTAATGCAAAAGTACTGTAAAAACAGTCTAGAAACGTGCACACATGGCGAAACAAAGCTCACTTTTCAAATTTTTCACCAAGTCTCCGCCGCCGGTCTCCAAGCCGAAGCCGAGTCCCTCTCCGACTGAGGCAGACTTGCCTTCCTCGGTGAAGAAGTCCAACTCCTCTCCGAAGGAGGAAGCTAAACAGGCAGCGCAACAACAACCAGCTAAGACCAGCAACGTTAAACCGACAACTAACTCCACGCCTGCGAAAGGGGGTCTCAACAAATTATTTGGCGATAAGACCCCAACGACCAAACAAAGGTGAGGTAGCTAGTTATGTCGGGATTGGAGTAATTGCTGGAACCACGTTTTTACAAAGTTGCAATATCTTCCTTCTACAAAAGACTCTTTACAAGGCCCTCAAAGATGCCTATTTTTTATTGTAAGAGCATATGTTTGAGTTGATTGGCACATGAAAACTTTCAGATTCTTTGGCTCCAAACCTTACGGGGATGGAGTCGATCGTGCCTGAAACTTCAATTCCTGTAGGCAACGCCATGCTAGGTTTTCTGTGTCAGTGCAATTGCCCCTGCTTAAACAGTTTGGAACAAAGATGCGAATTGTGCTTATTACTGTCACTCAACAACAATACACTCATCATGGACTATTTGTAGTTTAAGCCTTATGAGTTGGTCAGGGGGTGGTTCTTGACTTAATGAGGTCATAGCATGACACCACCCTTTCCCCCCGATAAAATGTGTTCCATTTTAAAAGAGGGAAAACATGCTGCAATGTGACAGCAGTCTATTGGGCTGGATACTAACACTACAATATAGCAAACACGTACCCGTATTGTTGTTCATAAAAGCCCTCCAAGTAGAATATCCCACTACTACACTAAATGCATGTACAGACAATAGACTCACAATTACAATTTCATGTTACACATACCTTTACAAGACTACCAAAAGCCACGTTTTTGGTTTTTTTTTTTACCATTTTTTTAACTGTTGGGTTTACTTCAGGTTAAATTGGGGTGACTTAAATTGCAGCTTGACATTACTGTTGTCTGCAGTTAACATCCAAGGTTATTTATGCAAAAAGGGACTTAGCTTGTATCAGTTCTCTAGCATGTTTTAAGATTTCAGCTTTTCATAGCTTCAGTCTTATGCCATTTTGACACAGTCTGACCTCAGATGTCAATGGCTATTGGCAGTAGTTGATGATTATTTTTAAAAATATCAGTAAGCACTATTAGAAATTCCACGGTTTAGACGACACCCCGAGTCAGGTGTAAGTTAGGGTCAGTATACTATAAGGCTTGAATATATCCTTATTTTCTCCCTTCTTTAGCAGCTCCGCATGCACACTCAGTGCTGGCGCCCTTGTGTGGGCAAAACTGGAAGGACACCCCTGGTGGCCATGCATGATAGTACCCCAGCCACTGAGTGGACAGCAGATGAGGGGCCGTGGTCGAGATCAGCGCATCCATGTCCATTTCTTTGATGAACCCGCTACAAGAGGATGGGTCAGCACTAAATATGTCAGAGAGTACCAAGGTTGGCCACAATTAGTCCCAAAATTAACTGTGATAATAATAATCTTAAGGCTGTGATTATAATGTGCTTTGTTATATTTGAGTGATGAGTTATCTCTGTTGTAATGGCTTTGCAGGCTCTGACAGCAGCGATGCCAAAACAGGTGGTGTGTTCTTCAGCGGTAAACCTGTAATCCGCCGTGCAATGGAGCTCGCTGACGCAGTTATGCTTGACAGCCCTGAAAAAAGATTAAAGATGCCTCTTTGCATGGATCCATCTGATGATGAAGAGGATGATGATGAAGAAATGGAGGTGACCTTGAGCTTATATTTAATTACTGTATTCACAAATAGGAAAATAAAAGGATACATTTTAGGCTTATAAATAACAGAGTTATTCTCATAGCTCTTTTCATTGGTAGGAACAGCAATACAGTGTCTTTATTTAATCAGGTCAGTAATGAAGGCTTTTTTGCTGTTCTCCTTTGTGTTTTTTTCCTCAGGTTGATAAGTCAACAATGAGCAATGAAGAGGCCAGTGAAGAGGATGATCAGAAAAATGAAGAAGTAAAGCCGTCCAAGGTCAGTCGACGTTCATCCAGAGCCTCAGCAGAAAAGGGAAACAAGGCCAAGCGTCGTCGCATAATTGTAGCCTCTGACAGTGACGGATCAGATGAGGATTTCAAACCAGAACAAGCTGGGTCCAGTAGTGAGGATGAGGAGGAAGAAGGGACAGTAAACA
>JAPZDY010000003.1:9389634-9410489 GCA_029783645.1 Ctenochaetus hawaiiensis
AATTAGACATACAATCAGTAATGAGAGGCACATCTATCACCCTCCACACCATCTAAATTTGAAGAGCAACCCATAATTTATTTGAGCTAAAAAGAGTATGTTTTTAATGTACCCAGCATGTAGTAGAGATTGTGTTTGGGCCTACCTAAACTGAATATTAATTTGTGTCAGGTTCTACTCTTTTAATACAACATCAGTTTCTTGTAGTGGAAGTCATTTAAACTGACCTATCGTGTCTGATGAACTCCACATCGTGTCCTTGGTGACACTTCTTGATGCAGTTCACACAGATGGCGTTGCGGTCTGTTGTGTTACAGGTGTGACACCTGTGGGAACCCAAATGGTGCTTGTTAACACATCATGGAACAGGCTAACAGCTGAGGATATTCTAGTCAGCTTTGTTGCAAGTATAATCTTTAGTTACCTGTAAAAATCGTGCATTGGGTAGCTGGTGTAACTTGAAATCTTGTACAGGCACTGACCTCTGCTCACAGCCTTTTCAATGGCATCTTGATTGTTCATAATTTTATTATCTGGTGGAAAGAGGGGAGAAGTTGGTTGACTACATATCCCATTTTGATGTGTCAACGAGAAATTCAGGGTTTGTCAAGAACACGTGTTAAAATCTTGTGACTGGAAGAGTACCTTTCATTGTAACATTGACACCAGATGCAAGAAATAATCCTCCAAACCGATTGTTGAAGATCTGATTGCCCTCTAGGGTTGCTGTGGCATGATTGGTGATTTCAATACCTAAAAGCAGAAAACATAGTTCATGTCATAGAGCTCCTAGATCCCATCAGCAAAGCAGACTGCACCTTGTTAAGAACTATTTTTAAGTAATGATGTCTACATAAAGGATTATAGCCCATGTAGAGGCGTGACCCACCTGCAGCAAAGCCATCAAATATCCGGTTTTTCCGCAGCACGGGGTGGCTGTTGGTGCTTATTAGGACTCCAGCCTGGGCATTTCTGAAGATGTCATTCTCCTCTAACAAACCTGAAGACAGAAAACAGTCAGTCAAACCAACTAGGAACAGAAATGAAAATTAATTTGTACAAAAGGCTTTGAGATACGAAGTGCCTCACTGAAATAATCTGTGAGAATTATGCTGAAAATTCAAGGCTGCATATCTGTAGAATATAAACATAACAGACTCTCTGGCCAATTGATTTCAAGTAAACTCCTCTCATTGCTGTTACTTTGAGTTGATGCTAGTACACAGTCTATCGAATTGTGTCACATGATGGTGACAGTTAACTAAGGCTGTGTTTAAGAATCGTTTGTTCGTATTATTGGCAGACTTTAGTTTATATCTCTAAAATAATGTAATAAAATGCATAATATAATCCAAAAGGTTTAAGTATTTCTTGTACAATTTTTAGCAATAGTTCTCTCAGAATATTACGTTTCTGAGCAAAACTGGTATTGGACTAAAATAATCCTCAACCAAAGTGACACTGAATCGAATCAATAGAGAAAGTAAGTGTAGATATCCCGCCCTCGCAATTACACAGCGAGATATGCACAGGCAAAAACAAGGAATAAGAATACTGCAGGCCAGCAAACAATGCTATATTGAAGATACTTTGAAATCACTTTGGAATATTTTAGACAATGAAATACATGTTTGTTATACTTCAGGGATGAATGTACTGAAAAGAAGCATAACTTTTCTTTGTTTACAAAAGAAATTCATCTATTTCGTAGTAATAAGTATCCCGTTTTTCTTTAAGACAAATGAATTAGTTACCTCTTCCTCCGTTGAATATACAGATCCCTCCATCTCTACCGTCATGGATCTTATTCCTCCGCAGAGTAGGGTTGCTGTCCGTCTTGATCCACACTCCTGCCATAGCATTGTCAAAGATCTCATTGTCCTCGATGAAGCCCAGGCCTGAAGAACACATATTCATGTTTCATTATTAGGGTGAGCAAGGAAGGGGTGTTGTCACACTGGTCAAACGTGATACTAGCAATAACCATGGAGTCCAACAAGTAGCATGATTTTCCTCTAAGAGGGGAAAGACAATCTGGACTCTTCTAAAAACTTCACAGGAAAGATTTCCCTGCCCCTCACCTGAGTTGTAAACCAAAATTCCTCCATTTTGGCCTCCCCAGATCTTGTTCCGCCTGATCTTAGGATTACTGCCAGTCCTGTAAAAACAAAAAAAACACATGACAGTTAATCAAGTGCTTTGCTTTCCCTGCCTTAACATAACGTCTTGACAACTACCTCAAGCCTAAACTAATTAGAACTTTCCCAAAACACAATGATGCAAAAAGTTTGCATTACTGTTGTTAAGGGTGGGGATGAATTTCTCCACAAACCTGATCTGAACTCCAGAGTACATGTGATTGTAGATATCATTGTCTTCCAACACACCATGGCCATTGTCATAGAAGTAGACCCCAACCTGGTAAAATGACAGTGAAATACATTAGCTCTCATTTGTTACTGGTTTTAAAATACTTTTTCAAAATTCATCTATTAGACTCAGCTACTACATTGGATTGCCACAGATGTTTTGTTTTTGTTTCAAACAGCAAACCAATCTGACTAATACATATTATGCGGGTGTAACTACATCAAATTTGATATCAGTATCTTTGTCAGGTTACATTTATTCATCATCATTAAACTTGTTATCAGCCTATAATCTTACCTGCTTCCCGCTGTGTATCCTGTTCCTCCTCAGGACTGGCGTACTGCCTGTTGTCACCCACACTCCTGCCAGCGTGTTGCTGTACACTTCGTTCTCCTCTATGACGCCTTGTCCTTTTTCATGCTGCGTGATACAGAACCATCATACATCACTGTTTTGTTTTTCACATTACAGCATGAGAAAGTTTAAGTGAAAATGTTCTGAGATTTTTACCACATAGATGCCGCCATGCTGGCCATCATGGATCTTGTTGTGTCTGACAATAGGGCAGCTGTTCGTCCTGATCTGAATTCCTGCCAGGGCGTTACCATAAATGTCGTTCCCTTCAATGAGGCCTCGGCCATCACCAAAAATATAAACGCCACCTTGGTTGCCATTAAAAATGGCATTGCCCCTGTATTTTGACCAAACAACAAGCTTTAGGACTTGGAAAAACTGTGAATGGACCAGTGTCTAATTTGATAAATTTAACAAGATACTTTTAATCTAGTAATTGAGCTTTGACATCTAGGCAACACTAACCTTATTGTGGGGTCACTGTTAGAGGTGATCCACACCCCGGCAAAGTTATTTGCATAGATCTTGTTTTCGATGAACTGGCCGCGGCCCTTTTCGTGCACGTAGATGCCCCCTGTCTGACCATGATGGATCTCACAACGAACCACTGTTGGATTGGCGTACGCCTTCACCTCAAAGCCAGCTATACGATTCCTATGGATGTTACAGCTCTCAAAGTAACCCTGGAAATAGATAAGAGAATACCAAATTACTGTTAGTCCTATCAATACACTTTTTAGTCTATGAGCAGCATCTAAGGGAATGAAAAAAAAACCTAGTGTAAATAACACTTTTACAATAACTTCACTACTGCTTCACTGCATTGTACACTGTATAATTAAACTAAAATAAGGGTTCTTACACTCACATATACATATGACAGCCTCATACAACTGTGGCACTGGCACTGTACTGACACCACAACACTCTAATTACAATGAGGCACATTCACTTCCTGAACAATGGTCACTTCATGTCATAACATTCAAGAAAAATGACCGCAGCTGTCAGCAAACTGTTAACAGCGGTCTTTTACACACAAACCAAATGCCAAAAAGTTGTAGCTTACCATGCCATGGTCAAAGGTAAAAACGCCAACATCTCTGCCATGGTGTATGTGATTACGTCTGATGATTGGGTTACCATGGTTTTTTACCCAGATCCCAGCCAGAGCATTATTTGAGATCTCGTTGTCTTCGTATATTCCCTAAACGATAAATAATGCAGAACTTCAGGCTTACAACATTTTCATATCACCTTGACACTACAAATTTTATTAACCTTTTTTTATTTCGTCATACCACTTTACCTTTTTAATCTTACATGTAAAATTGCTGGTTTGCCTGGACTAGGACTAAACTTGTTAACTTGTCAAAGGATTGTAGATGTTGAGAAAGTAGGATTCTGATAGTATTGTTTAATAGCAAAAGTACATCTGAGAGACCTAATGTACAATAATACAGATGCTGGCATGTTCCTTTAAGTGTATATGTAATGCTTAAACAACATTGGCCAAAGGTTTGTGTTACCTGTGCATGGTCAGTGATGTAAAGACCAACATTTTCACAGTCACTAATGTTGCAGTGCTTGATCGTGGGACAAGCACCCTGGCCGCTGACACAGACAGCTGACCCCACTGAAAAAGAAAATGGATAGAGATTTATTAGTGTACCAAAATTATTGTTACCATGAATAAGGAAAATAATTCATGCTCTAACACTGAAACATGTCAGGTGGGCAGAACATGGACTTGAGCTTCACCAATGTCAAGTACTGCAGGGAGTCACAACCTTTTTCTTCTTTCCTGTTCCATTAATTATCTTACAACCCCTCAGATAAATGTTGTGACCCTTTAGAAGTTTGGAAGCCATTACAGACGAGCAAAGTGCAGCAGAATTACCTGTGCATGTGCTTCGTATGATGCAGTGGTCAATGATGGGGCTGCAGTTGACCGTTATCTCCAAGCAGTGGTGTGCATTGTGGTGCTGGGCGGATTTATCATCAGGATTGAACTGCAAAAGAGACATTTGCAAGAAAAAAATTGATTTTGTCTGAGATGTCATCACAAGGCAAGTCATTCAATTTGAAGCTCTTTTATAGACTGTTAACCCCCTGCCCTGTGTTTGTATTTTTTAATTAATTTTATCAATTTTTTTTGACTTACAGTGGCCCTAAAACTAATGTTTTTAAAAATCCAGTATTGATATATATATATATATATATATATAAATATAAATGTACTGACCAATATTTTTTAAACACACATTTTCCCATGTTCCCCAAATGTCAAAATTAAATACTTAAGACACAATTAAGAAGTTGACACAGAATATTTTACAGTTAATTTGTTATTGTCAAAAAAGGATGGTGCTCTGAAACAGTTACTGGAAATGTTGTGGTTATAACTAACCCCAAGCACCTGTTTTTTTTTTTATTATTTATTTTATATCTTTGTATGTCTGTGACAGTCTAATAGTGCCTACTTTTATGGCCAACTGTTATATTGGTTGGGCTCTACACAATATACTATCAAAGTGTGCATATGAACTATTTAGGTAAATTTTAAAAAGATGGATACACTGTACATGTGGCACATATAAACTTCCCCCCAAAAAAGAGGAAAAGGTCATCTCACCCTAATTGTCATGTATCCAACATAAGCATCTTCTGAGCCCTCCATGAATACAAATGTAGAGTCTCTGGTATTTTCAATGATGACTTTTTCTGCGACTTTTCCAGGAGCTACAAAAAGCAGAAAGGATCAATAAGAGATGAGACTAAACAAATGCACCATAAAACTCTAACCACAGTTTCCACAACTTCAGATACACTCACCAGCACCAATCATAGTGATAGGTGACTCAATGTAGATCCATTCATCTGTGTAAATACCAGTGTGGACGAATATCAGACCGTCAAAGTGAGGTTCCTGACCCCCTCCGAGAGCATCCTCAATGGTATCATAGTACTGGGGAAAAAACAATTTAAGTCAGTGGAAGGCTGGAGAGTTAAATTGGGAAGAAAAAACAAAATCGAATCAATTCACTTACAAACATGTTATCTCTCCCTTTGTATCTTGCAGGATTACTGTAGAAGTGTTCTGCAAAGCCTGGCTTAACATGTGCTCCTTTATACTGTGAAAAAAAAACAAAAAAAAAACAAAAAAACATACATATATATATAATTATTCATACACTTGAGAACAGGTTTAATCTATGATGAAGAATCTGAGACAACAAGATTGCACTGACTCTGAATTTTGAACAGGCACATGGAGGCAGACCAAATACACTAGTATAAGGTCAATTAATCACAAAGGAATATAATTTAAACACATACTGTCCTGCTCTTCTACACCCTGCACACCGAATGTCACCATTATGACCTGTGGTGTTGCCCTTTTACATGACATTAGCTGTCTGTACACGGGAGGATTAAAAGACATGCGGACACAACTTTTGGCAACAAAGTGTTAATGTAAGAATTAAGGGAAAGCAGGGAGGGTCTGATATATGTCTCCTCAACAGTACCCCAACAAATGATCAAATATGGTATCATAATTTAAGTATAGGCAACTTGTTCCAGCCCACACTCACCTTCTTCACAAATTTTACCATTAGTAGTTTTCACAATGCTTTCAAATGGTTTTATTTTTTTAAAAATTACTTTATATTTAATATGCATTCTGGAAACTTTTTGCCTCTTGTCGTACAAGTCAATGCTATGATACATTAAATATAAAAGGCATGGTGAGATTAGTTCATTGTTCCAGCAGCATTTCGGTAAATAAGCACACAGAAGGTTCCTTACCAGCTGCTGAAAACTTTCCTTCCATGGGTTTGGCTGCTCATACTCCTCTGGGTTTATCTGGTAGAACTTCCCTGCCTCGGGGTGCATCATGGGTCGTGTGTATTCAAAAACTTCCATGTACAGCCTCTTCCTGAAATATGAAAGCATGGCAGCGATCAGCACCATCCTCATCTCATATGTGTCCATATATCTTAGTCTACTCTACAAAGCCTCTTGCACAATATACTTCCATAAAATGTCATTGTTAGTGCTGTTAAGTTTAATAGTTGTTTGCACAACCCAGTCAAATGAAAATTAAATGGCACTGTAGAATCAAAATAACTGTGGGACTGTTGTTACAACCTCCCTCAGAACATTTGAACTGAGCATTTATTGAAATATTTATATGATCAAAAAGTTCGAGCTGCTGTTAAATCATTAATTTAACACACATTTAAGGGGCACAACAAATGATACAAGGTACTGGTCAAGAGGAAATTCTCCCAACAACAAGTCTCACCAGAGGATGGGGTCATTGGCCAGCTCACTGAAGCGCTTGCACACACATGCCGCGCGACACAAGTCCTGCTCCAACAGGTACGAGAAGATCTTTAGCACCACCTCGTCTGGAAGCTTCTCTTGCAAATACTGCTCTGCTGGAGCTGCTGGGAGGAGGGTGATCATGGATTTAGAACAAAATATTTTGAAAGGACAGAGTTTTGTTGGGGTTAGACAACAGCAGTCATTTGGGCATATTTATAGCAACGTCACATGGGGAACTGAAACTATTTCTTGAGTCACAATTGCAGCAAATTTCTGCAAATATCCCGAAGGCTTCTTTGGAATATTAAAAACACTTAACAATGGGAATAGCCCTGTCATTGGCCTACTGCTTTTTAAAGATCCGAGACTGACATGAACACCCTTGAAGACAACCAAGCTCAAAGTCAACACTTTCAGTCCCAAGTTCTTAAATTCACTCCAATCTGAGTGAACATTTTACTTTTACATCCTAGTTTTATGTGGGTTGTGTCATTCTACATCAAAATATGAATTCAACGATGACACACATTACCAATCTACACACTTTTCCAAAGGTTTCATTCCATTGACCATGTAAAAATATGCATTTATCATTAAAGGCCAAATTATAAAGACAAATGTCCTACTTGTTATTTGGATGCAATTCTGGTTTGAAAACAGATCCCGTGGAGCTTCCATGAGCATAGCACAAGGCAATATGACAGTATACTTTGAAGGCCAGAATCCAGTGCCATCTAATGGAGTCAACATGCATATCGGACACTTTGGCAGAGCTGTGCTGTATGAGAAAGTCTCCAAATGCCACAAATAACAGACTAAATTTTCCACCTTTTGAAACTCGTAGTGTTACTTTATGCATCCAAAAATGTTTTTTAAAGAAATGTTCTGAACTCTCAGCAAGGGCTTGATGCCATTACACATCCTATTTTTTTTCTAGATAACTGTTCCACAATGTGACAAAAGTGAAAGGCAAGTCTGCAGTCAAAGGTGACTACAGAATAAAAGTGACATGTCAATTCATTTAAAAAAAAAGAGAAAGACAACTTTCCAATGTTAATCCATGACATGACTGGGATTACCCCCCAATTTTCTTTCACAGCCTAAGGGAAATAAAGATCAATAAGCCTTTGTGGAACATGCACCTCCGATCATGCCTTACAAAATGTAATAAATAATAATAATTACTATTTACCTGGTAAATCTTGACATTTTCCTGACACTCTGGGGCGCTTAGGTCGATGTCCAAAGTTTTCTGTTGTCGAAGTGGAAGCACCCTATAGATTTGAAGCAATACAGACATTCAAGCATCAATTATTATGTTTCATTTAATCCAATCCTTACCTTGAAGGAGATATTTTAAGGATTCCTGGTGAACCTACCTCCATGTTTGTCTTTGTCGGACACACTGTTCTCTTGGGTAGAGACTTTCTTCTAAGTTGGTAGGGACTATTCTGAGCTCCTGGACCGGATTCTTCTGCAACCATATCTGCAGGAACGTCCTCATCTGTAAATGGTGGAATACAAAAAAGAAATGATTACTTGCAATGTTATCAATAAAACCTACCCAAAGTACTGAGATGCATCAAAGGTAAATAAAAGGAAATTGTGTTCTCCATGTGTTGTCAACAATATATTCCTGATGCATTTTAAATATTCTTATCCAAAAGTGATACTGCAACCTGATATTTCTCTGTTTTCACTTAAATGTAAGCACAATGACTGACTTTCTTGTGTGACATAATCTTCTGTGCTGTGAAGCACTGAAGCATGTGCATCTTAATTTGCTATGAACATCAGCTTGATTGTAGGTTTCAGATGACTGAAGGAGCGACAAACATGAGTTTAAACCTTCAACTTATTGTTTACCAAATATTATTGAAATTTGAGCTTTCATACTAAAATTTGTCAGTAATAAGAAACATATTTTTACAAAAGATTGCCAAAGGCAGCTGCATTAATTACCTATTGCGGTGTTTAACACACAGATAACATGCCTAAACCAAGAAAATACTATTAAAGGTTTGTTCACTACCTGCTCTATGAGATACAAATTGATTACAGATCCTATCAACAGGGGATTCAATCAAGGGAAAAAAACACAAAACAACCAGAGGATCGACCCTGAGTTTAACGAGACATCATTGTATACGGCTATTCACCATGGCAAGATGAGTTGATAACCACTCCAAATGGGAGATGCAAACTCCCTGCATGTTGCTCTGGTTGCAAAAATGACTCTCCCCGGCTACTAAGCCAGTAACCACCACAAACACGTGTTACCAACTGGGTTGGTTAAAACAACTTCTAAATGAAAACTGAAATAATATATAGGTTTACTAAAACGAACACGCTGCAAACTGTTTGTGTACATTAATTTTACAGCAAGTATATATTGTCCGATGTGAAATGGAAAAAGATATTGTTGTTCATCTGTTCATCCACCCACACTTTCACTTATTTCTTCTCTGTCACCTTAAAATGACAAGTGAGCTTTGCTCAACTATCCAGGCAAAGAGAAATAAAATGCATCATGGCAGGTCTGCATGAACAGGGAGAAGCCCTCAAGAAAACTGATAACTCGCAAGGGATAAGCATGACAGTTCAGTCTCTATTTGATTGTGCTGTCAATATAATCAAGTTATTTCTTTCGGTTTCTATGTTTACAATCAATTTTGACACATGTAAAAGCATGACTTATCCTAGCTCTGCTGCTGGCTGTCAATCGATTGCTTCTGAGATCCAACATCACAACATGTAACTTGTCCCCCTAATTATGTTGAGTCTGATTCAGAAAAGAAGCATTATTGTTAGAAATCAGTGTTCCCTTGATTGATTGGCTCTCTAGCACTGGCTTTCAGCCATAACAACTATGATTAACGTTAAAGAGCATCCCTTAGCTCGTATTTAGCTTGAAAAATGCAGCCATTATTCGCTTACGTGATACTGTCTGTTGTCACACAACGTTAGTGTGGGGAGAAAAACCCCCAAACATATTGTAACTGATTGCAACAGTGACGTTGTTGCAATAACTACACGCATCATATGCACACATTGACTTCTTAACGTCGCATAGGCAATGACGGCTGGTGCATTTTTTTTAAAAAACGCCAAGACGCAGATAGATAGCCAAACATGCTAATAATAACAGTTAGCACAGGCTAGGTCCAATTAGCATGCTACGACAACTGGCAAAACCACTTTGTGTATCCTTCCCTGCGTTTGTCACTCATGAACTAAGAAAACAATTTTCTACCGCTTGTCACTTTCACCACTACTCGATCATTAGCTGACACATAAACAAAATCTAGAAGTGACATGAGGTCAGACAAGCAGAAGACAGGCCGAGTCGGGGCAAAAACCAAGCAAAACAAAGCGCGGCCTGAATGCTAGTTACAAGCACAAAAGCCTCGGTGTTTCCTGGCTGCACGGAGAGGCTTTAAGGCTGCTGTTAGCAGCCCACTGTTTCGTTAAAACAACTAACGTTACAGTAATACACGGACGACACATGACCACAAGCATTAAATAATCCTGTCAAATCATACAACTAACACAGTTCAACCCCAGAGCAAGCAGTTTGACAAACCCGTTCAGTAATGCTAACGCTAGCACGGCTAACGTTACCTCTTTCCTGGTGGTTCCTCTCCGGCTGCACCGGGCGCGGCCTCGAGACTCGCCTAGGTCTTCTGCTAACGTTACTTGCTCTGACGGAGTTCATTTGGGGTGTTGGTAATCTTGAAGAAATGTCGAAGCCTTCACAGCAGAAGAGGCGACCCGAAGCACATCATCTATGTCTTTTTCTTCAGCACTGCACGATCTGCCATCTTTAACCGTGGCTCCTGTAAAACGTATCGTTGTGTGTTATTCTCGTCCCCCCGCACTGGTGTTACGTCTTGCCCCGTTCTACTGAAGCAGGAGGAGCCATAACAGACAGGCACAGTCCGTCAGGCCTCGGTCACATCACATGGGAGGACCTCTCGCCGTTACGTCGCCTACCCTGTTCACGGCGGTCTGTTCAACAGTAACTGCTTTCACTTTCCGAGCTCACCCATCCAAGCATCAGTAATGAGATAACCTGCTGTTTGGTAAAGTGTCTTGCTCAAGGGCACATTGACAGTCTCCTACTGGAAGAGAAAGAGGAAACGCACCTTATCCTACCAGCTTTTCATCAATTTATTTTTGTTGTCTCTCACAGTATAATACTCAATTAAACACAACATATTATATGATATATACCCATGAGAGACATGGGCGACTGCTGTACCACAGATCCGCTAGATGGAATTAAAAATATTTTTTACAGTTTTACGGCTATTCTATCCTACAATATGATGGCCCTAGTAATCACTGAATTTGCTGTTTGAGATAGATTTTTCTGGGGGTTTTTAAGATCTGTTGAATGTGAGTTAATGTGAGGACAGATTATTCAGGATTTAAAAAAGCTGTTCATTGAAGATGGTAGGTAAACGTATGAGGCTATTGAAAATTGCTCAACCTCTAAGGCAAGGAAAGTAAAAAGATTTCTTCACTGGGATGAGTCTCATGATTCTCACTTTGCAGACTTTGTATAAACTGATAAAGAGATAGCTTAGTTACAAAGCATCTCTCTCACAAACATAGCCTTGTATACTGAAGGGTCACAAAGAATGAAATTGTGCAAATGAGTGGCTAAGATGAAATTCTTCAACAGGGTGGCCAGGTCTGTCCATTGAGCTCAACGTTTAAAGGGCATTTTAGTATTAAAGCACAGTTCTGAAGGAAGCTTGTTGAAGCTGCCTTGGCATCTGCTGAGGGTGCCAGCCAAAGAAGAGGTGCTCTTGATCCAAGTGATTTGCTGAGTGGGAGACTGCCTTTGAGCAGAACAGTGTCAGTATGTTTTTACAAGTTTCACCTTGATCTCCTGAACAAAAAATGGATAATCAGCCACCTTTATTTCAATTTAGGTAGTCAAAATAAACTGTTTTAATTTTTTTTTCTGCTTTGCTTTGTGTCCGTTTATACAGACGTTCAAACCTTTCCAGTACACACAATCCTAACTTTGCAACCTTTTGCAAATAAAATGACAGGATAGATTCAGTAATTTAGCAAGGGCTGTAAATGAGTGAAATGAATTTGGTAAAACAGTAGATTGTAACTATTGTGTACATTCTATTGAGTGTGTCCCACACTAAACAAAGAAAAACTAGAGGTTGTTATCCATAGCCCTGTATACAGGATCACGACAGTATCCAGGTTTCTGACTGTATGCATGCAGGTGTGTTTTGGTTTTTTCACAATCTCAGCGACTATAAGATGGCTAAGAAACCTTGGTAAGGTGTTTACATGCCACAGTATTTTGGTTTCTGTTAAATCACTTTAATAGTACATTCAGGTTTTTCAAAACAGCGATAAGGTCTTATCTAGGTTGCTGAAACTGGGATAAGCTGTAAATATGTACAAAACATAACCCAGAAAAAAAACTTAACTTTGATACTCCAAAAATACAACAACAAACAAGTTACTGCTGTGCATGAAAATGCATCTATGAGGTTGTTCAAACAGTATCACAAACATCCTTACAGACGTGTGTTCAGCTGCACTACATGAGAACTTTAACAATTTTTATTTCATTACTTGCACATTTTTTCCTACTGTGACAAGTCAAAATGGTTTCTGTAATTAAGGTTTTAAGAGATGCAAAATGCTAATGATACAATATGTTTGTATTCCATATCTTTTTGTTTTTGTTCATAAGTCTGGGTTTATTGTCTATATCCTCAGTCTACTTAATAATGAGACTTGATATTTTTTCATTTAAATTTTCCTGCACTATAGTCTGGTTGTCCACTAGATGTCTCCTCATCTCTACCTCTGAGTATTACAATGTGCTGTGTGTAAGATGAGCGTCACATGACACTTTACCTCTGTAGTCGGTGTCTTTTTCTATCTATTGTCTAAATGATGCTTCACCTTGCTCAGATTTTTCTAATTGATACTAAAACCTGATTTTTTTGCCCCCACATTCATCCCGAGGAGTCACTGCAAACTATAATTTCATTCTAGGCCCCTTGGCCCTCAGGATGCTGCCATGACAATGATGTTGTTTGCTTGTGTCAGATTGCTAAATGCCCTGAAAAATGATTTCCTTTCTGGTAAACTGAAACCTCTGTCTTTGTCATGCTCTGCATTGTGATTCTGTAAGTATTTGTTTGTGGGATATCAATATGGGCCCGTGGTGACAACATGGTAATTAATTAGCAAATTTTTTGGCTGGTCTAAATGAACACTGTTTGACTGACTAATTAGCAAACCTACAGCAACTGAGTCACACTGAGGAGCAAAACCACTCTACTCTGGAACTGCCTTTAGGTGGCAGTGTCCTCACTACGAATGCAAAATTCCTAGTTTTTATACACACTTGAGGTATTTATATTTTCTGATTCTGACTCTGTGAATCAGCTTGCTTTCATAATATTTTGTTTTATGCCTGCAATCAGCAGCACACCTATCAGCAGGACCATCTGTGGTTTGTTGCTCTATAGTCATTGACCCATCTGTGAGTAGGTCTGTCTGTCTGTCTGATGAGGTTAATGGTGATTGACCTCATGAAAGGAGTCAGCTGAGAGTCTTGTGTCAAACCTTGTGTAGACCGAAACCCTTTGCTAACGATAGTGGCTGCAAGAGTTCTTATTCTGATTTTGCTCTGGTGTCTCTTACCACTAAATCTGCAGTTATGTGACTGGTTATCAATGATTTAATCAAGTTGATCAGTTTTTCTGAATGGACTTGTTTAGTCAGCTGGGTTGTAAATTGCTTTTGTGCTCATGATGCAGTAGCTGTTGTCCTCTGATGATAAAAATCAGTGGACTCAGTGTTTCTATGGCCAGAAGGAACAATTTTCTTACATAAGCTCCATTCAGGTCTTTTTACTTCCATTTTTAATACTGGATCACCAGTCTTCTTTGAAAAATACACTGAAACATACTACTTTATCTAAGCCTGGAACATGGAGAGCTTAACTGTCAAGATATCTGTTGTTTTCGGCACTAATCTGTCGGAGATATGACAGTGAGGCACATGTGTTGGCTTGGTAACCAATCTAGTATCCAGTGGCAACAGAGGTCTATTGAATGCTGGGTGGCTCTGTATTGGCTGGTGTGCCCACCACTCTCCTGTGTCACCAAGTCACAGAGGTACATACATTAAGCAGCTCTGAATAATGGAAGGGTTGTGTAATATTCAGCTCAGGAGTAAAAACTGTGTGTGTGTGGCGTGTTTGTGTTTGTGATTGGGGAGGGGTCACCCTTGCACTGAAATTACAAATGCTCTTTGTGTTGGACAACTTAATGTACTGACCTGACCTCTGTCTGTGTCGCTTGCTCAGTCTCTCTATCAGATGCACAAACATACACACACAGTTTGCATTTATGTCCTTACTTCAAATAATCTCCCTTCTTAATCTCATATTGTCTCATGAAAACACTGGACATGTTTTAGGATTGTCCCTGTTCTTGGTCATCATTGAGTCCTATCCAAAACTGAAGGCATCCACTAAGGCAGAGGCAGACACAACAGGATAAGCGTCTTTGTCTCAGACTCCTGTCTGTCAGAGACACCCCCCTCCCAGCCTCTTCTCTAGTTGGGCGGCTGTTACAGAGAGGGCAGATGGCTCATTACCATAAATAGGACAGAGAGAGAGTGAGTGAGGGGGCCTTGCACACCGACTAACAGGACCACGCCGCCCAAAACCAAGGAAATGGGAGGCCGTTGCTAGGAGAAAGGAAAGACAGCTTTATGGCAGCACAAAGCTGATTCCCCCATCCGACCTCGTCTTGCTCCCGCCCCCTCGTTCCCTGCTCTGGGGACCAAGCCTTGAATCTGCTGGTTGGGGACAGATGGTCGATGGGCCCCACCGTCTCTACAGCTGGACACAGGCTACACTGACACAGCCGGACCTGGCAGGACTGAATCACACCTTATCCCTTCCAACCTATGAGGAACAGGAGCAGAAAGTGCTGAAGCCCAGGCCATCAGCTAAGAATAGATCCACACTTGTTGCCCACAGGAAATGTGTGGCTGCACAAAAGATGAGAATATGTTGAGAGTTTATCTTTGTAGTATTGTAATGCTCTCTCTAGAATAAAATCATTCACTGAGAATAATCATAGGCTTTGGTTTTCTATTGCAGCTATTTAATTTCTAAACAGTTAATGACAATGGTTTGGACAGTCATTGTATAGGGACCTTTTAAAATGATACACCTACTCACAGGAACACACACACATACACACACAATCTCAACATGACTCTGACGTAAAAACAGAGTGGGTTTTTTTCCACCACACCTCTGTTATTTTTAATCTCTTTCCTTTTTCCCTAATCTGAGCTTAACCATTTGAGTCCTTGTCCTTGTTTTATAATGACTGCTATTTTTGTTAAATGTATCTGCCAACATACAAATGTATAAAAAGTGCAACAAAACAAGGGCGTGTGGGGTGAGGTGAGGCTCTTGGAAAGTACATCAGTCAGAACAGCACCTCTGAAACAATGGCACATCTGCTCTCACTAGACCTCTGGTTGAAAAGGCAAGAGCAGCCAACTGTTTCACAGACAGGAAGGAGAAGTCCATTGAGAAAACAAGAGAGTCTGATTTAAATAAATAAAAAACACACAAATTACATAAATGTACAATTCTATTGATGAATTTTTGCTCAATTTCTTGTCAGTGGCTACAATAACTAATGTTTTTTTGATTAGGTTAAAGATATTTTTTGCACATCCGTGGGGAATTGGAGCAGGATGTTTGACACCATCGTATGCACTGTATGTGTTGGGAGTGAAGAAGGATGGGAAAGGAGAGAGAAAAGGACAATTAACCAGAACGAGGGAAAGAAAGCGTGGCAGCAGCATGACAAGTAAGCAGAATAGAGGCGGTCCTGCATCACCTAGCCATCCGCCCTGGTTGCATAGGAACACGAGGGCCTATGCCTACCCTGCAGACACACTCCTTTCCTCTCTCCTCTGCCACGCTTCATTACCCAGTGCTCAGCCAGGCACAGAGAGGCACTGCACCACTTTCTCCACACTACAGCCGTGTGCCCGCTCACATCCCCACAGTCAGGCTCCCCTTAGACCCAGGCAGGGTATCCGCTGCCCCCCAGGCACCAGGTCACACTCACTTTATATGCATGGTGCAGAGACAACACTGGGAGGTCTGCACTGGTATCATACTAAGTGGTGATTCCTAAAATCTTATGCCCCTTTTTGTAATATTGAGGTTTCTCCACCCGTAGTCCACCGTAATTATGTTTCAAGTGCTGTTATTTGAAATGACTTTAAACCCTTTTTTATATAACAATGTGTGTAATGATAATTAAGTGGTTATAATGGTGACTGTTACAATATTTTTGTACAATTAAATTGTAAATGCGCAGCCTAGGTTAAATTTTGTTACTTTTTATATGGCTACTAAAACCAGGCCTAACAAAAACCATAAGTTTCATCCATTTACCTGCAGGGTTGGGTAGTAACACATTTAATGTAACCCACTGGTTAAAAAAAAAAAAAGTATTTGTTTAGGGCAGTAATCTACTTTTTATTCAACTACATTTGTACCTTTATCACAACTTCTCTGCAATATATGCAGGGTCTCAGTGTAGGGGAAAGGGCGGGGGCACCTCTACTGCAGATGCCAGGCTGTCAGCTGCCTGGAAGAAACAGAGGCACCACCTGTTTTTTTGATCACAATGCAATGATGACAGAGCAAAAACCATAACAAGAGGTATGTTCAAACGACAATGGCCAGCCACATCTGGCTCAGCCACCAAAATCTTAAAAGACAACAGTTTCATGATGAAGTGTATGCTGTGCTTGTATTGTAAAGTATGTTGCACACTGGCCTACCGTAGGTGAAAATAAAGTAAATTAATATTGCTAATGTTAGCTGTGCTAATGCACACAAGCAACCTTATTCATACATTTTTTTACGCATCTTAATTGCCTTGTTGTTCAGGTGTTAGAGATGACACAATATGTGGATGTAATTTTAAAAATCAAATCAAAAATTCTCTTTTATCAAATCAGTTGAGCTCCTCAACAATCTTATGTGCCCCCTGGCAACTGCAGCAGCATCCTCATGGGTACATGACTGGTTTGGAACAATGATACAGCTGCACCTGTCAGATTAGAAATTTATTGTTGCACATTTATCTGAGTATGATCATTCTAAATGACATGTAAAAATTCATCTAATTGTTTATCAGTGCATAATTCATACTACAAACAGCAGACAGATTATCGTTGTATAAGAAAGCACTAAACCCACTTATTCACAGAGCCTGTAAAACATTAGCAATCCCTCATACGTGTCATAGCCCACTACGGAGCTGGTAGTGCCAGACAACACTGCTGGGCACAAGAACACTATTGTCTCACAAGATAAAGTGCGCTTGTGACCAAGGCAAAGCGGGGAGGACCAGATGCTGTGAAAAGATAGGGGAGTGTCACAGAACAAAGCTTTTGGTGTTGTGTTGTTGTTTACAGTGAAGGCATCAGTCAAATCTTTCACTAGACATCAGAACTCCATGTCACTGCAGGAGCATTTTAAACTCCAGGTGGATGTTAGAGTGGGTTGTCTTTTCTCGATCCTCCTCCTGCTTCACAGTTAATTGACTACAAATGTTCATTTGCCTGCCAGGAGCAGTCATTAAGGTTGAATAACAAAATTTAGCCTGCCAATGGAACAGCGAGGGATCAATGGGTTAATTCAATTGCCTCTGCATGAGGTGTATTGTATAGCAGGGCCATTTGAAGGCCTTATATAGGAGTCATGTGGTTTTAGTGTACTTAAAAGTGCAAAGAGATAGCATGGAAGTTGGTCAATAAAGAGAGGAAAGAACAGCACTGAGAGCAATGAAAGAAGGATCAAAGTTCAGTGCTTTTTGTTTGGTGACAACTAAACAGTCAGGTAAATACAGATGGTTGACAAGCCTGTCTTTCTTTTATTTCTATGGTCATATTTGGGAAAGTATTGTAAGCAGTGTAATGATTGACAAATTCCTGATTGTCTGCTGTCATAATCAGCAATGTAATGGGGGAAATCAATAAAAAAGAATACAATCATTTTATCTTAGACCAAATAAAGCTATGTCTTTACTTATATGGTTTAGTTCCGATTACTGTAACAGTAAACTACTACAAAATGCTTGCCTCTGATGACATAAGGTAAGATAAAAAGATATAAATCAGCTATGAGAGGAAGTAGAAAACATGGATCACTATTTATAACTTGCATGGTGTTTTTTAATTTATCTGACTGCTGTGTTGAATGTTTTAGAGACTGTAACTATGTGACCAGATTACTGCAGCTCCAGTGTAGGCAGTCCATTACTGTCCTGCCCATTTATAATATATGTTTTTCAAGTTTTGTGGGTGTGGTTAAGGTGCTAAGCAAGTGTGATCCTCTAAGACAAGCAGCAAGGGTTTTGTAGTAAATATGCATGCAAATTGAAGGGGGGCAGTATCACATCTTGCAGGAGGAGAAATCATTTATACTCACTCCTGCTTTGTCCATTTAAAATGATTAAAACCAGTCTATGAGGATCTTGTCTTCCTTAGGCTACAAATCTAACATTTTATTTACTGAGAAGTATTTACCAAAATTGACAAGTAAAAACAGATAAAAATGATCTTACTAAGCAGCTAGTTACACAGTCCTGTCTCATTTAACAGCGGAGTTCTTTATAATTAGGCCATTATAAAATTGAACTTACTGTCCTCACTTCATGCTGGCAAGCTTAATTCTCCACTGGAGCAAATTGACACTTGGGCTTGTTTATACAGGCTTTTGTCCAATCTAACCTGGACAAATAGGCTGAATCAATAAAGAATTAGAGGATATTTGTTTGACTTTTGAAAAAATCATTCCTGTGCCCTACATGTTGAGCATTTTATTGCCTGTGCATTAAAAGAGACACTTATCAGCTGACAGATAACGGACAATCAACACACTGCTGACACAATTCATCAGACCCGGTTAGCAGAAAGGATTGTCAAACAAAGGCTTCTGTAGGCAAACACACTCTTCAGTTGAGGATAACTGCGGGCAAAAGCTGGGAGAACCTCGGGGGAAAACAAAACCTGGAGAACAAAGAAAGTGTTGCATTTGAAACAAGTTGACCACGCCTGGTTGCTCTGCTGACAGTTAGAGGGCGAGTACAAGAGACATTTATACCATTTAAACTGCAAAGACATAAATTTAGCATTTAAGTATTTATATGGGAATTCCTTAAAGATAAAAGAAGCTGTTTGCAGTGCTTGTTTGTGCCCTCTCCTTAAGCAATGTGCTCTTCCTAGAGCAATTAAGTCTGGACTTCTAGTGCATGTCTGAACACAGCAGGTGGCCTCTGGCAGCTTCACAGACAGTTGAGGTTTTCTTCTCATCCTGAGGAAAATGCAAATACTACCTGTTTAACCAGTAACCAATCTGACTGTACTTATCTAGGAAAATGAAATGCCATAGAGCCTGAGTGCATGGGTCTGCGCATGCGTATGTGTGTATTTCTGCCAGCATATCTGTGCATGTGTGCATGTGTGTTAGCACTCTTTAATCTACATCACAATTCTCTCGATGACTCCTCCACTTCGCATTTCAAAGGCGGTTCAAACTAATTAGCTCAAGGTGCCGGTTGTCTGGTGGTCTTGTTCCCATAATAACTGCAGGTGATTGTCCCAGCATCTAATTCGTCTAAAAAGACGAGGACAGTGACTTTATCTATGGCACTCTAATGTCCCCACCTGTCCTAGGTGCGTAGAGTGGATCTAACTAGAGAAAATAATGGTGTGTCAAATTGTGCATACTGGTAAATATTTTGGGTAACATCAAAACTTTATGTCATGGTTTGTCGTCTATTTCTACATGTTTGTGAGCGCAAGTATGGAAAGGAAGAAGTGGAGATACTGTAGCCAGCATGTGTCAAACAAATATACAAAATGTATTTTTCATTCAATGTATTTGTGACAGAGAAGAAAAGAGAGATTATTTTGAATCTAGAGCACACCTTTAACAGAGAATTTCCTCTGGAATGTGATTTGTCTTTTACAGTTTTTACCTCTTTACTGGCTGTGTACCAAAGTGTCAGCTCCTGTGTCCCTACTCCAGAAACCAAAGCAAGGTGTAATGAGGGGAAAAAAAGAAAACAGAGGGAGAACAACAAAGGCAAGAGGACAGATTGAATCAAGAGCAGCATACAAACAAGGGTTGTCACTAATAGAGAGTTTTATGAGCTCCAGACCTGCTGAAATGAAGTGCCGTGCGTGTGCAGCAGCTCTTATCGGCTCGCTGGCAGCAAGGGAGGGTGAGAGCTTCCACACTTGTGCTCCGTAAAAATGGTCTGATTCATTTTCCGCATGAGAGGGTCTCACTGGGGCGGCATCAGACCAGCCAGTCCACACAGATTTATGGACCATTAAAGCAGCAGGCCTCCTGACCGCTATGCCACCATAAGCTGGCTGCTAAGACACACTGCACCCTCATTCATGCTCGGTCACTATTCTCCATCACAGGTTAGCTTTCTCATTGTTCATCCTTTCATCGGTAACACTTTTACTGCCTTACATGAACTCCTCTTATAGTCTGTAATCCTACCATACTTCACCTCACTCCCTTTGATATAAAGTGAGCTGTTTACTGTAATCATTCTCTCCATTGTTAAGTAAACACAGTTCCCACAAAGACTGTTTTGTTATTCTTTCATGTCACAGAAAGGATCATTCCTAAAGTCCCTCCCTTCCGCAGCCTGGGCCGGTAGCATGTTATATGGTCC
>JAPZDY010000003.1:9410589-9422368 GCA_029783645.1 Ctenochaetus hawaiiensis
GGTAGCATGTTATATGGTCCAGGAAATGCTCCAATACCGTTATGAACATCTCTGATGCTGGTCAGTGGGGCATGTTGTTTTAGCCTAACAGTTTTACAATCAGATTAGCACCATTGCAGGCACACAGACTAATGGGTCTGTCTTTCCAAGGCACCCTCAATCAACTGTTTCCCTGTGATTAATGCATCTTCTTCTCCTCTCTCTCATTTGCTAGCGTTGCAACTTCATCATCCCTAGGAGTGATTCTGGAAGGGAAAATGGGGCAGAGTCTATGCTGCTTGCTGGCCCTAAGAATAGCTCAGTGTGAAGGAAAATCACGCCACATCAACCTGAGCAAAGCCTGAAAATATGAGTAAATGAATTAGTGAATGTTTCGAATGCTTCTTTGTTTGATAAATGAATATAACCACGTTTAATAAAATTCTTTACCCTGTTTTTAGGCATATAGGTGTTTTTAATTCACACTTAACCAAAACAATTTGAAACAAGTTAAACAGGGAACTACAAACAGACTAATGTTGATAAGAAGTTCCAAGCCACAGATTAACAAAAAATACATTCCAGAGTAGGTCTGCCAGTCAGGTATTCACACTGACATAAAACTGCCGTCATGTCAAAGCCTGTTTGTCCAGTTTAAAGAAGGGTAAAAACAAGGGTGTGCATCAGCACAGGTGCAGAGGTATTTACAGTACTGCTGCATGGCAGGTATTAAGGCTTATACACAGTAAAAGCAAAATGGAGAGGCTATTAGATCAGTCCACAGAGAGCTACTCATGTACCCTTATGAGATGAAGTGGCCGAGATGAGTACGGTATCACCATTATGTGAAAGTTACAGTTTGGTGTGAAGTCAGTTGGCCAGTAAAGCTGATCAGATAGACGGGGAATTACACAAAACCAGCTTGCTAAGTTTCCTGTAGCAGGTTTGGCAATTGAACACATCCATATAGTCATGTGAATAACAGGAAAATACAATCATGAGTCAGAGTTTTATAAGCAACTGGGAAAAGTACATAATTTTGCCTTTTGTTTTTCTTTCCATTTTTTTCTTTTCTTCATCTAGGTGCTCAAGCATCACCCAACATGTGTCTGCTGCATGCATACAGGTCATGTTAGCTCCTTGTATCATCGTTTACTCTAGGAGGGGCCCTGTTGAGGGTCCACTATCGTCACGAGGCTGGGTGTGGTGACACATCCTTTCTCTCCGCCCCGAGGTGTTTGTGTAGCCCAAATAACGCGGGACTGTTTTGTGGTGAGGGGGGCCGTCCGGCTTGATCACTCTCAAACACTTATTTATAATTCATAATTTATTTATTTTATTAAGCCAGTGCGTCTCTAAAAACAGCATTTCCCTCCTCTATGTTTCATCACAAGCAGCTGGCGATAAAAGTGAAAGCACATTGCACGATGCAAAATAGGATGGCGTGCGCGTTCGCGGAGCTCCTGCGCTGCGGCAGTTGCCAGGGGAGATAGGAGGGGAGGGGTTTTGATTGGCTGAAGTGGGCCTGTTGCCATGACGACGGCAAGGGGTTTGGTAGCGTTGCCGTGCGCTGTGTGATCTGCGCGCTGCGTGTATGGAGGAAGCAGCTGCTGATCTGATCTCTGACATTGTGTGAGACAGACATCTGAATAAGCTGCGCACAGACGTGTCTTTAAACATACCGCACCGAGGCACGCCGTGCATGATTGTAAGTATTTAATAGTTTTTTAATTTACTGTAATCAAACCGTGTCCGACAGGATACGGGTTGTGTTTCGAACAAGCTAAAAGTAAATGTGGTCAAGTGACTTTGCTTAGAGCAGCAAGCATGGCAGATCAAGCGACAGCATGTGGCCAGCTAGCTAATGTTAACGTTATACACACTTCTCTTTGCTCTCTGGGCTCGAAGCTTAAAAAGTAGAGAGGAATATTTCTAGCACCAACGAATGGCTATCGCTTGATATATGAAACTAGAATAACTGTAATATTCTAGATACTTAAAATGTTATGCTAACGCTAGCAGTAACTTAGATTTTACTTCATTGACCCGTCGAGCAACTGCTAACGCTACTTTGCCTCTTGGTCGTGCTTTGTAAGGTAACGTCGGCAGTGTTACATCTTGTGTTACTCAGTTAAAGCTAAACAAAAAGTATTTAACTAACTGGCGATAGGTTACGCTGTAACGAGTGTAACGTAGGAAAGTGTTGTGCAATGGTCCACGTCATTACGTGTAACTTTGTATCGCTCATTGTGTTACTGGTTGTGGTCGCATATGAGCGCAGCCTTCAGTCCGTGTTGACTTAATGTCTCTGTGTAACTTACATAGCGTTAGCTACGAAGCATGTTAGTTTTTTTGCTTACAGCAGCTTCAGTAATCTATCTTTTCCCTTTGGTTTAACCGTTACACTCGGTATTTCATTAAATGTCTTTGTTTATCGCGTATTTTCTCGAGTTGTAGTATACAGTAATATTAAATATTTTTTGTAGATGATAATTTAAGACGCATATCCTCTCCGCATATATTTAAGTAGTTAAATATTTCATTGTATATTTCGACGGTACCAGAGGTTGGGAGGCTACACTGGTTAGCTAAGCACATGATGTAATGGATTATCACAAGATTGTCCCAGATAAAGAGTGCTCTACAAACAATGTTGGAGTGTAGGAAAGTATATCCGTTTGGATATCCTTTATATGTTGTTAGTAAGTAGATCTTAATATATTTAATGTCATTCCACGTGTCTGCCCTTTTTGTCTCTCTTCCTGCTACCTGACCGTGTTCTATTTACTGGACTTGACATACCTCATCTAAAATTCATTGTGTGCTCTGAGGTTTATGTGTATATTTGGAAAAAGTGATGGGAAATTTTTGTTTCCTTTGCGGTTCCATGACAGTAATGCAGACTGACATTCATTTCTCGTTGCCTGACAGTTGTTAAAGCCTGTTTGATAAATAGAAAACAAAGGCAACAGGAGCTTAAGGGACAGAAAAAGACAAAAAAGAAACAGATGTTTTCAATCTGTCATCATTTTATTGCCAGAATCTCCATGGTCATGTTTTAGGTCAAACCATCTGTTGTTTTTGTTGTTTTCTTGTTCTTTGTAGTGCTTCTAGCATGTATCCCCTCCTGTATATGTTTATATGTGCAGAAGTCTCTGAAGGGTAAGTACTTTTGCCTCCCAGAATAGACAAGGGTCTGCATCTTTACTGACGTTCATTACTATAAATAAGACTTGTCGTAACCCAGTGATGCAGTTATTGCTGACGTGAAATGGCTTTAATAACTAAAGGGATCTAAAATATTGTCAGTAGAATTGAATTAACTTAAGTTGTGGACTATCCTATTGTTATTTGAGTTGCTGGCATAGGCCTCTTTTACCATATTTAGAATTACTCAATGGTTTGAGTGAGAGATGAAATAGGAGACAGACTGCAAGGTCTTTATTATAGTATTTTATTATGAATTGGTTCAGAGTGCACATTTAAAGATGTAGCTGGCAGGCTTGAGAATCAGATGCATATACTGATAATAACTTGAAACTGAAATTTACAGCTAGTGGATGTGACAATTGAAGACGTGAGTCATACAATCACTTGTTATTTTTGTAATCCTGACGGTAAACCTTGGTGTGTTTGTCTTCTTGTTTAATTTATTAAATTGATGAAAGTCTATACTTTTGTTCCATATAAAAGCATTTTTTCAAAAGAGTAATGCCTTGTAAGCCGCATACTTTAAAGTATTGCTCCATTTCCACGTTCGATGGTACAAATACAGTAGATCCGGTTGTATCAGATCTATCTTAAGCTCCTCTAGAACTCTCAAGAATGTGCACTTTATTTTTACAACTTGGTTAACAGATAAGAGTCACTTTTCTGAAAAGTTGCTCTATTGTACAGAAGAAGAAGATATTCCCCACAAGATAAATGACAACAAAATGAAGCAATGCGAGAAGAGAGATGACCTCAGTAGAACAGTTTCATTAAGTGAATTTCTGGTCTACACAGTACATTTTCAATCCAGTGGAGATCTGTTGCCATTTTCCAGTCTGCACAACATGCTCAGTATGATGTATAAAACATCTTAAAAAAATGGCACAGTGCTGGATTGTAGTTCATAACTGTTACTCGCTATCTAAACCAGACAGAATCTACTTCTCAGAATGGTGATATTGCCATGTAACTGGTCTTATCGCAGAATTGTGTACTCTGACCCAGAGTAAATAGAAGGTTGAGTCCTCTAAAATACACCATGTTCTCTCTAGGTATACGAATGACTGTGTTTAAATTCATTACAAAAACTAACCCATGTGGTTAATACTGGGATTGCTCAACTCAGTCAAAACTGGTTTCTCATGAATTGGATGTGTAGGAAAGCTTAAAGCTTTATAGCCTACTGCTCTCTGAAAACCCTAATTACCAAGACTTTGGAGAGTGTGATTTTACAGAATTTTTTTCAGTTTTAACGTAAAAATTATTGTTTTAATGAAGAAGGTTGAATAATTTGATGATCAGCAGAATAAGGAAGTTGACAGTCTCTGTGCACTTGGGAAGTGTCTTTGTTCCCATTATTATTTTGTTGTGGGCATATTGCAGTATTTTAGCACATTTAAAGTGGAAATTGATTGAAAATAAATCACCATCATGTGGTGTAAACGTTTTTAAAGTGGACAGTCTTTTCCACTTTGAAGTTAAGTTGTGTTTTTTTTTTGTAATCACCTAAAACCATCTGTTAACTTTCCTAAGAAAGTGATGGTCTCTTCTGTGTTCCATTGTTGGTGTCTAGGTTGTTACATTGGACAATCTTATATCTAGCTGAGAACAGTCACTAATCAGTGCACTCTAGCTGGTGATGTTGATCATTGTGGCTTGTGTGTAGTTAACTGCTGAAACAGTTTTGTGGGGGTTGATTTGAATGCTTGAGGCTGGACATGTTTCATCACCTGCTCACACCACATGTGTCTTCTCTTGAAGAAGGGACATCCCCAGAAGTAGGCTGTCTTCTGTTGTCTCAGGCCTGTGACATTCTGCTAATCAAACATAGGTGGTAACTCTGAATTTCAGATGTAAATGTAAGTGCCTGTAGAGGCATGTTTATACCCATGTGCTGCCTCCCCTCTTCAGTTCCTCTGGTCTGTATTGTTCAAATGATCAGCTTGTCTGTTTTTCTGATTCTTTTACATGATTAAGTATTTCCCCAATAGACCAGGGTACAGCTAAATGGCACCTATTTTTATCTTCTAAGATTTTCGCTTAACATCTGTCGCTATTTTACACACTGGGGTTCGACCTATTGTATAGATGACATTATAACTACAAAAAAGACAAAATAAGTTAAGGTTGGTTCTGAGTTTAGTTGAGTTTCTACCTCCGTTTTCCTCTATATGCCTTCCTCTGCATTTGTGTCTATACAAAAGTTACAATGTGTATATTCCTGTTTTGATACCCCTCTGTCAACCCCATTTGTTGTTTTACATCTCTTGATTGTTCACTGTGGTGATGCACTGTCTGTCTCTGTATTGAACAGTCCCTCCTCTTCCCTGCCCCTCTCAAACCCCCTCTCAAACTGTTCCTGTGTGTCTCATTCCTGACGGGTGGGACTTGAGACGAAGCCCATTAGGGCCCGCATTCTTAAAAGCAACACTGATGATGTTACTATTCTCTTGATTGAAAGAAAGGAAGAGGGAAACATGGCTGTGTCCTGTGTCACAATGGGTCTTTGTCTCACCACTCCTGGCTGAATTACCGGGATTTACTTAATTGACAGCAGTATGACAACAATGATGCATGCAATCAAGCTTGACTGCAGATGATCAGGATTTTATAGGAGGCGTGTAATAACTGAGGACTGTATTGGGCTTAGGGCTGGAAATGTAAATATTAAACTGATACATCTTCTGCTGTTACTTAAAAGAGAATTCTATATTGTACTTTAGACTACTAAATTCATTACTAAGTATAAAACACAGTTTACCGGAACATGTCTAAACCTGGTTATTTTAAAAGTCTGACATTGTCATGAGATTGCCATAGGGATTATTGAAAAAAAAAATGTTTTGGAAAATCAAATAACTCACTTTGAGCAGAAGATGAAATAAACCATGCACCTGCATAAGAGAAAATGTGAATTAAATTTTTATAATAAATACAATGTAATCTTGTTTGATGTCTAGAAAAATGAATCAAACAATTAATCAATTATCATAACAGAGCCAATAATTTTTATTTAACCAACCAAGTGATCAGACTTGATTAACTCATAAAGAAATTAGTTAATTAAACATTGCATTGAAGTTTTTTTTTTTTTTTTTTTTTTTTTTAATAGAGAGCTGGTACAGAAGGGCCTACAGGAAGTGTTCTTATAGCTCTCCTTGTTTCAAGACTTAAAATATCAAAATATATGTTTACTCACACACTAAGTTGCTTGATAAAGTAATGTTGTGGTACATAAACTCAGGCATTAAGTAAACATGTAAATAATACACAGCTTGTGAACACAATAGCACAAAAATAACTTAAGAAGTTTCCTTAATATTAAGTTTAAATGTCCCCTGAAGAATTAAGTTATTAGATTTTGGTGTCCAAAGGTGAAGGGTCAAGGTCACTGTGACCTCACAAAATCACAAAATCTTTTTTTTCCCATAACTCACAGAGTCATACAGTAATTATGACAAAGTTTCACACAGATGGTTGATAGTTTAAAGTGATATGAGGATGACATTTTATCAACATAATGAATGTAAACTGAAATCTGAATGGTTAGCAGAGGCATACAGTCGCTATGTAGTAATGCTACTGTTGTACCTAGTTATCCAAAAATTTTAATATTTGTAAAAGCTGTTGATTTTGAACCTATAGAAGTGAGTAAAAGAATAATATAACAGGTTGTAATATAACATGTAGATTGCCTGCCCTCCAGAAAAGCACTGAGCTTATCTTTATGTTATATTACTGCTACTTACTGCATGCTCATCATCTGCTGTATTTGCACTTTTGTTGGTGTACTCACTTCAGAAGCTTCAGTAAATATTTTCATTCTTTGAAAGCAATCCACTTCCAGCTGTCTTCATGCTGTTTTCTTTGGGTCTGTGTGAGAGCCTTGTGTTCCCACTGTATTTGACATGGATACCCAATGAAGGATTCCATTAGAGCTTACTATGATTCAGGATTGAAGGCTTTTGCTACTTGATTTTTCCTGCAGGGCCTTACTACTGGGTTCTCTGTCGCTTGCACACATAACCTCATTCGCAAACACTTGTAGTATTTACATGGAGCGTAATCTCACACAGAGCACATTCCTGGAAGGGTTTATGTTGAAACCTTAGCTGAACAGTTAAAGGAACATTCATTGTGCCTTCAAATATATAGAAACTACTTCTCAGAGGTTTGTTATAGGGATTTGAACCCTAGTGTGCAGGGGACAGAGAAAATGGTCTGGAGATTAGTGCTGCTTTAGCATTTAAGTGTATGAGTTTGTTGCGTATGTTGATTGGCCGTGAGTGTTTGTACACTGAACTTCGAGCCACATGACCCAAGAGATAAGGTTTCAGTGTTGGCTGGGGGCTGGCATGTACTTTTACAGCCCTCACCTCTGTTGACGGTCAAAAGTGCAGTCCTGTGTGTTTGAGTTTGAAATCGCTGTGTGAAGTAAATGTCTCTGAACATTACAATCATTACCCTTTGTTTTGTTTGCTTATTTTTTTCCCCCAACTGTTAGGTGATTGCATTAGTCAATTTATTGGGTTCTGCTTGGGTGTTTGTCAGCAGTCTATAAGCTACATGCTGGTGGAATTCATAGATTGCCAAAGCAAATACTGCTTCAATAAACGCTACCTCTCGGCCCCTGGCTGCTCGAGTCCACTGTTTTGGTGTAGAGCAGAACTAGCTGATTCTGTGTGAAGTCTGCGTTTGTTTTCTGAAAATGAACTTCCTCAACAGGCAGGAGGTGTTTCCTTCCCTCCCGGTCCGCTGTTTGAAACTGTGAGGTGAATACTGAGCACTTCTGAAACATGACTAGAGCAAAAACAACTGCTCCTTTGTATAAGCTGAGTGTGGGGCCAATTGTAATGCTTTGTGCAAGCTTTTTCATTTGCTTACACCTCGGGCACAGGATAGATCATTATAATCCATTGAGTAGTTTTATTAGAGAATATATCATTTAGAAATGAATTAACTGTAGCCTGATCAGCCTTCACATTAATGGATGCTTTATTTGTGATGACATGATTTGACCCTCCCATAAAATAAAAGACTACCACTTGGCTACCTCACTCTGGAACAGCCTCTCTCTCTCTCTCTCTCTCTCTCTCTCTCTCTCCCAGTCTCACCCACTCTAACTCAGCCCCCCTTTGTCTCATTCACATTTTTGGAGCTCCGGCCAGACTGGGTAGTCACCTAAATATCAGTTAGGGTTTCAAATAACAGCTCTCGCCATAGGGCTTTGCGACACACCTTTGTGTATCTATTACAGAGGTGTAACTGGTTTGTGTCAACTGGTTTATTTCTTGTGAAGAGGGTGTGGCATTAACACATCTATGTAGGGCAGTTATGTATAATCTTTATATTTCAAAATTCTTTTTTTGTTAATTACATAGAAATAAGAAGTTATCTATTTTTTACCAGACCAAAATACCTTTTTTGTTGCATAAAATTATTATTATTATAAGATATGCCTTAATGGCACTTATTGGGCTGTGCCATGACATCCAGGTTGGTTGTGGCCTTTCCCACTGCTCTTTGTCAGACAGGTTTGTGGAGAACAGCAGCAGACTGCTGGCCTCAGCATTTTCCGCCTGTATTGATCTCCCCACATTAGCTCTCTCTTCATGCACAGACATGAGCACAATTGCTTCCCTTACAACATTGGCTGCCGTGGCAACTGAGTCCTGATCATGAGATTCGCGCCCAGAAAACATCTCAAACCAGTACCACTTCATTTTGTTGCTGCTATCATCTCCTTTACATTTCCCCGTACATATTTGACACGGCAGCGGCTTGATTTGCCACTTTAAGCTATCTCCATATGTCTTTGTGTATTTTTGAATAGGCTAAGTGCTTAACAGGATAAAAGAGCAGTTTGAAAAGGGGGAAAAATGTGCCTTGGCACCTGCTGTTAGTGCCTGCCTGTTTGCACATGAATATGATGAGGCTGGCGGTGTGCGGGGCTATTTTAACTTGCAGATGAGCCATCAGGTCAGCACCATTGCAGCTTTGGTGTATTTTCAAGGATGAGCTGCAGTCAACAGGCCAGTGCGGCTTATTAGCTCCCTCTCCCCTCTCCACACTTGACACACCAGTGTCCCATTAGTCATTGCATTCCCAGCCGCCTCTCTTTGATGCCTTTTCATAAGAGCAATGATAACTGCGATCATTGCAACAGCAGTGGTAATTGACCAGCTGCAGTCATGGTAAAACACTTCCTGTGTTTGGCTGGATGCAAGGCAGCTTTCACTAGCGTCCACCCTGCCTGTGTTGATATTTAAATGACAGTCTTCTAGAGGAGCTACTCAAAAGAGAGTAAGCGCTCTCTCACACCCAAGGGCCCACCTGAGAGGTCAGGGGTGTGATTATGGACTGAGGTGAAGCTCTCTTGTGCTTTAAGGTTAATCATGGGTCTGACACTTTACCCGATGCCTTGACTTCATCTCATCTCCCTGCGACAAAACTGAATCAGTTTTACAGGCAGTCATTCATTGCCTGTGGAGGAAGAAAGGAATACTATGTGAAGTGTTTATCATTGACCCTTAGTCCGGAAACCACACCTTCTAATCAAACAAAGACCCAATGCTGTCAAGGCCTGTTTGACACACCTGTGTAGGCTGGTGGTTTACTGTGACCATAATGATTGTCATCATACACGCTTGCAGATAGCACAGTCTTAGAAGTAGATATGACTACAACTAACAAAGAATAGCCTGAAATTTGGTCAGTAGTATTTTATGATCCTTGTCAAACGGTATCCTCACTGGCATCAATGGCATCCTCTTTCAGAATCATAAGTGTTTGGCTAGTGCACATGGCAAACTTAATTCTGGAGTGATTCTTGCTAGGATAAATTACATTGTCCTCCAAAACTGCAGTCCTGTCTCTCTGCACAGATCCCATTCTATTTGTAAATTCATTCAGAGCAGGAACCTGTCATGTTGAGGGATATCTTTTTGTGTTTTGCTCTAATGAGCTCGGATTCTCTTATAAAACAACTGGGCAGTTCTTTCCCTGCCTGACATATCTGCTTGCTTGACTTTGCTGAGAGCTGTGATTCATTCTATACTGAGGAAAACTTAAATATCTTTCCTCACTACCACAGAGTCTCAGCTGCCTCTCTCTCTCTCTGTCTGTGTGTTTGTCTTCCTCTCAGTCTCTTGGTCTCTCTTTTGCTCTTTCTGTCGTGCTCTGTCCTCCCATAAAAGGATTTTTCTATTGTTATATCTCTTCCTATGTTCACTGAGCCTGTCACTGTGCCTTTGGCTTGGAAAGCTCTGTGACTTACTTCCTTCTTTTTTGTGATAAATGTTGCACAAGTATATATGGTACAAAAGGAAACATCAGTGGTGTTGACAAATGCAGTGCAGACAATAGAAGATTGATGAGCAGAATGCAGGGCAAAATGTTGCTAACAAGACATCACCTATATAACAAAAAAGATGTACTTTTATGACAGAAATTTGAAGCAGTACACTTCACACATCCTTTACAGGCTGATTGAATCAGGGCTGTAGATTTAGAAGTCACATTAAGCCAAAATAGGATGCTTAATGTTTATCCTCTCATTGAGAGTAGAGTTGTCATTTTGTAAATGCACTAATGCCTTCTTCTTCCCCTTCCTGTCTTCGCTGTCTGGCTTTTGTGTGTGTGGTGTATGTGTGTGTGCACTCCTTCTCCTGTCTCACTCTCTGTGCAGACATTCTCCAGTTTGACCCAATTCTCATCTTATCACTGGCATGAAAAGATATCCCTATACACCACTTTCTGTGCCACTTTACCTGTCCAGCCTCCCAACCATTACTCCCATTTCTGATCAGATCCAGAACATCTCGGACCACCTGGACAGGGACATCTACTTTCCACCTACAGGCTAGCAGGAGCATTTTTGCCACAGGGCAGCTGCTTGGTGGTCATCTGTGGCAGAGTCAGCTAGCATGGATAACTTATTGTATCTATATATCTTGTTTGTTGGATTTCTGCTCTTAATTGAAAGGACGGGTTGTCATGGTGACACTGAGAAAATAAAGCTTGTTGTGAGCCGAGCCAAAGAGGATCTCTTTGTGCTCTCAGCCTCACTAACTAGCGTGCAAGACCATGGCTTTTATGGTTTTCAATGGTGAGTTATTTAAGTTAATTGGACAAAATGTACCTTCTAATAAGGACTTATTATTTTTAGTGGACTGATACTTTGACTTTTTTCTGTTTCTGTTTGTAAAACTAGAAGTCAGTACATTATATTCAAATTAAAACTTTTACTGGATCAATCTGTTGCACAAGATGACATGGCGACCATTATTCCATTGAGCTTATGTAAAAAAAGTATAATTGTCTTATTAATAAGGGTACTTGGGTGGGATTGGTTAATAATACAGGGCACTTGGCTACACTGATTTTTTAAATGGTGTTAAATGACTGACAACTCAAATGTTTGTAGCCTCTTTTAAACTACTTAATCTGGCATGTGACAAATTGAGACTTGATTCCGGCTGAATACAGATCAGTCTTTAAAAGCCATCCACTCTGTAAGATGTGCGGCTTACACTCATTCCTGCGGTTGTTGGATGGTCTTATGCTCATTCACACATAACGAGCAGCTGGT
>JAPZDY010000003.1:9422794-9433962 GCA_029783645.1 Ctenochaetus hawaiiensis
GAGCAGCTGGTTCTTGTCTGAAACGAGGTGGGCGTCAAGGAGTGGAGCCTTAAGTCGGTTCAGTTTCTTAGAGGGCCTCCTCGATGGTCCTTGGCTGTAGTCAAGAGGGAGGGTACGGATCTGAGAGCCTCTCCGTCCTCACCAGACGTGGAGGAGAGGGGCAGTGAGAGGGCCAGGGAATGCAATAGAGGCAGACAGGCACAGCTACAGGGGGTGTGCCCTGAGGGAAAACTTGAGAAAACAAGGTCAACGCTTGGAAAAGCACATCATTCCATTATGTCGCATCCAGTTATTTCATACTGCCAACTATATTCTGAAATCAGCTCACCATCAAAAAGTGTGATCTTAGTCTATATGCGTAAGCTGTTTAAGACTAACAACCTCTTCTCTCCTCTCTCCCCAGACCTCTTTGATTTAATGGGTCCAATCATTGGGATGTCACCAGATAAGAAAACGGAAATTCCGGGTATGCAAGAGGAGCGGACAGGGCTCAGAGGTGTTTGTGGTGTGGGAACGCTGCCTGAGGCAGAGTGTGCGTCTAGTCCGCTGGCAACCAGTGTGGATCGTACTGGAGGTACGGAGGATGAGGAGCTCACCAACCTCAACTGGTTGCATGAGAACCTGCTTCAGAACTTCACTCTGGGAGGTCCGGAAGCTCAGCCCAGCGGCAGTCCCCTCTTTGACATAGAGGGAGACTATGGGTCCAACCAGGGACCGTCCTCCTCCTCATCTTCTTCACACAGCAGAGGCAGGGAGCGGGACTCATTGAAGTCTAAGCCCCCTTTCTCATTTTCTCTCCTCATCTACATGGCCATTGAGCAGTCTCCCAGCAAATCTTTGCCTGTTAAAGAAATCTATGGCTGGATTCTCGAGCACTTCCCTTATTTCTCCAACGCTCCCACCGGCTGGAAGAACTCAGTACGTCACAACTTGTCCCTGAACAAATGCTTCCGCAAGGTTGAAAGGAGTTTGGGAAAGGTAGGTTGAAAAACTCTCTCCAAGCTTTTTACACACAGATTGTCACTTAGAAAACTGCACTGTTTGAATTATGTTTCTCAATCATTATGTGATTACATGATAGGTAAAAGTCCATGGATCAAATTGCTTCTGCTCTGTTTATCAAAACACAGTTGGTAAGCAGAGTATTGCAGCCTAAAGCTGCAGTGTGGCTCATATGACAGTGTCTGAGGCTGTAACACAGCCGCATGGACCTCTAACTCTGCTCTGATAAGGGTGGAATCCAGTCAAGGTCGCAAATACTCCTTCAGAGGAAATGCAAACACAGCATACTAAGATAGGACTTTATCTCAAAGAGCACTAAAAGGTAGTGCAACTGTTTTAGCTAAAAGGAGAAGCATCCCACCGTTTGAAGCCTCAATGTCACACTACGAAAATGAAGCAAAGTTGACAGAAGTGCAGAGATTTTGACAGCCTGGTCCTGGCAGCTTTTTGTCATTTGTGCTTGTTTGTGTTAGTGCTCTTGTACAGAAAGATGGAAAAATAAGGAAGGTGACCTAAATGCACTTCTGCATTTCCCACACAAACATTCTTGTGATCTTGATAGAAAGTAAGTAAAATATTTGATGTGAAATGGTAAATTTACTTCCTAAAGGATGTGATTCTCATGTAGCTCTCCAACCGTTGCTTTGTTAAAACTGTGGTGCTGTGGTGTGGTAGATCTTGTTTGAAAATATTAGATTTTATAGACTTATGTTTTCAAATCTCCGATATTTATGTATAAAATTAAAATAATAATGCTGAACAAGTATTCAAAGTTAAGGCCCATCAAACACAGTCAGGTATTTTCTTTATTGGGTTACTTACACTCATAAAGTCAGCTTATCTGTATCATAAAGATTGTGAGCGTCTTTTTTATTCAATTTGATTGACAGTTGCTTGGTAACAAACAAACAATCCCCAAGCTGACATAAAAAAAAAAATCTCTCGTATGAAATAACCTAAACTGCCCTAACTTCACAGGAAATGTTCATGTAGGACCCCAGTGCACAAAGTAAGAGGATGCCAAGGAAAATTGCCTTGCAGGGCCTTGTCACACAGTAAGAGTGCTGAACATGTCAAGCTCAAGTTTTAGAGGAAGGTAGGGAGGTTTCACAGAGTACAGTCAGACCTGTGTCATGCTTATATTGTTTGTTTGTTGCTACACATATCCAGGGAGTGACACCATGGTAGCCATATTGAGCTGCAGTATGAGTTCAGACTTGTGACCGGTAGAGCCCGTGGTGCCAAGGCTGTGCCTGGCTAAGGCCTAGTTTCCCACCACAGGGAGGAGATGGCGGTTAGCACTCAGCAAGTAGCAACATGGTGAGGCGCAGGCCGCTCAGCATGCAGGTGCACAGCGTGAGCCCCTCGTCTGCTGAGAGACTAGCACTAGTTTCACATGACACTTGCTGGTGGTTTCCGTTGCCATGGAGACATTTCCTTCTTCCTGCATCAGAGCTGGTTGGTAATCTGAGTCAAGGTTATTCTCCTCCCTCCCTCCCGGACTCCCTCCCTCACTCTTTCCCTCACTCTATTCTCCTCCCAGACTGGGCAATGTGCCGCCATCAGATAAAGTGACAGTTAGCACACTCCCGCACACATCACCAACAGACAAATTCACTCCTCACATGGTGCTTTGGAGCAGTTATTTCCTTCTTTTGTTCAGGCTGTTAAGGAATTCTTGGTAATATGTTTGCTATTTTCCATTGTTTTGTTTATACCAAAGCACTCTTGTGAGAACTATTGCTGGAAAGTTTTTTGTGATTTTTGCAAACTACACTTGCTGTAATGACATTTTGACACATGCTGCTTTCATTGCAGTCTAATGTATGCAGTTCGCACAGATTTTGTCAGCTAAAAATATTTGCTCTAACTCTCTGAAAAGCTTTCAGACAAATTCTGTATTTCACCTTAATGGATTAAAAATAGAATATTATGAAAATAGTTGTGATTTGAAAATCTTTGTCAGTTTTTTAACCTTTCAAAATAATCTGAGCAATTGTTCAGATGTTTCCAACCAGCCACCGTCAGCCCAATAAGCGGCACTCAGGGACAAGGGTGCAAATACAGAGTCAGTGTGCACATCAGTGACATGATTCACAGTTGCATCGTGGAGTCATTCCAGAAGCATATCACTACATGCATGAAAAGCAAGAGAATGCAAATATAGAAAAAACAATGGGTTATGTAAAATAATAAATAACTCTGCAAATGTGTTCTTTTGAGGACAGAATGGCATTCAACATGTTATTAGGCATCAAGGATACATTTGAAGTTCTCATGAAACACACCAAATTTAAATTTAATTTGTTTTTGTTTACAAGAATACTCCACAGGGTCCCTTTACTTTTGTTTACAAAAAATCAAAGGACAAATAGAATTAAGTTGAAACAAACCTTAGGCAGTTCTCTTACACATTTGTGTAAAGATGTGGAATCATTACTCGTAAGGATTTTATGACGATTTCATAAGCACATGCCAATTTACTGTAAATTACGGTTCCTCCCACAGTTTCTGACAAGTTTCTTACTTTTTAACCTTGAGTTTGACGGCCCCTCTTTTCCTACAGTCCAACGGAAAAGGTTCCCTCTGGTGTGTGGACCCCGAGTACCGCCCCAACCTGATTCAAGCCCTTAAGAAGCAGCACTTCCCTGCCGCACATGCCTTCTGTACGCCACCCGCCTCCCCACCCAGGTAAACTTTGATCAGCCACTGTCTGGTTGTTGTGCATCATGAGTTTGTGTTGGCTCTGATGTTGCAGGCTTTGTACATCCGCTCAGTCTCTGTTAAATCCATGTTAACATAACACATTTATTTACTGGGCTTGTTAGCAAAGCATATCTTTACAAGTGTTTGATTTTGGAGGTGTCTATTTCTATTTGACATTCAGCACTTTTCAATAACTGAATTTTCATAAGGGTTATATTTGATTTTTCTGTACATCACCTTTACAAACTTAAAATCAAACCTCACCCTTTGTCTTTTGTTTACCTTCCACAGTGCCTCCTCACCCCCTCGCCATCTCTTCCTACAAGGCTGCTCATTCAAAGGTGAGACCGAAGAACAGCTAAGCTCACTGCTAATATTTGGATTATTGCAATAAAAGCAGGGTGCCCAGCAAGAATCTGCAGTTGTATGGAAATTTCAATCCATGCAGTTTTTTTGAGTTTGTGTTTGTGCAGTATTTTGATTATGTTGCCTTTGCACATTTCAGTCCCAGAACATTCAGCATCACTGTGCCTTTATCCTCAACTCTTGGTTTGATTTGTTGCTTTTTAAGTCATTGATGCTTCATGTAGACCATAACGTTGAGAGCTCCCAGTCGATGTCTCAGCCTCCTCTTTCCCCCCTCTGCCTCTAGGATTTGTAACCTTGACGACAGGCAGAGGTTCTGCTGGTGCAGAGTGTCGAGCACTCAGTCTCACTGTAATCATTAATAATTTAGAGCCCCAGAAGTGAGCTATGAGGCTTTTAGACACTTTGTGAGGTCTGAAAAGATCAGATGCACTCTCAATATCAGTGGCTGGAATTTGTCCTCAGGTTTGTTTCTGCAAACCTTCCGCATATGCAATTCAAGCATTGATTGGGTCATTACATCTTGGGGTCAAAGTAATCGAAAAAACCCAATCTCAATCCCAGTCCTAGTAGCAATGCCATGCTACCATGCTCTCACACCTTAGGACTGACCATCATGCATGTTCTCTCCTCTTCCAGAGTCTGACATTGATGCTGCCACTGCCATGATGCTCTTAAACTCTGCCCCCGGGCACCACGTTGACCCATGTAAGAGAATCCACAAGCTGCCATACTTTTCACCTATTCTTTTAACTCTTTGTCTCCTACCCCTGACATTTCACCCTGTCATTGCTTAACTTTTATTTTTGATGTGTGCTTCATGTGTTCTTCAAAGCAAAATGTTGGTTATGGCACAGGAGAGGTTTTAAGAATGCTGCTTGTACCTGACTGCATGCAACTTCATTCTTAAAAAGACATATTTGAAGTATAGTTTGACATTTGGGAAATACTTGAGGAATTAGCCAGTTAGCATAGCTTCGCAAATATTCAGGAAACATGGTGAAATGACTTACTTCACTCTGTTCAACAGTGAAACAATACGTTTCTCAGCACCTCTAACTAACATATTTTTGTTTAACCATAACAAACCCTCGCTTTTCTTTATGTGCTTAACCCTTTACTGTATGTGCTGGGCAGTTTTTTGACTCAGAGCAGTTGCCAAGCAACCATAGGAGATATAAAGTTATTGGTCCTTCTTGTCTGACTCAAGCATACTTCCAAAAATGTTGAACTACACCTTTTGACATATGAGTAGTTTTAAATGTTTTTCTAGAGACTTTAGTAGCTGGAGTTGGTATAATGTGTAACATTGTTATAATTAAAAAAATTATAAATAAATAAGCTCGCTTTTCTACTTATATTTAACATATATTTTATAGATCATAATTTATTTGGGCTTTACTTAATTAATGTGATTAAATGACTTAAAATGACTTGCTGAGGATCATTTTATTTAATTGGGTTTTGCTAATTTTTGTATTTTCCCCATAGATGGTTATTCTGCTCAAACATGCAAACAGCAAGATATTTTTAAATGAGGTTTTTCCTCTTTGGCTGAAACAACTCTTAGTTCTGCTTTACACTTGTAAACAAAGCAAGCCAAAGCTACAGTTTGGTGGTTGTTGTGTCTGATTTCTGCTTTTTCTTGTTCAGAACAGAACTTTGAATACTCAAAAATCAAAATGCAAGTTTAGTGTTAAATTTATAAGCTGCTGGGATTTCCATCCTATTTTAAACCAACTATGACCAAATAGCAATATATATAACATTCAAGTAAAATGTCCTTTGGCATTTGCAGTGTATGCTAATCACTCTATGCATCCTCTGCTCTCTTTAGGCGATTCTGACAGCCCACTGGACCTCTCCCGACCCGACTCTGTCCTGGTGAGCAGTGATCCAAAGCAGGACCACAACTACAGCAGCGTAGCCCTGCAGCGCTGCTCCTCCCGTTCCTCCTCCTCGTCTATTTCCTCCCTGGACGAAGGAGGCTGCGACGGCAGGCAGTCCCGCCGCGCCGGCAGCGAGGGCTTCCACAGCGACGAGGACTCCGACCTCTGGGACGAGAGGGGCGTCCACCAGACTTCTCGACGTCCGCCCGCCATCAAGTGGCCTGTCACTAAGAGGCCACGGCGTGAGGTCAAACCAGAGCTGGATGAGGAGCTGAAGGAAGCCGCCGGCTCTTTGCTGCACCTTGCTGGTATACGCAGCTGCACAGAGGGCTCCAAACGCACTGTCAAGAGCACAAAACTTAACAGGAAATGAAGATTTTTTTTTCTTTTGCCCCCATCAGACTCCGGACCCTGTGAACCCTAACCTCTGACCCCTGATCATGTGTCCCAGTGTGCCTCCTTCTCCTTATCTGATCGTTCATTGGCCATTTCGAGCCTTTTTTTCTTTTTGTTTGGGAATATCCCAGTTCAACAAAACAAATGGCAATAGTATCGTTCACACAGGAGAACAAAGCCATATAGCGACTTTTGTAACTTTGGGGGTAACTGCTGGGGGCGGGTGTTTGGGCTATGGAGAACCATTGAGAAACCTATCCAAAATGACCTGTCTGCTTCTGTTGGATTAGAAGATTGTGATTCAAGAATTTTCCTCTGAAAGACAAAGCGGGAAAAGCTGAAGGTTTTATAACTCAAAGCGTTGCATGCTTCCTCCTCAAACCTGTATCCTCTTCCAAGTGAATCTATTTATGAAATGAATGAGTGCATGTTTGTAATAGAGAAAAGCTAACCTCCTGGTGTTATCAGTTTCTCCTTTTTGTGCTACAGAAAAAAAAAGCCACTGATTTGAAAGGAATTCCTGCTCTACAAATCCTCTTTTTAGAGAAATGCAATAATTAATCCACAACCTTGACTTTCTGACATTATTTCATGTTGGCATTTTTGGGAGTCGAGTATGCTAGTTAAACTTTACAATTAAGAGAATGAATGGAGTCGTACTATGATCTTATTATGCGATAAACTTTATTACCCATGAGCTCTGGCTCTGTTTCAGGATCAGCAGGATGTGGAAATAGTATTACTCTGCCACTGCCAAATTTAGTTGCAAAGTTTGCTATACTACTTTGCTCAGTTTTGTGCTACTTTTCATTTTTTGCAAATCCACCTCTCATCCTCTCTACTCCTTTCTTTCATTTTTCACTGTGCAGACACGGAGCGTATATTCATGTTTGGTGACAGCCTATGCAAAGTGAACATCTGCCTTGTCTTGGCTGATGTTCACTGCAGGTTCATAGGTTATTCTCCAGAGATTTTATTTTTAATTGTATGTTTGTGTGTGTGTGTGTGTGTGTGTGTGTATTATCATAGTGCATGTTGACTTCAGCCGAAACCTGAGATGATGGTCGTGACAGAAAAGAGTGTGAAATGCTCTAAAACTTTTCTCCTATCGACAAAGTAGTTGTACTGCTCCAATGAATGTGATTGGTGTAATGACAGATCTCCTTGCTACATCTGTATTGTAGGGCTGCTTGGTACTCTGCTTGCTTCTGCTCCCTGCTTAATGCAGAGCTGGTTTATAGCCAAAGAAGCAGACAGCAAATTACCACAGCTTCTTGCTCCAATATTTGAGTTTGCGGTTTGATTATACCTCCATGTGCTCTCCTTGTGTTTTTTAAACCATGTACTAAAGATATTTGCAAAAATTATACAGCTAATTCTCTGTCGGCTGATCCTGTGGCCCAGTTAAATAATATAAATAGAAGGTGCGGAGCACAGAGCATTTTCAAGTGTAATGAACGAAAAGGGGACAGTGCAGTTATGGCCAGACAGAACTGGACTCTGTGCGCAGTTGCTCGCAGGCGAGACATTGGAGACCTGTGCTGCTCTTATGTTGTGCCCTCAGTCCTGGCTGGTCACCAGTGTTGCATCCTTTCTCTTCCTTCTAGAACAAAATAAGGAAGTTGACGCTCTCTTCTCACGCTGTGAAATGGGGTGTTTATTGTCAGTTGATTGCATACAGTTAACTGAGGGGAAGTTGCGAACTGCTTGTGTAAAAGGCCTCAATTCTCGTTTTAGCTTTTGGAAAGGCTGCATACTTGCAGCGTACAATGCAAGGTAGCATAGAAGAGTGCAAGGGTTACAAACTGATAATTAGACTTTTTTTTTTCTACAGTACTGGATCACATTGTGTCACAGTCACTGTTAATATAACATGCATGGTCAGTGCCAAACAGTTTCTTGTGCCACTGATGTAAAACTGCAAAGGGCCATGGTTCCTATAGTATTCCCCTGCTGAAACAATGTAGACAGTGCCCTACTTTTCTGAATCATCCGAACAGGAAATGGGAGAGGACTTTAGTCAGCACAGTGACTTAACCAATCTTTTGGTTTATTTAGAGTGGAACTGCTCTTTGAAGCTGCAGTTCTCAGAAGTAATACTTGCATACACTGGTCTTGTTTAGCTGTGAAAAAAGAACAAATTATTGTTCATTAATCATCATCTTATTTATGACATTAATTTATGGGATTATTGAATGCTATCAAACACTGGTCATTTGAAAGAATGACGAGGCACATTTATTGTTCTCCCTTTGTGAAGTCCTCTTAAGTATTTTTGTTTTAAACTTTTATTTTATTTTACAGCAATACACCTTTTTTCTTTCACTATGTTAAGTGAAATGTTAAGTATTTTGCCAATGTCTATTTGTCTTTTAGAGCGGGTTTATTTTTTCTTTTTCATTTTAACCATGACTGCCAGGTTTTCTTGATGTTTTGTTTTGCTTTGTGTTAGACTGGATAGAAGACAGTTTATTAACATTGATCCTGAAACTTTTTGTTGCCAAAATGGATGTACAGCGGGGGTGTAAAATGTAAGATGGAAACATTCCCCATGTACTGTAGAAGTTCTTTAAAGGTGATTTAATCATTTTTACATTTGTTTATGTTTAGATATTATGACTAAGTAGTCACAAATTTGAAGATTAGCTCTCAATCTCATCACAGATTAGAATCAAAATACTGCCACTCATAACTCATGCTTCCAGGTGTTGTAATGGGATGTTGAAATGTTTGGAATATCTCTGGAAAACATAATCAGACCAACTCAGTCCCCAAGGCTGCTGCTGTGGAGTTTCAGACCTAGATTTAAGTGTACAAGAATGCAAAGAAATAATGCAGAGACTTGTAGAGGAAAATCTCACTCATTCTTTCTGTAGCACTTGCAAAAGAAATGTTATGTTGGTTCTCCAAGCGACACTGAGTCAGTGAGATGATCTGTATGAGCTACCTAAAAGTTTCGGGGTCTGACCTACAAAACACAAAGCCCAGTTGCTTCATTGCTCAGCAGCTGTTATTGATTATTGATTGATTATGTGACTCTCGAAATTCTGTTGCAATTCCTATGGGTATGATGAACATTTTGTTGCATTTGAAAAAGCTGCCAACCCAGTATCACTTTGTGTCAGTTGTCTGCCATGTCTATTGGACCGACACACCTTTTTGGTTTTGTATGCTAACCTCTGTTGATAAAATGTTTATAAGATTTATTTTCGCCAAAGATATGCAATTGCATTATATATGGTATTACAAAATATTAATAAAAACCTGTTCTTGTTACCCCTGTGAGCATCTTTTTATTCTATTCTGGGCTGCAGCTCAGCTTCAGCATTTTATCACTGCAAATAAGACTTGACACCTTTCTTGCCCTCCAAACTCTCCTCCACAAGAGTGCTATCACTTTACATTAGTAGCCCACACTAGCTAGATATTTGATCAACATTGCCACCTGCTGTGAAGGCCACATTATCAAAATCTCTAGCTAATAATAGTCTATTCTTTAGAATAGCTGCCTCTCCATGTGGCTGCTTTCTCAGTTTTCACATTACCATGTTACAGCTGGCAAATATTTCCCACCAAGTCCAGCAGTTCAGAGCTGTTTTGACTGCACAAGCTGTGCTCAGAGCTACGTGTGGCTGCTCCACCACACTTTCCCCCTTTTCTTCAGCACGTCTTCTCAATGCACCAGCATGGCAGGCTGCCAGAAAACGCACCTCGCATTAATGTAAATTCCAGGGCTGTGCCAGTGATGGATGCATCATCAGATGTCCTAACGACACTCTTCGCTGTAAGTTAATTAGTCATGGAGGACTGTGGGATGAACACAGTGTGACCCTGAACAAGGGCTTGTCTGACTAGCCTCAGGCCCATTGGCACAGCTCTATTGTTCAATAGAGTCCTGTGTGTCGACTAGAAGTAGGGGGGGGCTTCTCCCTCCTGACTGCCTCAATTCAGCTGGAAATCAGAGCAGCATCACCCCCCCCCCCTCCCTCCCACACGGCCATAGCAACCACGCCACGCCGACAGTTGCCAGGCAACCAGACAATGCTGGAGCCACTGGCTGTGGTGTGTGTGTTAGAGAGTTTGTGTTTTGCCTGTATGCATTTCAGATCAGGAGTAGTGAAAAAGCAGAGGATATGTCTTTCTTTGGTACAAAAAAAAGAAAACCCTTTCTTGTGATTACTCTGCATGCTATAAATTTAACAGCTGATAAAATATGAGCCCCACAGTTATGGTTTCTTCAAAGGAATAGTCATACTTTGCTGTGGAAATATGAGGAGATTAATATGGATTAGATGAAATTAATCGTGTAGGATTTGAGCGGTGATGGCTGCATTAGCAACATGTCATTTCACTTCCCGTCTAAACCAGGTCATGTGCGTTTTAAAGGGAAATCACAGAGGCTGTCTACAGTGCTACAACCCGCTTGTGATTTTTTATCAATGAAACCCATTCCACGCTCATACTCAGTATTAAATAATTTATCAGTAACATCACAGCATTTTATGTACATGATAACAAGTCAAGCTAAAAGGAGAGGAAAAAGTGTAGACATTAATAATAGTTTTTTGTTTTCTTTGTTTCTCATATTTTATCCAAGAATTCTTATAATTGTCTATAAAAAAAAAAAAAAAAATTAATTGATAATATCAAGTATATTTTAGGTTACAGTATGGTAAAAGTTTAATGTTACAAAGTGGACCTCTTTCTTCATTTCTTCTGTTGTTTATTTTAAATCTATCTATCTATCTATCTATCTATCTATCTATCTATCTATCTATCTATCTATCTATCTATCTATCTATCTGTCTA
>JAPZDY010000003.1:9436881-9456208 GCA_029783645.1 Ctenochaetus hawaiiensis
CAGAAGGCAATGGCTCCTCCGTTCAAAAAGCAGCGCTCTTTTAAAAATCTTTTTGTGCACTTCTGTGCTTGGTGTGATAATATAACAGCATCAAGGTCTGTTTACAGAGTACAGAGCAAAGTTTTGCTGAGCAGAGGTATGGAGGACACATGTAATGTCAGATCCATTAAAATGACAAAGTAAACAGGTTTGTCAATAAGGACGTAGAATTCATTCTAGCAGATGGTAGATAGACATGCTGCTCAGAAACATCTCCAAATACACAGTAGGAGGCAGATACTAGATACTTTTGTAATTACAGCTTAGTTCTAATAGAAATTTAGTCTGAATTGTTTTAATTATGGTGTAGGAAAACCAATTGTTGGTCATCCCTTCAGCCAGCTATATTTAATCCAGTTACCAGTGGACACAAGTTTGGGTTGCAAAATGAAAACACAGCTTTATTTTCTAGATAGTTTTTCTTTTTTAGTCACAGCACACACATAAAATTCTACATAGAACAATGTCATCATGATTTAGAGATAGTAATTTGCCTAATATATTGGTGTTTAAGGAGACATGCAGACTTTTTATAGCTGATACATGTTTGTCATTGTCCTCATCAGGAGCAGCTAAAGCAGAGGGACCAGAGTCTGAGGAAGCAGGAGCAGGAAATGGACAGTCTCAGCTTCAGGAACCAACAGCTGGCTAAGAGGGTGGAACTGCTGCAAGAGGAGCTTGCTGTTATTGAAGCCAAGGGCAAAAAGGGGAAGGTGATCATGAGGGGTGATCGAGGGAGTGGCTACACAGTTAAATAGAGGGAACAGAATGCGTTGGGTGTTGTAATGATCATAAAATGATTGGAAATCATTATACGATGAGGAGTGATTGTGAAATTAATCAGCTCAATAATGATTACGATTAAACACTAATGTTTGGAGAGCACAAAGATCATGATTGACAGTCCCTGTTTTATCTCGACCTCCTTCAGAGTAAAGGAGACTCTCCCTCACAGCATGGCATTGAGACCCAGAGTGTTTTTGATGAAGACCTGCAAAAAAAGATAGAAGAAAATGAGAGACTTCACATTCAAGTGAGCAGCTGTGTCACGTCTATATCGCTTGTCTTTGTACTTAATGTACAGGTAATGTAATGAGGTAATGCATGTGATGTCTTTGTTTTCCATTGTTAGTTTTATGAAGCAGATGAGCAGCACAAAAGGCAGGAAGCTGAGCTGAGAGTGCGGCTGCAGGAGCTTGAGAAAGACTCGGAGCAGCACCAGGCTGTTGTAGACTCACTCACAACTAAATACATGGACACAATCGAGCGGCTGCAGAGTGACAAAGCACGTTTAGAGGTGAGACTAAGCAGCAGGAGATGGAGGATTTAGCACGTTGTGTATTTGTCAGTTTGAATATAGTTTGATAAAATGTGTGTATATTTTTGTTCCTTTTGAAAGTTGAAGGCACAGACCTTGGAGAGGGAAACAAAAGATTGCAGAATGCGAACAGAAGAATGGTAAATCTTCCTTTTTATTCAGAGTTTAAGAGTAATTTAATCGGCCAGTATGATGTCTGAAAAACCAAAGGAATGATTTGTATAATACAGATAACTTCTTTATAAAGTAGTGTGCTTACATACTTTTTACAGTCTGAGCAGAGTTCAGGTAAATCCTTAAAAAAAATCAATTTCATGGAACTGGGTTTTGATTCTGGAGCTCAATTTAGACAGTTTGCATCCGAGATACTTCTGGACATAGATCTTGGAAATCTAAATTTTTCAACTGTAGCTTACTGAGTAAAATGCAAATTTCATTTATTAAACTGCTCTCTCTTGTGCTTTCTTTGCAGTCAGCAGCAGTTGAGACGATGCCAGTCAGAACTGAACAGACAGGTGAAACAAAGCAGCAGTGTTATCCAGGAAAAAGTGCCCTTCAATGACACCAGTGAGTATCTGGCACTGACCCACACTGACAGAGACTGTGCCACAGAGCCAACATGTATTTGAGAAGACTTATGTCTTTGTCACAGACACCTTAACAACCTTCTGCCCAGGAGTAAATAGAGTAAAGCTACACCAAACTGTAATATCGCACTCATGGAGGCAGGACACTAAAGCATTTAAGCTATGTTTGTCGAGTCAATAAAATGCAGTGCATGGACTGAGGTTCTGCTCTGATTTTGCCGCTTTTCTCTTCTGCCCTGCAGGATTTAGTGACTACAACAGCCTCAACGTTCCACCACACAATCGAAGGCACCAGGTGAGTGAGGACACAAACGTAGTCTTTTAATGGATTTAATGTGCACATGGATTTCATCAGTCTAAAGGAAATATTTGTGTCATTTAGCATTATATGCTGTTGTCTAAAATTCTATTTCCCCAACAATTATACAAATTGCAATCAAATCTCCCAAGACTGTTTCTGTTGCACATGAATAGAGCACGGTACAGTAATGTGCATGTAGCAGGTGGAAAAAAAACCCTCATGTTAATTATTTCAGGATACATTGTTTGATTTTTAAGCACCTGAGTTACATGAGTTCTTGTGAATGCTGTTCTGTGTGCATTTGCAATTTTTAACACGGACCTAAAACTTAGGCGTACAGCCACAACCAAGAGACCAAACTTAATTTTTTCGAACATAGGAATGTCACAAGGAGCTAAATCAAGCAAGTAGAAGGTTTGAAAGGCAACGACTGCATTGCTTTTGGTTAAAAAACTTGTGCATTTCCTGTGCACTCTGAGCAGATGTCTTGTCATGTTGGAGAGCACAGCTGTCATTGCACCACTGGTCATTTGCGCTGAGTGTTCTGCCTCAGACTGTCACAGTAGTATTTTGTGTTAACACTATGGCCCTTGGGAATGAACTCATGGTGCCCAACAAATTTCAAACAAAACCACTAGCAAACTCTTGGTTGCCCTCCTGACCTGATGTGCCTCTTGGTTGTAGCGGTAGACAATTTCACAGGTCATGATCTTCCATTTGATCGCACCTCATGACATTGATTCTTTTTCTGTTTCTTTTCCTTCAATTACAGTATTTTCTCAAATCATCTAAATCGATGGTTTGGCAGAAATGTAGCCAGAATCTCACAGTGCATATAGCTGAGTTTTTATTAGAGACAGGACTAAAACATTGATTGTGTGGCCTGTGTGTTGTGTCTGTGGTTGCAGCTTAAAGCCCGGGATGTGGCAGGTCAGGCCCTGAGCTTCATTCAGGACCTCGTGGCTGCTCTGTTGAACTTCCACTCTTACACAGAACAGAGAGTGCACATCTATCCTTGCGACTCCTCCATTGAGCCCATCTCCCCTCTGAACCAGAAGGTGAGGCAGCCAAACACAAGATCTTCTGCTTTTATATCAGACATGTACCATCAGGTGAACTATAAAAGACAGTAGCACTGGTTGTACAAATGAAATGTTTGGTATTAATTGTGGAGATTAATAATTCCTTTCTCTGCTTAGTTTTCTCAGTATCTACATGAGAACGCAGCTTACGTGCGCCCCCTGGAGGACAGTTTTCTGCAGTTACACCAAAGCATTACAGAGGACACCGTCACAGTCCTTGTGAGTTGTTTGTTGAACAGGGACACTGTGTGGGCTTATTTATGATGCCTGCTTGTAATCAACCACTTTTTGTGCTTTTTCTCTCTTGAACTGAAGGAGACCGTGGTCAAGCTGAAGAGCTTCGCTGATAATTTCTCCTCATACACCCACTTTCTTCAAAAGATCCTTCCCTACCAGCTGAAAAGGTCATTGCTGTGTGTGTGTCTGTGTGATAGTGAGACAGAGAAATGGAGTGGAAGAGATGGTATTGATGGCTATCTTTTCTTCGTCTTTTAGCCTGGAAGAAGAGTGTGAGGCACCTCTTTGTACTGCTGCCCTTACAGCGAAAAACCAGGAGCTGCAAAATGACATGAAGAAAGTGACTTCTGTGTTTGAAAAACTGCAGAATTACATCAAAGTTTTGGCCTTACCCAGTAAGTTAACGTTGGTAGAAATGCATATAATATGTCACAGATTGACTTAAACAGCAGAACTGTCTCAGAAAAAGGGCCCAAAATGTCTGTCTGTTTTTCTGAAAAGAAATTGTGCTTTAAAGTGTTTCCATATTCTTGTTATTTAAATGTGTGATGTGTCTCAGGTGTTTGTCAGGATGCCCTGCCACAAAGCAGCACCTCAGCAGTCTTCACCCAGCTGGCTGCCTGCCTACACAGCCTTCACGATGCCATTAAAGGTGAGCAGCACCATGAACTGCTTTTGGACCCAGAGACATTCAAAACCAGCCTCACGCAACATGACGACTCCCTCATGTAGCCACCATCAGTGGCTGCTGTTTCCATTCATAAAAGTCAGATTCTTTCTGTTTTCAACAATACCCACCAGCTCAGTTTTTGAAGAGTAAATATCCAGAGGCTTCAGGGTAGAGTCTGTCACGCTGCAATGTCAAATGGAAGCATGATTTAATGCGCTCTGGCTGAGAAGAATCGCTTTTGTGTGATTTGCAAATTTAACTAAGTGGAAATGAGTTTATGTAATGAGTCTAGTTTATGTAATGAGTCCATTTTATTTTTGAGAGAGTTATTGTGCGCAGATATACACAAAAGACCTGCAGTTTTACAATGAGAAAATATTGCAAGAAGTCTGTTAAACAAACATTTACAAACACATATCAGTATGAGATTAAAACTAACTGACAGTCTCTCAAAATGATTAAAATGTCACATCTAACAGGTGAAGCTGAAGACTAAAAGCAGATAATTGCCTAAATTTCTCCCCCTCTGTTCTGCTCCCTTTGTGTGTGTCCAGAGATGTCAAAGCACTACAATCAAAAGGCCAGCATTGAGCAGGAGCTCCCCACTGTCACCCAAAAGCTCTGTACCACCTCTGAATGCCTACTGGGATCTCTGGGCTCTCTGACCAGCAGCACTGGCAAGGTACAGCCAACAGGGGGCAGGCAGCAGCCAGGTTTATATTTCCTATATCAATTGTTCAAACAGCTTACGTTATATTTTCTCTGTAATGCATAAAGGCTTAATTGTGAGTAGCAGTGAGTCTTCGCTACAACTGGATCGCATTGGTAATTTGCCACTAACGTGATAGCACAGAACGGCAGGACTCAGGTGGGCAGCGGTTAAATGTTCTAAGATACTGTCCAAATCATGGTTTGTACAGCTGCTCCCCAGTCAGAGCAAAGGGATAAGTGATTTCTCTTTGTGAATCAAGTGGGCCGTTGGCTGAGATGCGTCTGCTGATGGGAGGCGCAGTCCGGCGGGTTGCAGCGTTAAATAACACGCTGGCACTCGATGTGTGGACTGAGCTGTGTTTTGACTGTGATCATCTCTGCGGGAAAAAAAAGGCTCAATTGCTCAGACATTTATCGTCCGAGACACTTGTGTCATCGTCTCTCTCCTGTAAACACACTGGTTTATTTGAGGTTAAACAGAACACTGGGTATCTGCATTGAGCAATGAAGGTATTATGTAGTGTTTCTTTGAGGAGGCTGCAAAGATCCCATTGACATAATGTCACATGTTTTGTTACAGATTGCCACTTTCTTCAGCAACAACTTGGACTTCTTCACATCAGCAGGCTACAGTCCAAAAGGCAGCACAGCAGTTCTCAACCCCTTGCAAGCAGAGAGCATGCTGACCAACAAAAAGAAAGCAGCTGCCTATATGCATGCTATCAAAAAGGTAAGTATATGCTAAAACCAGCAGCCTTTTTCCAGTTGACTGAGCCTTTGCAGTTAAAACCCTCAGACTCAGAACATTCTGCCCACAGGTAACATCTTTTAAATTGCATCTTATAACAAGCTTTCAGAGGGAGTTTTTTATGGTTTATATAGTTTTGCTTCTCAACCATTTAATGTTTACATCTATTTTTGTCGGTATCATTTTGCCTGCTTTTGTTTTATGTTTATGTTTTGTGTGATTGCTGTTATTCTTTGCTTTTTCTTTTCCGTATAGTATTTTGTTGAAAAGAGCACTATCCAAATCAAGTTCCTGATAAATGTTACATGCATGTTTGTTTGTTTTTTAATTGAAAAATGACCTTTTTCTGGTTTCCTTTTTGTTTTGTTTCTTCATTCAGCCCAGGCCACAGTCTGTTCCATACAGAGAGGCCCTGTCAAACCGTCGTATACTCACCAGCTCCACTGAGAGCAGAGAAGGTCTCACTCAGCAGGTATGACACTTGACTCAAAACTCAATGAATAATTTGGTCAGTTCAGAAATGATGAACTTAAGGTTTTGCTAATTGTTTTTTAAAAATATCACGTCTTATCCAAGAGCTGCAACTGGACATTCAGAGATCTGTGGAAGAATGAGTCAGATAGTTTTGGTTACCCTACACAAAGGAGTATAATAACACAGAGATAAAGTCAAAAATAGTTACTCATGTTTACTGTGGCTTTGTGTTCTTTGACCAAGATAAAAAATAAAGAACAAAATGAAAATCTGGGAAAACTGGAAAAAGCAAAAAAATCAGCATCAGTGTTGTCTGAGAAAACAGAAGATTGTGGAAAAGTTGTTCATAGAAATACAGGAATCGTTTCGGAAGTGCAGAAACTAAGTCTTAGAATAATATGATATTTCAGAGAAGTTGCGGGCTCTCCGGGGACAGGGTGTGAAGAACTTGGCCAGTGATCCTGTGCATATTCGGTCCTGAGCAATTTAAGTGTTTTCTTTCCTTTTCTTTTTAAGATGTGTCCTTTGGTTCCTATCAGCCTGCTTAACTTTGTCTCCTCAGCACCAAGTTTACCATTGCAAGTACAAGTCATAAAATTAATGTATAAACATAAAGTTCATTGGGCTTCTGAGCCTCCAGATTTTGGATGGAACAATTTAAAGACTGCAGGATAATATAATCAGCACATTTTAAGTTGGTCCATAAATCTTTTTTTTTTACACTATAGTTTGGGTTAATACTCGCTTTTCATTGGCTAAAGGGTGTCCATTAATTCCTTATAATGAACACCTACTAAGTCGTTCCAGGAATACTGTCTAGTCATGTTTTTAAATAAATGCACTAAATGAGTAATAATAACAACAGGGATGCAGGCAAAGCCTCAGTTTACTTTTTATTGTAACCCGTTAACAAGCTAACATCTAACTACACCAATGAGAAACTTGCAACATCATGCAACTGGAAACATTTCTTTTATGGATTTTGAGGATATGAGAACTGGGAAGACTGGGATGCAGCTGATGAAAATGAAACTAAAAAAAAGAAAAGGTAGAAATTTCAATTTGTCTGGAAAAATAAACTGAGTAGAAAAACAGGAATGTTTTATTTACAACCCTGATTAAAGTTCTTTAATGCCTCATTCTCTAATCCCACAAAATAGCAGCTGTTACAGCAGCCGCATGAAGTACACTGCCCCCTTTTCTAGTCTTTGCCCCTCTGAGCTGATGCTGTGTTATCAAATAAGTGATAAAAAGTGTTTTGTCTGTGTTTCACTCTTTTTGGTTTAAACAATTAAAAAAATGATTAATAAAAAACACAAAGATTGTATCATTACAACCTGCTTATAGTTTTCCCATTTCTTCCAAAATACTGCTGCCCTTTCACTTCCCCTAACCTTTGCTCAGCCCTTTTCCCACAAGCTCACTGTCCACTCCTCTCCTCTCCCTGTTGGCCTCCTGCAGGTGCAGCAGAGCCAGGAGAAAATAGCTCGGCTTGAGCAGGAGAAGGAGCACTGGCTCCTGGAGGCCCAGCTGGGGAAGGTGCGGTTGGAAAAGGAGAACCAGCGCATTGCAGATCTGGAAGCGCAGCTCGCGGCAGCTCTAGGGGGAAGTCCAAACTCACAAGCAGCTGTAGCCAGCCAACTCGCACAGCAGAGCCATGACGAGGCAGAGAGTGAGCAGAAAGCTGCAGGGAAAGAGACGACGCTATGCACCAGCCTGGTACGGTCCCACTGTTTGCTGCTGTGCTTCGTAGTTTTTACTTGCAGAGGAAATTTTCTGCCCATGGCGCTGGTGTCTGATTTGCTCAAACAAAGGGAGTATTAACGTTCTTTCCTTGTAGCTCCTGCACCAAGCAAGTTTTTGCTTAATAAAACTCAGGCCTCAAATGTGCTGATGTAGCAGAAACGAAGATTACTGTTGTTTATGCAAGTCCATGCAGAGTTCACAGTGCAGTCACAATCCAGAGCTGTGTGTCTCTGTACTGTTTGTACATAAGCCTTTATCTCTTCCATGGCTAGTTTGTCCTAGCAATGTCAGAGGCCTGTCTGTGCTTGAAATGGATTTTATAACATCTGATCTGTGATGGAAGTTTCCTAACATGTTTGTCTCTTTTGTCTTGTTGTCATAAGGTTGGCATGTTGTGCACAACGCCTACAGTTGAGCATGTGAGTGTCCTAGATTTAACACATTTAAAGGAAAAGCTCCTATATAAATAAAATTGTATATACAGTACATATGTCTAAAAAGCAAGGATAAAAGTGTTTTCGAGCTGGATGTTGTGTCTGTGTTTGCAGGTGGGAGATGAAGAGTCCAGGGAGCAGCTGATAAAGACTCACTACATGGCCAGAGTAGGAGAGCTCACCACCCAGCTCCAGATTTCTGATAGCAAAGCTGTGCACTTTCACTCTGAGGTGAAGCCCTTTCCTAAAACGTTTATCTCAGTAACTGCTTCTTTAAGCAAACAACTGACCTCTCCACAGCATGCTGCCTCTCAACATCGCATGTCATTTTGGAAGAGTTATGGAAACTTTTGGTGCAGAACAGTCACTTGACCTGTTCCCTCATGTGTTCCTTCCTATAATCGTTCCACAACTATTTTTGTCTGCTTCTTTAATTTGCTTGAGAACAGAGAGTGTAGGAACTGAACCACAAGTTAACCTTGTTTCTCATTCTTTTCCTCTTTGTACTCTCAGAATGGATCTCGAGTCCCATTATAACCAAGTCTTGCTTTTTTTTGAGAAAGTGACACCTTATATTTTTAGCATTACGGTGAGGCTTGATCTGAATGGAGACACTTGTCTCAGTGACATCCTGTCGTATTGTGACTAACTGGAGTGTCAATCATCCCCGCTCTGTGTCGTAGCAACAGGGATGCTGCTGATGTTGAGTTAGTGTCTCAGGTATTAAACTGTCACTTTCTCAAACAGTGTATTTACCTTTGGCGCTGTCCTCCAACATGCCCATTACTCAAAGAAATATCTCCCTTTTTTTTTTTTTGCAGCTTTTAAAAAAAGATCTGTAAAGTGTGCTTGATGTGCATAAATCCCACCAGGGGACGGAAGTTGTTTACTTTCCTTTCTCTCTTTCCAGTGTCGAGCTTTGGCCAAGAGGTTAGCTATTGCAGAAAAATCACGGGAGACTCTGAGCGAGGAGGTCAAATTGGCTAATCAGAACATCACGCGCTTGCAGGTAAATTACTGAAGAGTTTTCTGAAAGCAGTCTTCTTCTCAGTTCACAAGATATTCACATTGCATCTGTGCTGTCTTTCACACAGGATGAGCTTGCTACAACTAAGAGGAGCTACGAAGACCAGCTCAGCATGATGAGTGACCACCTGTGTAGTATGAATGAGACTTTGAGCAAGCAGAGAGAGGAAATTGACACACTCAAACTGGGCAGCAAGGTAAAACACTTAAACAAATATCTGCTGTGTTTGCTTTTCAATCAAGTTTTTTAGCCTTTTGAAAAGTTTGCTTCCCTCTCAGGTTTGTTTTTTTGGCTGTCACATTTTGACCGTCTCTGTATAAACAAATCTAAAAGCTGTATCAGTAGAGAGGAGTGATAAAAATCCAGTGGCTTCGGCGAGTGTGAAGGATCTTTTTAGATTCGGTGGTGAAATGTGACGTCGTAAAGTTCCCGTCATTTATGAGGTGAACTAGTAGGTCGTTGCTTGTGTTGTGGTTGCTGCCGGGTCTGATGAGAAAAGCACCTGCTGGAAGCATCTGAAAAAGTCGTTAAGCTAAAGCCGCACAAACGGAGAGGCCTACTTTGAGCATGCATGTTGCTGCGTGTACGTACACAGATGGCTGCGTGTTGGGAAGCTGCAGGATGAAACATGTTTGTGAGCTGAAGGTGGCAATTTCCCTCTAAAAGCCCAGAGAGGAGTCCCAGCATGTTTTTAAGATTTGAAACGAAATTCAAATCAGATCTGAACTATCTCAGCTTAGTGCAGTCATATACTGATCCTGCACGTCACTTCAATTGAATTCTTTGCAGAACTGAACTTGTATGTGTTTTTTGTTTCCTTCAGGGAAATGCCAAAAAGAACAAAGGACGCTAGAGCTGCCCTCAATACTCTGGCTCCATGTGAAACCACAAAGGGCACCTTGAGTGAAGATCTGGTCTGTGGAGCCTCCCAGAAGCATCCTGGTACCAACACAACCACTGTGACCAAACCACAGGACAGGCTCCATGGGCCTCAGATTCCTGCACTGTCAGGCAGTGGCAGTACAAATGAACTGTACAGAGGCTTGAACAAGTTTGACTGAAGAAGCCCCCCCCCCCCCTTTTCCATGTCACAGCACCAGTTATAGCATAACTTGATTGGCTACAAATGCTTTCTAAAACCGTTCCGGAAGCTGCAACTTGACCTATCGGCCAAAGCAGAGTGGGATAGAAAGGACTTTTCCCCCAAAAGGGACAGAAGAAGATAAACAGTTGAAACAGTTGGAAATGCTCACTTAAAACAAGACTTGAAGACCAAACCCTGTTTGATTAGTGTGTGTATTTTTCCTGCTCAGTGCACATGTGAGGGAAAACGGAACTTTGCTTTCTTACTGCTTATCTGTGGGAGTGGGCCAACAGAGTAAATGTTGGTGTGGCTGTGTGTGTGTGTGCAGAGTGTTGTCTCATTGTGTGACTGTTGCATCAGGCTTTACAACATGTGAGTTTTGTTTTACACTTAGATTTTTTAGATCAAATGTGAGATTATTTGTGCAGGTGGTTTCAAGGGCCTGTATGTCTACATACAGCAAAATGAACCCTTATAACATGCATTTATCGCAAGCTTCTGTAAAGAAGGGCTTTAAAACCTGAAACCATGCAACACACTTGAATTATTCCATGTTTGGGAATTTTTTCAGTCTTCTGGAAGCGGAGAAAAGAAAATATAAAATGTTCAAGCACTGATTATCCGTGTTTACCTAGACGAAAAGGTTAGCATGGACAAGTTGGAGCTCGTGAAACGGTGTCAGTCTGTCTCTGTGAAGTTACTCTGTAACAGTAGTCCTTTTTTATCACCAAAGTAAGTGTGGATGTGCACTCAGAAGCCAGATATGGCACAGTTGGTCTCTTAATTTGTGTTGTAATATGTATGGACAAAAAAGGGTTAATGTGAATATACACCCATTTGAAATCATGATATAATTGTACTGTTTAATTTTTAAAATATATATATATGTATATACAAAAAACATTTATTGAGAAGTTACAACTTTATTTTCCACAAATTCTAAAAAACTGAATCTGCATCTTGTTTTTTTGTGTCTCCAGTAAGACTTGGGTACCGGGAAGTGTCATAGAGGGATTAGTCCACAGTCTTAACTGGTGCTTGGACGACGTGATTCATGAGTCATGGCAGAGTGCAGTTTAAGTTTACAGTAAAGTAGAAACTCCTGGGCCTGTGGGGACATGAGGTAAATGAAAGTAAAGCCCAGCAGTGGATATTAACATTCGTTCAAACTCCTGTTTGCCAGTCTTCACCTGCCAGCAAACCTTTGACCACAAAGATTTGCCAACGCCCCATAACCTTACAAAAAGAAAAGAATAATACTTGTATTCTCACAGTGTAACCTGTTCAAAAGCACATATTAATATGTGAAGCAAAATAAAGAGCTTGTTCAACTTAAAGTGCTTAGATCTACCTGGTTATTAATGATCCTTAAACTTGTCTGACTAGTCTTTTCGTGCTGCATTTCTTAGATTGGTGTAGACTGGGATTTTAAATTGCCTACGATTCATAAAAAAGAAAAAAAAAATCAGCCTGTAACACACCCTAACCAGTGGGAAATTAAGCAGCAGCATTTAACTGGACATATGAGAACTGAAAGATTACTGTTTGATGCCGTCACTTTATTTTGGAAGGAAAAACATGTTGTGTCATTTAAGATGAATTCATGATGCTTTCATGTACTATTGGTTCCCTACTTCAGAGGTCAAAATAGTATTAACCACCTCTTGTTTGTCTATTCAAAAGCTTCAGTTGGTTTTCCTTTAATTCAAGAACACAGAGGAGCAGTGGCTGCGGAGTTATAAAAGTGGAAAAGTGGATGACTTAAACATCCTGCTTGAAAATATGTTTTGTTAATACATCTTGAGGGAAGCAAAACAATGACAGAACAGCTAAGAGTAGTTTCTCACAAAGTCAGTCCACATAATGAAGGGTCAAATGGCTTGTTCCTGCACTGCCCCTTTTTATACTTCATAAGCGTATGTCATGTTTTCTTTTAACCCTTCTTGTTACTGTGATTCACTCTATTATTCAAGTCCATCCTTTGCTTGAAGTTTGCACCCTGTGGTTACACTTAAGCAGTAATTAGACACCATATAAAGGCTTACTGCATATACTTTGAGTTACATGAAATGTTTTTAATTATGGTTGCCCATGATACACACCCTATAAACCCTCAACCCTGAAAAGTTATTAAATTTAACTTTTCTATTTCAAACCACAACAATGTTAAATATAAAAAAACATTTTATTTATTTAAAATCGTTAGAATATAATTACTAGAGCTATTATCTTAATTCTATACCCTGAAGATCTAAGTTTGATGTGTATCCACTCTCAACTTGTTGGAACATGCGCGCTCATCCCTGAGTAGCGGCGTGTCGTACAGTCGTGAACGCAGCACCGCTCTGTTCATTCCTGCCGTGTCCCGTTGTAGGACAGTCTGTCTGAACTCGGGAGGGGAAGCGCCGCGCTGTTAAAACTCCCAGGATTTACACTCTGCCATTTTGAGGAAAACCGGCCGACATCAGCGTTCAGACGCGCTCATCAAACCCGAGTCATGACCCGAGTTAGTGAACTACCTCTGTGAGTTTTGTGAGTATTTACTTCTTCTGCTTGCACTCAGGTTTGTTTTGGAGAGAGCCGCGATAGTTCAAAATCACGCCAGAAGCGACTATTAAAACTACTCTTTTTTCATGTTGACTGTCTGTTGTCAGTAGTAGGTCGTTCGTGAGTGAGTGGCGCATGTTGTGCTCATTGAAACGTGTGCAAAGTAGAGTGCGGCAAAAGCAGCACAGAGTGCCAACTTTACTCTGACTTCGCATCAAAACAAAGGCGGAGGAGTGAACCCGGAGCGGGCCTCCGCGTCCGGGACATGGGCCTGGCTCTGTTATGGGTGACAGCATGCTGGTACTGTTTTCTTCCTCCAGCCTGAGCTGCCGTGGATGGAAAAAGTGAGGTTGTTGTTTTTTGTTGTGTTTACCGGTAACTCGTGTTTGCCTGGCATTCACTGACCCCACGCTACAAGAATGCGCTTTAACAATAATGCAACAGGGAGTCGAGATGCGTTTGAACGAGGAGGAAAACTGCAGATGACAGTAATTGGAAGTAACTTTAAATGTGCTATTTCATTATTTAAAAAAAAGATGCATGTGTCTCCATCTCTCTTTTAAAGGTCTAAGTAACAGTTAAGTGATAGTGGGGAAATGCTAACACCGTGTAACAGTTAATAGGAGTTAGAAAAAGGCGTCATTAAGTCAACAATAGCTCAGTAATTTTTGTCATAGATCAAAATCTAGGTAAGGCTGACTAAGAGCCAGAAAGCAGCCACACCATGTAAGGATGAAGAAGTAAAACTTTTTTATGTGTTGAAATGAGAAGTTGTGTTGTTTTATTGCTTTTGAATTCAAGTTATACTTTGTAAAGAGAAAGGTTTGTTCATTTTTTCTCTCAAGTTACACAGCATTTTTTAAGGATCCTTTAAAATATATGTGCCATGTAAGCTTTCCATGAGCTTATTATTAGTGTGTCCCGAAAGACCTTAGATCAAAAGAAATTACCATCGCTTGAGTAAACTACCTGCAGAGCAATGGTGGAAAAGTTTCTGTAGCTGACATAAATGCACCCCATTCATTACTGCTTTTTTTTTTTCCAGTCATGCTTTTTCAACTTTAACAGCTCTACAAGAGATGCATAGAATGTGGGCATTGAATCTAACATAACATTGATTTATTCTGAACAGCAGCTTTCTCTTCTGCTTTGCTTGATGGGAGAGCAGAGCTCACTTTGCCACTAGAAATGGGTCATCACATTTGCAGCAATGCACTAGATTACATAGTCACTGTGGTCACAACAGTAGTACTCTCTCAGGCAACTTACGTGTGGTAGTGTCTCAATATATTTATGTACTCTTTTCAGGAAAAGCCTCTACTCCATAGTGGGCTGGAATTATCTGGAAACCAGCAGGACAACAGGAACTTGCTTCCTTTAATCAGGAAGCATCTGTCGGCTAAGTTAAAGTTCAAATGTCCCTTTTTTTTCAAAATTCAGCATTTTTTATTTTTAGGCCACAAGAGTTTCCTTTCCATCATCATGTGTCACGCGATGCTTCCTGTGATCAACGTGTTCTGTCCTTTCTATCACACGAGTCAATACAGTAATTACAGCAGAGAGGCAAAATAACCAGAACTCCTCATTAAAACTCACTTTAATCTTAAGCTAAATGATCATTACAATAATTGCAATGCAGAATTAGACATTTTAGATCGATTGACTAGAGGAAGCATTTTGTTTTCTCATATCCCTGTTGGTTAGTATCAACTTGTGATTGCTGTTCCTCTTTGTGGATTTAAGTTTCTGCATAAGTTTGCATAAAATATTTACACGTTAAACAATTTTGTTGCTTTGCACTTGTACTTTGATCTGTTTTGCTGACTATGACTTACTTTAATTTGTTGTCCATGAGGTGTACGTTGTTTTTCCTACCCCAGGTTTTGCAAGTGTAGTTATTTATGTAAGTATAGTAATAATCAGTGATGGTAATGCAGTTTGGGATTTGCCTACTCTGTGTTTTAATTGCAGTGCTGTAATTTGAGTCCAAACCTTTGCAGTATTTTTAAGAGAGACTTTTACAGAGTTGCCCCATGTACACCATTCTAGTTTTTGCGAATCTTTATGGTTTGTGACCCTGTGAGATGTCTTCATATCTGAGGTCTTGAGAGTAAAAAGAACAGGATTAAACTTGTAAAAGTAGATCCTCAGACTAGATATATGTGTTTAAAGTAAATAATTAATATAATATGGCTAATAATAAATAACCAGGCTGACCAGAGTTTATGTCCTGTAAACGGAGTGCATTTTTGATATTGATAAAATGACATTAAAATAATATTTGTTGTGAGTTCACACGAATTGAGCAGGCTGGTATTTCCTGTGTGCAAAGCTGCTTGTCCCAGAGGAATGTGTGGAATGTATTCTTTTGTCCTCTGTAGATTTAGCAGAGTCTCATTTCTGCACTGCCTGCTAGCGAGCCCAGGAAGAGACGGCAGACTGTAAATGAGTGTGAAAGACTGTCAGTAACCCCCGCAGAGAACTCATCCCTCCCTGTGCCCGTCTCTTTGAACCAAAACTGAGGGAACCTACAAGTCAGAGAGGAGGGATGAACTCGTGGATATGAAATCAAGCCAGTGCAAACATCCTCTCATTAGAAAGATGTTCTCCAGTGTTTGACTGAAGACATGTCAATCCACTACCCGAAATCAGAGCCCTGTCTTCCCTGTTTATTTATAGCTTGAGGAGCTTGCCACTGGATGTCTCCTTCATGCCAGTCGTGGCTGTGATCTCGAAGGGAGGAGGAAGGCTGTAATTGAGGCTTTCTGCTTTCAATTATTGTTTTCAAGTTTTTTTTATGGGGAGATGAGGCTTCAACATTTTGAAAGTGGCTTCTCCGTGGCTTCTGAGCTGGATGCTTCTGAGAGCAGAGCTGCCAGCACATCAAAATAATAACAAATCAAATGTGAGCTTGTATAAGGATTACAAAATGTTGTTTTTTCTCTCTCTCTCTCTTTCTGCCCATTGGCAAATTAACTTGAATACCATTGTTGTTTTAGAGTATTCCCACACTCTTTGGACCTTTAACACCCATATTGAAATATTCTCTGCCAGCTCTGGGCCTTTCTGAGCTGCTGTGCCACATTACACCTGGCTCTCACTGTTGACGTCACGCTGTGTAATGAGGCAGAAGCTCTGCTGCTATGGCTAACTTTTCTCACACGCATTTAAGAGCAGGCTTGCTATTAAATATTTAGACTGCGCTCATATCAAAGCACAGCATGCCTAAAATACAACTTTTCACCTCATCAATTTGCATTATAAAACTTTTGAACCCCCCCAAACTTTTAAACATACACTTCTTTGAAAACACAAACATTTCCTTTTCACAGAGCCTTTTTTCTTTATCCTCCCTACTTTTTCAAATACTCCTCTGCTTCAGTGGAAGCTTCTAAACAGACATCGCCTTTATATATCTCAGTCCTTTGAGAAACCCTGTCAGTTTGTCAGAATGTGTGGATACAAAACATATTACACCTGTTAATGTAGATATGGTATAGCCTCACAGCTTTCCAGAGTGCTGTCCTCCAGGATAATATTTGTTTCCCAAGTTTAAATGAGGGGACAGATTTCATAGAGCATATGTCAGTGTATTGAAATGAGAATGGCAGCTCTGTATTTTGGGCCTCACTCGTAAAATGCAAAGAACAGTACTTGTCACTTCAAACTTTAAGTACAGACACATTTCTGTATATTATTCTATATCCTTGCAAGACAGTTCAGTTATTAAAGGTAAAGCTCAAATCTCTGGTGTGAACAGAAAATCTGCTGCTGCATTTCTGTCTCAGTTAATTGCTGTGTTAACATATTTTAACATGTTTCAGGTTTTCAAGGTCAGTCTCTCATTAACTTTTAACAAAGTACCTTAAGCAAGTATGTTTTATTTATTATATTCCCTGGAGCACTGTCTCTTATCATTTTACTGACAGGAAAAATAGATTTGTTTGAGCTTTCAAACTGATCTGAAAATGGACATATGTGTTACCATGGGGATATCTTGAGTATTTTACCTTTAAAAATTACTTTTAAGACATTATGTTTTTCATTATTTTCTTATTTTTCTTTGCTCTCTTGCAGAACAGAGTGCCTCTGACGTGGGGGACAGTTAACCCAGCAAAAGAGGAATTCTTGTTTTATTAGTGGCCATCAGTCCTCTTCAGCCATGTGTTCCACAAATCACTCAAACTGGGTCACATTTGAAGATGACAACACACCGCTCTCATCACCTCAGAAGCCCCTGCAGTCACCAGGGCTTATCAAAGCATCAGTACCGCGTCCTAATGGCCTCAAATTAGTGCTTCCTCCGATCAGAGATACTTCATGGAGCTTCAATAGTTCTCTGGAATCCCCTCAAAGCCACTCAAGTCTTAGTGGGAGTTCCTGTGTACCTTGTAGCACGCCCTTTTGCACTTCTGTGAGTGGGGTTCCTAGCAGTGCATCCCCATCACACTCAAACACGTGGAAAAAGGATGACTTCTTCCAGAGTTTCTCCAGCACGTCTACACCCTCTGTTCCCTCTCCTGCACCAGCAGCCATGAATCAAACCTCAGATGGACCTAGCCCTTTCCCTTCTTTCCGGGGGAACTCAGGACACTTTAACCCTTTCTGGGATGGATCTAGACACAGTGCCGATGTGGACAGCTCCTCCTCAGACTCAGAATCTGACAACAGCCTACCACGTTTCTTTATTCGGACCAAAGACGGCAGTGAGCCTCCACGTGACCAACTCCAGAGCTCCCTCTCCCATGTTTGTCACAAACTGGAAGGCCTACAAGCAGAGACGGACCAAGACACAGAGACAGAAAGAGCTGCAGAGAGGCGGCTTAGTTGCAAAAGTGAGGTGTTGAGTGAGGGTCCTTCTCAGTTTGTTCCTCGGGGCCTTTTTCGTAGCCAAAAGAGAGACGGCTGGCCTGTCATGATCAGGATTCCTGAAAAAAAGAACCGCATGTCCTCTCGACAGTGGGGGCCGATTTATCTGCGCTTGTTGCCGGGGGGTGTGCTGCAGATGTATTATGAGAAAGGGCTTGAGAAGCCATACAAAGAGTTCCAGCTTCTTCCTCAGTGTAGGATCTCAGATCTTAAACTGGAAAGCTATGGCGAGCCCCGTAAAGTCCTCACGCTTAAGGTGGAACACTTCTCTTACACGGAAAAGAAACGCTTCCACCCTAAGCTGGAGGTTAGTCATGAGCCAGAGGTAGAGCAGCTGCTCAAGTTTGGCTCCACGGTGCATGACGACATGGAGGACCTGGTTGTCTCCATGGAAGAGGAAATCTTCAAACTTTGTGTGCCCCACCAGCAGAGGCGTCACTATGAGGAGCAGGAGATGTCGTTGCAGATCACTGATCACATCTGGGTACAACTGGATAAGTGTGGAAAAGTCATGGAGCGGACAGCCTTCACCCAGATTCACTGTCTAGCTTTTCTGAACGGATTAGGGGACTGTTTTCTTGCCCTAAATGATCTCGGCCTGCTACGCTTTAACTCCAGCTATGGATCTGAGGAGGGCAGTGAACTCTGGATGGAGATCAGCGACTGTTATTTTCACAAATGTGTGAATGAGACAGAGTTTCAGAGGTCCCGGCTGATTAAGTTCTCGCCTCCTGACGCCTGCAGGGTGGAGCTGATGAGGTACAAGACAAAGATTTTGGGTTGCACAGAAATTCCTTTCTCAATCAAAGCTGTAGTCACAGTTCAAGGTGCCTATGTGGAGCTCCAGGCCTTTCTTAACATGTCAGCCACTTTCCTGTCCTCCATGGGGGTGTCTGACATGTACCCACTGTGTGAGAATGTAATGATCCGTGTGCCAGTGCCGGGTGACTGGGTGAAAGTGACGCAGACAGTGGCCTTACTGCGGCAGAGGTCACTAAAGGCCCGTATGAACAGAAACGCCTGCTTAGGCTACGTCAGCGCTGCAGACTCGCAGCCTGTCATGCAGGTGTCAGTCGGCACAGTCAAGTATGAGAATGTATATTCAGCCATCGTGTGGAGGATCGACAGGCTGCCTGCAAAGAACACGGGTAGCACATTTTTTAACAGATTAAAATTTATTCCTGCACTACAGCCTGACTAATCAAGCTGTCATTTGTTTTTTGAGCATGTGTTAAGTATGTTTTCCTGCTCAGTAGTCTAACACTCTAACCACAAGTGACCTTTGTTTTCTCCTTTGCAGCAGTGGATCATCCCCATTCATTTTCCTGCAAGCTAGAGCTGGGATCTGATCAGGAGATCCCAAGTGACTGGTACCCTTTTGTCACAATGGAATGTGAAATTATGGGTGCAGTTGTGTCACAGACCAGAGTGAAGTCACTGGGCACGACGAACG
>JAPZDY010000003.1:9472569-9483144 GCA_029783645.1 Ctenochaetus hawaiiensis
CATAAAAAGCTTTTCCACATAATCGTCTAGATGAAGCTATGTTCCAGTATGTGTCATCAGTGGCACACAGAGCTCCTCATGTCTTTCCACCTTTTATTGAAAGGATGGCAGCTTTGAGACTGTAACCTCTTTTAAACTTGAATCTATTTAATCGCTCTGAACTTTTTTTGTTGCGATAGAGACAAAAATTGGGACGTAATGAACCTATCACATGTAAGTACTGTAAGTATCTGAGACTGATAAGACTTGTCCCTGAAGAGGAGTGAATGCAAAGTCAAACACACTCAACACATTCAGTCTGAAAATGATTTGACCAGAGGCGAACAAAAACGCTATCTGCCCATCACACTGTTAGTGATATTAATTAAATTCACCCATTTGGTGAAACAGTTGAGGCTAATGTTGTAGCTTTAGGACTGAGCACTTAGTGGCTGTAAACACGATGAAGATGGGACATAAGTAATCAGCAATTAAGATTAGAAGAGGTTATGTTTTCTCCATTTGTTTTGTTAGTATCACTCTGTTGTAATTGGATTTTGCTGAAATTTGTTCTCCAGATAACCATTTGGGCAGTGAAGCAATTTAGGATTTTTTTAATTGAAATATGAAAAGATTAAACTTAGGAGGAGCCAGTCTATATTTTTACAGCATTTTTTGAATCAAAGAATATCCATTAGTTCCTCCTGATTCATCAATACATTTATCTTTGCCCTTTTTCCTTGATACCTTTTGGAATATCTAACATATATAAGTCATATCTGCACCAAAAAAAAATCATTTTTCCTGATTCCTGAAAAGACTATTTAAAGGCTGCCAAGAACAGAATGAAGTGTACTGCTATGGGAGGATAATAGCATGCAAGTGTAAGTCTAGACAAAGTGTCAGTTTGAATTTTGAGTTACATATTTGGGTAAACTGATAAAAAGTGAAAATCGAAGCTTAAAAAACTCCTAAGCAGACATTCAATTGATATGCAAACATTTAAAGAAATAATGAATAGTGAGAGATAAATGTTCCCCTTTTCCACTTTAATGTCAAACAACAAGATATTAGACATATTTTATGTTCTTTATTTTTTTCTAAGCCTGATTTTTGAATATTGTTTATGGATGTCATGAGGTAAACAATTTAGCATGAGATATTGAAATATACCTGTCCTTGTAAAGGACATAAGATCACAAAAGCAAAGAAAACAGTGGTGAAGGGAGGGTTCAGTGTTTACAAACAGCATTTTGTATAGTGCTAGAATGGTTTGTTTAAATTTTAAACTTATTTGCTTTTTACTTCAACACTTGCTCCATTGTATTTGAAAAACTGGTCTGATTTCAATACCTTCCTTGCATGGACATATTGTAATGCTTTACACACTCAGACCACTAGGTGGCGCTGCAGTGGGTGTAGCATAAATTTAACTGTATTACCAAAGAACTTACAGAGGCACAAAGGGGTAAGTTTTTTTTTTCCTTATAGTTACATAACTTACATTGGATTTATTTGCAGCACTTAAAGCAAACTCATAATACTACAAATACCTATAGGGTCAATGAAATATTTTTTTAAAGGTTAAGTCGTAAAAAACTCTGTCATATATCAATACTAGTAACGTAGTTTCAATATATATTTATCTGTGTTAATTAAAATTCATATTATCTGATTATTTTAAAACTCTTTGCATAAGTTCGAATGACTTACTTCTCTGTGTGGTTCATCAAGTCTAAAGCGTTAATCAGTGGTTAAAACCTGCCTTAATGCCACATTAATTCACCTACAACGTGTTTTCTTCACCTAACAAAAACATATAAGAGAAAACGAGGAACTTACATTATTGTAACGTTGATGAGCTCCTTGAAGGCATGAGTGGGGACTGCTCTCAGGGGCAGATGAGTGAGCCTCCTGTAAGATTCATAAGGAAAGTTGTTAACTTCACATTAGTACTTAGGCTGTGAATGACTGACAATAGCCTGCAAAATGTCTCTCCAGGTCATCCTTTAAAATTACATTTAGAAATCGAATAGGCTTGAAAAGTTTAATCATATTTCCTCAGGGTCTGGGATATTAGAGTGACAGTGAGGGAAAAATGGCCCAACTAAAAGCGTTAGTGTAAGGTCAGACGCAATATGTTAAGTCCAAAAGAACTCAATAAAGTATCACAAGAGCACTGATGGGCTCAGTGTAATACCACAGATATTTGGTCTGGGCTGTTATTAACACTGAAGCTAGAAAGTTGGGTTACTTACAGTCGAGGCACGGATGTTGTTCCTGCCCGGGAGGCCAGCTGAGTGTCTCTGCTGCATTGGAAAGTGTCGGCGCTGCAGCGGCAGATGGTCGGACAGGTAAAAGCCCAGCAGGAGCGCGCATTCAGGACACCGGACAGCGCGACAAGGAGCCAGACCGCCAGGGGAGCCATGCGTGACACCGGGGCACTCACTATGGGATTTTGAAAAAAAAAAAAAAAGACAATAAAGACAAAAAAATCTGTTAAATTTCCTCAAAGTTAAAGATTAAAAAACTACCCTGATTATCTAACACGCCAGGCTTTAGATAAAAAACGTTGCTGTCTTTTTTTCTCCACCTGCGCTTTCAGTGAGTTTTCAGTCTGCTCTGATGCCTTCAGGTGCTGTCGTAATTGCGAGTAGAATGCCTGTCTGAGAGACCCAACAAAGTGAAACACAGTCGGAATTTACTTTGACAGTTGAGCCGCAGAGATGTGACGTGTCGTGGGTGGAGACCATAAAAGCTCTGTCAATTACTGGTGTTAATTTAACACCAGTATGTGACAGAGTTCTTTTAACACTCTGACAAGTGATTTGGTGAAGTCATGTTGTCACTCATCTATGTGCGTTTTAAAATAAACCAGTTTTCACTGGTGGAAGGTAACTTTTATTTTGATAGTCTTAATTCTGAGGGATAACAATTTTTAATATCTCAGTAGTATTACATATATACTAAATAATATAACTTACACATTTTTTAAGTATAACATCTTAATACCTAGTGATACCTTCAGTACAATTAGATGTAGTAATATAATATTAACAATTAATCTCCATATAGCAGTTTTAAAAGTTAAAGAACAGTAATAGTAACTCGGCAACAAACATCTGTAAGATACAAACAAACTAGAAAATAGGATCGTTTGACAGCAGCATACATTGAGTTTACGTCAAAAGAAACATTTCTCCTTTTATCCAATATGTCTTAAAGTCGAACAAAAGGAAAATAAATGCCTGTTTCAGAGTCTCAACTGTGTCCTCTGACAGAAATCAAATATTGGAGACAAGATGAAGATTCTTCACAAAAATAGGCTGCTGCTGAAGCTGCAGTTGTATATTTACTTTTGGACTGGCTACACTGCAGCAAAATGTGTTTTTATGTTGACTCATGCAAATCTAAATATTAATTCACAAAGGGAGAAACTCTGAAAACTGGGACTCCTAAAAAAAACTTTTCTTTGCTGGTGTGACGCAGTTCCTTAGTGATATGAACCAAAGCTGCAAAAGTAGCAGTGCAATAGTATGGCTGTACATAGTTGTTCAGTGTGGGTGAAGAGTTCACTTGATAATGTGATTTCTATGGGTTAACACCGTAGGGAATCAGTGTAACAGTGAATATGTGGAAATTAATGACAACCAGGTCTTTCTGCAGTGAGTGACCAGGTGCCACAAGCTCTGTTAACTAGTAACTAATGATGAGGATGAAGCTCAGGTCAGATGCTTCTGATTGTTGTTGCACTGGGAGATCCTCTTACAGTGTCCTGTCAACCTGGGAATAATGAAAGAAGGAAAAAAATGATGTAATACAAATTCAATCCAGCTACCTTGTTGTAAAACCACATTTGCTTTTACAACACCTTTTATCGCAGGAGAAAACACAACAACAAGTCGAGGTCCCATTTACACCAGTTTGTCGAGCTAATAGCATCATGTCACCACCACAGTTGGCTGAACCTCCTCTGCTGTCAGGAACCCTGACCCCATTTATGGCTTTCTCATCCCGCACCTTCACCCTGTCACTGTGACCCATGTGAACAGAGCAGCAGCACCTTGTTCTCTCTGTTGCTGCTAACACACACACACGCATACACCCACACACCCATGCTGAGTTCCCTGTTGAGGTTGCTGCTCAGTCCTGTTCGCCAAGACTCTTACATTCCCTGCCAGCCTCTCAGCCAAGTTCCACATTGTCAAGTTCCACTGTGGTTATTGCTGTAGAGGAAGAAGAAGAAAAAAAACACTGACAGGGAGAGAGAGAGGGACTAATTATGCAAGAAGACCTCTGTGAATAAGCCCACGTCTTCATGCTAACCACCACGCTGTGCATCAAATAACACTCAGAAGGTCAAGCACAGCAGGTAGACACTTTCAAGAAAAAGCATACGGACTCATTTTTAAAACTAGAGTTACATCACATTAAAATTTCATAATTGCCTGACAGAATGTGAAAAACAAGTGGTTACGCCTATTCTATTAGCTGCGCTGAGTCAATTGTTAGATTAATGCTGCTTTTCAAGCTTCAGCTGTGCATTAGCGGTCAGCTCTGTGCCTGCTGTATTGATTTATCTGCATGGCTGGAACAGGTATTTTTGAAACAAAACTCGTGTGATAATAAACTGTTGAACTGCAGTTTATATAAATTATATGTGTATATGTGTGTGTGGGGGGGGCAGTTTTGAATATCTTAATTGTAGTTGTGACCATTATAAATACTTCTCAATAGAATTTTTAAAATATATGATGAAGCACTGATAAGGTGTCAAAACAAAGAACTTTGAATGTTGTCATGTGAAATTTTATTTATGGCAATAATTGTTATTTAGAACTGTTATTTAAAACCTACAGCCAAAGACAAATTCTGAGACACAGAAAAAAACAGACATACCAAAGATCCTTCACTTCTGCCTTAGTAGCAAAACCAAATCTGAAAGAGCCTGTGGCCTGTGTTGCATGTAGACCTTTCATGTCTCTGTATATATATATTATTTATATATATATCTCTCTTTTTGCCATTTTGTGCCTTTGTGGTTGTTTTGTTTTAGTGGTCACTTTGTGTGTCTCTGTGGTCCTTTTAGGAGTGTTTGTGGTCTGTTTTTGTCTCTTTGTGGTTGTAATGGGTCTCTTTGTGGTATTTTTTGGCTTTTTTGGTTGTATTTTGCCTCTGTGGTTGTAATGTGTCTCTGTTATTTTTTTGTGTTTGATTGATGTTGTTTCCTGTCTCTGTGGTCTTTTTGTATCTCTTTGGCATAGTTTTGTGTCTCTTTTTGATTGGCTCGTGTCTTTGCATCTACCTATGGTTTTTCTTCTCTTTGTAGTTGTGTTTTATCTGTTGGCAGTCTGCTGTTTGTCTTGGTGGTCATTTTACATGCCACCCCTGACCACACATTAAACCCCTCCTCTGTTTAGTGAGTAAGACATAAAAGTTTAAAGTACAAGTTAGTTTTCAGGAGCTGCTGCTCATTTTTGGTGCAATTCCCTTCAGCTGGCTGAGATTACATTCTCAGTCCTAACAAGCTACACTGGAGTTCACCTGAAAAGGACTGAGGTCATGTTTTCACTGGGCAGGATCAGAGAGTTTTACTCCAAGGACATGCCCACAACTCTGCAGATAAACTTTAAAACACATTTTTCTCCTCAGTTTTGGCTATTGTGTTCCCTTTTTTTCAGTACAGCATAGAAAGAAAACATTTGGGAATGCAGGTGAGGATGTAAACCTTTGACATACAAACAGTTATCATTAAACGTTTGATGGCCTGATTCTTCTTTCTTGCCTACATGGTGGATGAGAACAGTGTCATTCAGACCTGTGTGAACCTGACTTAACAGTCTGTAGGTGTGATCGCACCCCGTTTTGTCACCATCACCTATTTTGTCACTGTATGTTGTTTAAGGTTCCGTTTTTAGGCACAAGCTGCCTCTTACCTTTGGGTGGCAGGCTGTTGACCTGTCAGCATCCTGCCGGTTATCAGAGAACACAAGGAGAGTGTGAGGAACACAACACAACCAAACACAAAATGACATGACACAGTGTGACACAACACAATGCAACAGAGTTTAACACAATCTAGCCTGGAACAGTAGAACACAGTATAAAACAACACAAATCAAGAAGAACAGCCAACATGAAACAACACGTCGGAACATGGAAGTACACAAAAAGAGCACAAACATCAGAAAAAACACACCAGAGCTGAGACAGAACAGGCCTGCAGTCATTTCTGAAAGTGGTGGAAGCAGCAATTGGTGTCAAATGCTGTTTACTTGCCATTTCCACATAAAGTGACATTTGAGGGAGCGAGTTCAAGAGTGAACACACATCAGTGTGGCATTTGTGGTAATTGGAAACGGGGGCACTGAGTGTGTTCTGAGAGACCCTTTGTTTCACTCTGCATTGCAGCTGCAGTTCAGCACGTATCACTGACGAATTGAACAGTTACCTCATCAAAACTTGGGGGGGTTTCTGAACGACCCCCGCTGCACTCAAATTAAACTGATCATTAGATAACACCACATTTCAAGGCTTTGAACAAGTCAGTAAATTCAGCTTTAAATTTTAAATAAACAAAAATGTAGCACATTGTTTAGATTGGTGCATTCACGGGCTCATTCACAGCCATGTTCATTGATGGAGGATATGTTATCTTAGCAGAATCCTTATTTTACTTATTATTATTTTTTTTTAAATTTAGTTTCTTCCATTAACAGCAATGATCTCTTTTTCAAGCGAGACCTGACCAAGATGGCAAATTAAAAAGTTACAGACAAAACAACAATAAACAACAAGGCAGCAATAGGCAACACAACAAAAATTAACATTATTGATTTAAATTTTTTGATCAATTCTTAATTTGTCAGACTGATTATTTTGTCACAGTAAGTCAAGAGAGAGACTGACTGAGATTTAAGAAAAGCACTACTGAAAGCCAATAGAATAGGCTCATGATTCAATTTAATCCAATTTAGTCTAACTTGGACAGTATACTGCTGCTTACTGAGCAATATCTGCTGATGTTCCTCCACATTAAAAATACATTTAACTAATGTCTGATTGAAACAACATGACTGCTTCTTTTCTTTTGGTCATTTAGCTTCAGGACTGAGGTAATAGGAGTTGGATTAGATTAAAAAAAATCTGTGTATTCCTTTGTGAATATGTGCAGTCCCGTTTAATTGAGGGACTCCTCAGATATAACACTGAATGTAAGCCTTTGACATTTTATGCTGGCAGTTCTAATTGCTTATTTAAGACTCTGACCTGGTCTTCAAAGGTGTCCCAGCATCCATCATTTGTCTGGGGAGCTTTTTTCTAATACCTTGAATAACACCCATTTTCTGGGCTTATATTGCTTTATTGAGTTTTCTTGCTTCACAGTGAGAACTCAAAAATGTATTCGTGCTTCAAATCACAGCGTCCTCCATTTTTAGTCGATGTGAGAACAAGATGATGTTGAGAAGATCTAGAAGGAGCAGTGTGATCTTTTTTTGGCTTCAAAACTTCAAAAAATCAAGGCTTTTCACTCAAGGGCACCACAGGAGTCCCATATCACAAACAAGGAAGTGACGGCCAAGGAGATTGAAAGAGAGCCAACGTTCAACGTGACACACACACACACAAATACTTCACTTCCACAGAAGGACCTTTACTTAATAATCTACTTACTTAATCCTTTCTGTTCATAAGGGGCTTGTGTGTGAGGGGTTGTGGATCTGGGCTACTTCCGCTTCAGCAGGTCCTAATCATTTCCATATGCCCTCTCATCATTCTCCATCACTCCCACTCATAAGACATTTTGTGAAATGAGCACCATGAGGATGGCATGTTAATGAACGTGGGATAAACAAGCAACCAACAAACAAGGGAGTCATTATTATGAATTATTAGCTGGAATTTATGCAGTCTTGTTTTTAATGGCAAATAACCTTGAAGCTGTCCGATCTCCCTGGTTACACAACACACTTATACATATACATACACTCGATTTGCAGACAGGGCAATGCTACTGACAGCTTATCAGGGCAGGAATTCACTGGTCCTTGGACATCTGAAATGCACCACAGAGTTATCGCATTAAGAGAGTTAACCCCTCAGCCACCAGACAGGAAGTGAATCTTGTCCACAAGAAAATCACCAAGTAGAGTATTTGAACAAAACAAAAGTTCTTCATCAGTCTATGACCCGGAAAAAGTTTTCTGAAAAGCACTCATACTAACATGCTTTAAACTTTTCTACCGCTTTTGATGCACATTAAGTATCAATGGCTCCGGTTAGAAGTGGCTGTAGTTCCTTGGTTTGATCAACAGGTGTCAGATAGTGCTCCTCTTTCACATCTGGGACTGAGCTCGGGATTCCAACTGTGTAAAGCCAGCTGGTCTTTGATCACTGATTCATTCTGATCTGGAGCTAAAGAATAATCAGTGTTGGGAAAATGGGACACGGGCCTGGTTACAGCCCCTGTGGGGCTCGCGTGCTCAAACGATGGTGTCCAGAGAGCTACAGATGTAAAAAGCGATCTTCTTGTTTTGCAGACCTGGTTCGGTTCATGTGTGAGCATATGAGACCAACTACTAGAGAGCTCAAAGTCTTTGATAAATACTCTGATTATTTAACAGTAAAGTCTGGTGTAAAGATAATCTTTTTCACTGAATCTCTTTAGAAAGTGCATTTTAATGGTAATTATTTGGTCTTTGTGGCCCCCACAAACATTCATTATAAATCTGTTTGTACAAATGGAGTTCAATATTCTTTTATGCTAATTACCTGCCGACTTGATGAACATTCATTTCTGGAATCGAAACAGCCCTCATTTCATGTTTTTTAAAGTCTTTTAAGTGAGATAATTACCACTAATTAGCAATCAGTGATCAGACAGTACTTGTGCAACATTGTTGAATGTGTGCTGGATGTCTTAAGACTCATTTAAAGATGTAAATGAATGTGAAAGTGCTTTGTTTGTTTAAATGCTCATATGCAAATGCATCAATATAAATGCCCTCAATAATTTATTTTTATCCAAGTGCCAATCAGTCAGTTATACAAGAAAAGTGCAGACTGCTCTGTCCTGAATGAATCAGAGCGATACAAAAATCGTAGGAGTCTTTGCAACTGTTTAAACCTTTATGTTCTAAATGTCTCCACATTATCTGCAGCTCAGTGGCTAAAATATGTTTACAACAGGCAGAACTGCTCACAACTTCTCCCCTTCATGCAATTCCAGCAGATTTTTTGGCCTCAACCAACATCAAAGCGGCCCTTTTGGTGCCAGCTGGACTGCAACAGCAGTGGTGGCATTGGCTGAGTGTGTTTGTGTGTATGCGTGTGTGAGTGTTACAGAGTGAAAAACTTGGACTAAGGCCCAGCCCTTGGCATATTTGTGTTGATAAACACATCTTCACACACCTTTTGCGTCTGGATGCTGTGACGTTTATCCAGCAGAAGAAGAAGAAGGTGTTGTTGTCCGCTGAGGACGGTCCTTACAGAAGGGCAGATCCGTCTGATGCCGGGCGGCTCTACAGGCCGATCCCTTCAACTCTCTACATCACTCCTTTATACTCTTTTTCTGTGGGACGTCTGAGGCCAGGACTTTCTGTACGTGCTGGGCCAAATCTGAGCTCTGTGGGCGAGTCTGGCCCTGGAAATTTAACACCTCGGGTTTATTAGCCAAAATAAAAATGCTCTGCTTTTACCTGACTGTTCATACATTGCAGTCTGCTCTGAATTTCATTCATCAAACATAAAATAAGTAAGGATTTCTTAGTTTACATCAGCCAAAAATGATGAGAGAAACTTTTGGTCCAATGAAGTTTACACTTACTTCTTCTCCCTTCATCTGTCTCAGACAGTCTCAGATGCAGTGCTTTCTTTGTCCACTGTGTAAATAGTTTGGCTGCTATTTAAACACAAATATCCCATAAAGCAGGAATTGACAGCATCTTCGGTCTCTGTGTATTAGACAGCGTCATTCGCAGCTTTCCGATGACAGCTGGTGTCGCCCATCAAGATACAGAAGCAGCTGGGACTCCTGGTGGCAACCAAATATGCTCATTTAAAATGGAGATTTTAAAAGGCCACAATTTTAATGAGACGTGAATCATTATAAGAAGGTTACAAATCCCGGGGAAAACATTAAGCTGACAAATTACACTTTGGACAAAGTACACAGTTAAGTGATCAGTTTCCAGATTGGGGTAAAGGTTTAAAGGTTAATTACTGTTTGCTTGGCTGAAGCCCCTTCAGTTTATGCGAAAGGATTTCAAGTAGTTATATGAAAATATTTAAAATATTTCTGATCAAAATGTTTGCATTCAATGATAAGCTATGAATTATCAGGGGACTTTGGTGTGTTGAGAAATATCAATATTTCACAATTTTCACAACAACCTTAATATTGCATTTGTTTTTCCAAACTTGAATGACAAAAATAATCACATCTTTTTTTATAGATCTTTAATTGAGTTTAAGTAGTAAAGGTGTAATTACTTTATGATGCCTTTAGGGTTAGTCATCTTCTAAGTCCCTGTGACACATTTCATGAAAGAGACCTGACATCTGGCGCAATGAGGAGACAATATCAGCCTCATTATT
>JAPZDY010000003.1:9486587-9504095 GCA_029783645.1 Ctenochaetus hawaiiensis
TTTGTCCTCTGCTGTGTTTCAGACCAAAAAAATGTGACTGTGTAGATTTTATGGAATTTACATGCTTTGTGCAGATAAATGAGGTGCAGAGGTTATTTTTCTGACTTTTCAGGATCTCAAATGATGAAAAGCAAAGTGAGTGGCTTTAATAAGTACTGTGCACACTCTTTTCTGTTTTTTTTTTGTTTGTTTTTTAAAGCAGGACAACCACTTAAGTCAATGATCAATACTACCAATTTACTGTCTGTCCAACGCCAGACAGCACATTTATTAACTCATTGTATTGTCATTCTTTTGTTTTTCAGTCTGAGTGTTCAGATAGTTTTTTCTTTTCTTGTCTGAAGCCCATAATACATGTTTTGAATCACCACATTTGCTGACAAATATGACAGATTACATACAATTTTTTTCTTATGTTTTTTATTGAGGGACACCACTCTGATACTTCATCTGTAAACACCATATAAGCCAGATGCACTTTACTGACAACTCTTTTTCTGTCTCTCATTGCCATTGACAACATATTTGTTCTAATTCATCAGTAAAACATAAATGCAAACAAACACATTACACTTTAAATGAGCAAGACAATTCAGCAACCTTTAGAATTAGTAACGTGATCGTGTTTTTCTGAGACGTGCTGCAGCAGCAGGATGCTCAAATGGCTGCAGACACACAGCTGGGCCTGCTGGTGGTCAGCTATAGTTAAGTGGCTAAGGCAGCAATCAGGCAGCTGCGGAACAAACCAATACACACAACGAATGACAGGGCTGGCAGTCCCCCTGCTTCAGATTCACGGTTGCTTGCTGTAAAGTCATCCATCCAGCAAATCTGTTCACCCCCTAATTAAGTTGAAAAGGGGGAGTGAAAGGGTCATTAAGCACTTATTTATTTGGCAAACCACTGGTACAGAACGGCAATTGTATATTTCTCACCAGGTCATATAATTGGTCTGAACAATGATAAGCTTAGCGCCACACAGAGTGATGGGCAAGGGTGCTTGGGGGTGCTATAAATTGTGTGGCACACAAACTTTGATCATTACGTCCTCTGCGGGGAACGGGGCTGATGAATACCCGTGTTGACCTCAAGACCGCCAAATGCATTTTGGGAACCGCTGCTGAAGTCAGCTTACACATAATACTTTATTGCTGGAAATGAAAAGAGGAAAGGTGTCCTGCGAGAAGTGGTGGTACCAAGTGCGATTACATCACAAACAAGAAAAAAAAGGAGCGGATTCAATTATGAAGAAGTGTATCACACGGGCAAAGTGGCCCTTGTGCTTGTCAGAGATTGGGAGAGAGGAGCGTTAATCATGGCGCGCAAGTCGCGTCTCCAGGGCTGCAGCTTTGGCTGTTTGCACATTCTGCGACCTGAAATACAGTCGGTGTCAGAGAAAAGGTCAATGGCGTTGTTAGAAGGCCCTATGAGGACAATGAACAGGTGCTCTTTATTTGACAAATATAAACTCAAAGACTCTATTCTCCTCTATGCTCAGCAAGTCCTTCACTTAGTTTACTTTTAATCCTCGAGGTTCTTTTTATGAAATGAAACTGTATTTTTTATACAAATTATTATTTATACTGATTCTTATCGATTGGAAGTAACAATTTAAGTTAAATACTCTTAAGTCAAATTACTTGTATTTTTACTCTGTTGTTAAAATCCTTTTTAGCTTCGGTGACCATATTTTCCAGTTTTGTTTATCGTTTTATTCATGTTTTATTTATATAAATAATTTCAAGACATTTCAATGTGAGTTCATTTCATAAATGAGTTAAGGAAAAAAAACACCTTCTTTATTTCCCTTCAAAACTTAAGTTGCTAAGATCCTAAACTGCCAAAAGGCAACTTTCTAGTTTTATATTGACAATATGAAGTAAATGGTGATTGCTCAGGAAAATAGCTATAGAATGACACCAACAGAGCTAAGATTGGTTTTCTATAAGCCTCTTTTTCACAATGCAGTTTTGTCTATCCAGCGGTGTAAGATGATTGTGCTTGACCATGGTGCAAATTTTATTCACAGGCCCTCTGTCTCACCCCAGACACAAGCACATGCTCATATACACACATCCACAGACACAGAAAACATACAGGGCCGTAATTGTAATATCTTGTTCCTAAACTAATGCTGATCTTGTCTTTATGCAAATTTTGGGGGAAATGCAGTGTGTCTCGGGTTGCTGGTCGTTGCAAAGTGATACAGTTGTCTTTGCAACCCTGGCACAAAAAATAACATCACTAGGAAGCAGAGGCCCAGGGATCAGCATGTTGAATTTTACTAGCCAATGATGCAGAATTCTAGCATAATTCTGGCATAATTCTATAATTATACCATAATTAAACCATATGGCATTAATATTTTCATAAAAAGATGGTACTGAGCACATATGTTTGGATCCCTAAGTTGCAGATATTTTCTAGAGATTTGACTGTGTTAAGTGCCATCCTGGCTTCATGTTACTGTGGATAACTAGCCTCTGTCACCATGAAGTAGTTTCTGCGTTTGCTGTGGTACTTAGGTTAGCTTTGTTTGTAGATATAATTTAAATCACAATTAAAATTGTCAACATAAATAATGGATATTTAGCTTTCTTGATAAGTCAAAAAGGCTTGTAACAGTGATTACCAGGTCTGTTCTGTCTTAGCTAAGTAGCATGATCTAAAACAATAAATCAGGTTCTCTGATCAAATAGGACTTAACATGATTCTACTGTAGTTTACTACATTATCACTATAAAACTGCAGTCAGTCCTCCTAGCAGGTTGCAGGTACCCAGAAAACCACTCAGATTCAAACTGTCTTTCAAGTCATCTAGAATCAGTGAAGCATTAAAACATGTCAGTTCTGCAAGGTAGAAAACTCGAACCTATGTTGGTAAATTTAGGATGCTAAATTATATCAACATGGTCAACAAGGCAACATAGATGGGAGTCTTTGAGGCTGATTAAGGATTGCAAGTGTTGTAAAAGTCAAATGGCCCACGGTTGTTGAGCAAAGTGCAGGAGCATCACACGCATATTCAGTGTGGTTAAGATTTAAGAGGATGGTTGTTTCTGCAGAGCACATGTGAGGTGTTTTTGATCTCAAGTCCTACACAGAAAAAAATCATAGGATTAAAGATATATAAAGTTCTTCAGGGTCCAACTAGCAACTGTATAAAAAAACACACTGAACATAACCAAGCAAATAATAAGGAGAAAATGATATTTGATTTATGTTTGTTTGTTTTCAGTGCTCATATAAAATCACCTATTTTTTTGAAGAGGCTCTGTGATTTCTTTCAAATAAAACTTGACATCATTATGAAGAAAAATACTTAATAAATATAAATAACAAAAACAGAGCAGTGAGTACAGATCTGTCATAACAAGAGGCTTGTTGTTGAATAAGAGATCACTGTCTAATCACTTGCAATACTAAACTGTGATCCTCGAGCCACTCCTCAGCACAACAGACAGCAGTTATGAGATCAATCCACAGAATCATCATTATAAAAGATGAGGAATGAACAGCAGGCACTTGTCCATGGAGGAGTGTGGTAGTGCTGCAATCAATCCTGATTGGGCGAGACGTGGAGACGAGAGGAATGTCTGTACTTCTACTATTAAAGCAGGTCAAGTGCCATCGATCGTGGGCTTCCACGGAGACACTGACCTGTCATCGATAAGACGGATTAAGCTCTCTGTGCCAGCACATGTTTCTCCACTGCCCATCATATCCTCACATTCTGTCTACAGCATCCACTCCATGACTCACTGTCCCATGAGTTTTCTTTGTGGGTCCAAGGCTGCTGTGGCATGGACTGAAGAAGTACATGGGTGGGATCAAAGAAAGTTTCAGTGGGAAGAAGGAATTTATTAACACTTATATATGTATAGAAAAGTTTGTTGGTGCTTGTTTCTTTAGCCTATGTGGACGGAAACTTTATTGTCCTTTAATATTGATTTATATTGTCTTTTAATTTCGTCTTCTCATATGTTACAGGCCACACAATGGAAATAGTCTTTCAAGCTGTCGGATTAGTAGAGAAGGTAAGAGGGGTGGTTTGCAGTTTAAATCTGCAGATAATAATTGTTCAACCCTGCATTTCCCCTTTGAACCACGGCACATTTGAGCGTTTTTCAGCATGTTAGTCTAATTGTTAAGACCCATAACTAGCTACTGTTTTCCTGCAGTGTAGCTGTTCTCAATGGTCTTGTTTTTCTAGCCGCAGCAGGCAGCTGTTGTCAGTAGAAAAGCTCTGATAGACCCACACGCTACCAGCACAGTATTACATGGCAGACAGGCAAAAAGCTAGCTAACCTAATGAAGCACTCAGCACTAAAGAGTCCAATATTTCCCTCGGGAGTTGGCAGGGGTCAAAACAATGCTAAAAGGAGAGGGAATATTGGACTTGAATTCCCTAGCCTAGTTGGACAGAAACTCGACTTTCAATGAATGCTAAGGTTGCTCCATGTCTGCTGGACTTGCAAACAGGCCACTGTTTGCTAACACATTAGCCACAGCAACCAGGTGTCAATGTTGCACTTAGAGCTTGTTCTGCTGCCCCTAATTGGATATATTCCTAAAGAAATATGAATATATTATATTTTAGACTTAATATATTCAGTGAATTCGTGCTAGTTGATAAAAAATGTGCTGAGTCTGAACCTCGCCTACTTTAGAAACCTTTTTTTTAATGCTATGTGTTACTTTTTAAGATGTATCCCTTCATTCCTACCTGCCACATAACATTCTGCTGTTGCTTATTATTTCTATTTCGAGCCCATCTTGCTGACTGTTGCTTAGACCTGATGTTTGGAGAGAAACAAAACATTTGCAGGTTAAATTGGCTTTTCCACCAGCGATGACTTTATAAAGCACCACTACTCTGAAATGAACCATGCTGTGGAGAGGTGGGAATTGGTGTAGACAAAACACCGTGCAGTTGGATATGGATATGTGAATACAGCAAACAGCTGCTCTCCTTCTTATGAAATACTGGCATGTATCCAGACTCACAATAAAACACTGTAGGCTCCAGAGTCTTTTCACAGTCCTCTGTGTGTTCTCACTTTCATCCTGCTCAAATATAACAGTGTACAGATAGATTAAAATACAATTCTCTCAGGCCATAACCTGCCATATTTATATAACACATTAGGCCCCTAGAGAGATGTTTGTTGCAGGTACAGTTTTTCTGACAGATGTTTACACATCCAAAAACTGCACATTAATGTTTAACCAAAGTGTTTTCTTAATATTTGCTGTAAGAAAAAAAGAAAAACGTCTTTCATTTTCAATTTGAATCATCCAATTAGTGCAGCAGTGAGACGGTGGAGTAGTTAGTTTTGTTCCTGTTTTTTGTGGGCAAAGATATATCCCAGAAAACAGTCTTAATATTTCCCACCTAATCACCGTGTGTGTTGTTCCTGCGTAAATTGTCAACGGATGGCAGATTGTGCATACAGTTTGGGTTATTATTTCTGCATTTGCGTGTATGTGTTCTTGCTCTTGTTTGTGTGCGGTACAATTTGATGCAGATGTAAGTCGACTGAATGCATAACTGCACCGTTGGATTTGAAATTGCTATTGTTAACAACTGAATGTATGAAAACATTACCTGCATTTCAATATTTGCAAGTTTTATGATGATAAATTGATCTCCCTCCTGCAGAGCCTTAATTAGAGAGTTAGTCTACCACATTTGCTTTTTCTGCATCTACCTGCCACCTTCAAGCTGTGCTCCTTTATTTTCACCCTTTTTTAAAATATTTTGTTATATTCACATTGTGACCAGCAGATGTCAGTAGTGTTCCTTAAAACCTGGGTGTTCATCCTAGCACTGAGATCACATTATTGTCATCAAGAATGTTATTTCCATGCACATTTTACATGTCATATGAATGTTCAGTCACATGATACAGGCACAACATAAGGATTGGCTTCTTTTGGTGAATGCTGTCAGGTGTGTAAATAACTCATCTAAATGAGGAGGTTTTTACTGTGTCTCTGTTTGTGAGTGAGTGTGTGTGTTGTGGTAATTTAGTTAATGAAGAGTGGGTGCAAAACAAAGGTGGTGCAGATTCATGTAATACACCAACCATGAATGAGATAAAGAAAGAGGCAGATATGGCAAAAGAATGAGTGACAGGGAGTCGTGCACAGATCGACTGCATAGAAAAAGAAGTGAGTGGTCGAGAAGGAAGGCGGACTTTGACAAAAGGCAGACAGACAAGCAAGTGGATGGAAAAATAGACTGACAATCAGGCAGGCTGGAGCATACAAATAAACACAAGTACCTGTACTGTATGGATAATGACACGGTTTTAGAGATGAAAGCACAAACAATGCAAATAGCCCTCACTCGCCGGCAGTTACCATGACGACCAACCACCTGAACTTGGAGGTAAGTCCCAGGAGAGGTCTGCAGGAAGGGGAGGCGGGACAAGACAGGTGTGTGTGCATGTGTGTGGGTGTGTGTGTGTCCTGGTTTTACAGTTTGCCGAGTCCTCTATGTATCCCCTTGCTACACACAAGTCGTCCCACTGTTGTGCAACTGAGAAGCTCAATTTAAGAGACAACAGAGAGGCTGCAACAGAAAAATTCAATATCATACCTGCTCAGAGTTTTAATTGCTTGTCTTTTCCCCTGAAAATGTTTATTTATTAAAAAGCCTCTGCCTTCTTGTGCTCTCTCTCTCCCCCCCTTCTGCAACTCACAGTCCCACCTCTCCATGTGCAGCACATGTAATGGATTCTCTTTGATATGGCTGAACTTGAGTTGCCCTAACCCAGAATGTGATCAGGTATCCACTCTGAAGCTCTGACTGCTTACATTTGAAGGCTGTCTAATGTTGTGGGTGGTGGCAAATCCAGCTGAATTTTCTCACTTTCAGAGAACTGCTTTACAACTACTGATTTTTAAAAACTGAAAGCCTGCACAGTCAGCGTTGCACCGGGCGATCAGCCTCAATCAGAGGCTATACAGAGCCAATAAAGACATTTCATTTGCTTTTATTTGCTGTTTGTGTTGCCGGCCAAAGAGGAAGTTTATTCGCAGACTAAGCAAACTTTATCATTTATGTTTACAGGCAAAAACTGTGGACTCAGTCATGGACAATGTGCCTTTAAAACCTTCTAGACAAAAACATTAAGTAGTAAAGTAAAGATATAATTATAATGATTGTGTTTTATTGAAAAATATAACAAAGCAAAATAATTAAATCAGCATCAGAAACAAAAGAGACTGCATTTTCATATTCATTATGCAATAATAAGTTTTTAGTCTATAAAGTTAATGGCCATGTTAAAAGGATTCCCTCCTTCCTCGTTCATGTGGCCTCAAACTTAAAACCTATATGATATTTTAAACATACATCCTACATGTAACTGCTGTACATCGTCTCTCTGGCACTGGGTCTTATGCAATATGTGGGTTTTGTATTTTAGACATGGCAATTAATTTCCAGGCTGCACCTATCGTTATGAAGCTAAATTTTAATTACTCATTTCAGGGCAGTTATGGTTGGAGTCTCAGCGCACTAAAGATAATTTGCCTTTTCGTTAATCTCAAGGGGGAGGATGTGTGCGAATGTGTGTGTGTTGTGTTGGGTGTGTGTGTGTGTGTGTGTGTTCTTCAGCTACAGTGGCAAGTGCAGGCGATTTTTGTGACAATCAGACCATAATTATGTGTGGGGACGCAGCCAAGCACAACATGGCCCGATGTCATTAACTTGCAGCCCACCTCAGACTGAAAAGGGGCTGTGGGGTTTGTCATTATTTCCTATTATTCTGAGAGGAACACAAATCCAAATGAGCACAGATAAAAAATAAAAAAAGGAACGTAACTAAGCTTGATGCCACAGGCTTAGCCAGCTGTTTGACATTCATCAGTTAAACCTTGCTGTAGTGAAAAGAGTGGGGTCACAGGGATAATACTGCTTGAAGAACAACGTGAAATTTCATTAGGTCGGCTAATGCCTCCCTGACATTAGTGATAAATCCTCGGCTGCTGGCTAATGGGTGCTAAGGAAGCGGATATCTTCGGCCTGTGGTAACTGTACCATGTCCGATGGCAGGTAGTCGAGGGATTTGGCTTGTATTCAGAGCTGCGTGCAACAGAAACATGTTGCTGCACACAGTATGTGACTTTGACGGCTCTGCCTTATCAGGAAACAAGATGCCGAGACAATGAGGCTTTCTTCAGGCTCTATTCTTACACACTGCTGCAGTGCTGATACTACACTGCATCCAAACACATCTTCAAATCCAGTCCGAGTGAGAAAACATTTCTCTTATCCTGCACTGATGTGGCACCATTGAACTGTGCTGCTGTTACTGTGTTCCAGGATCCTGGAGGGGCCATGTTGTACAGCGTTCGTGACAAACACTCTGGAATTATGGATGAATATTTCATGGCCTGATGGATTGGGATCCAGCTTGATATGCTGTTGGCAGTGGATACCATTCATACTATCATACTCATAACAATGCCTTGATATGTCTCCTCCCCTGAAATGTCAATGTGAAGTGATCTGAGATTTTGTCGATGTTTCCTGAAAAGGAAAACTAAGAAATCGAAAACAGGGAGAGGCTGAGTGATTGTCTTACCAATAAGTGCTGATACATATTTTAATCCAATACTTTTTCAGAAGTCAAGGGCAGTGGCAGTCATGCTCTGAGGTGGAGGGGAGTGTTGAATGCCACTCTTATCGTCTCAGTTCCTGGTGGGCTTTTCCTTATGCTGGTGTGTTCTGTGAAAGAGAGGAGGAGAATCCACCAGACAGGCCCGCTTTATCTTTTCCAGCATCCTGCCGAGGAAACAACAATCTGCAAAAGTGGGGCTGTGTGTCTGAAATCACTCACATGTGCCCCTCAGGGTTTAACCTTGCTTTGTCATCTCATCCTGAGCTACCAAAACTGAACTGGTTCTGTTCCAATTCGTACACCTGGTTTTGAACTGTTCCACAGGTTGTTGTGTATTGTGCAAAGCCCATCTGTTGATGATGTATAATTAATTACAATAATTCTGCTCAAAACCGATGAAAACTGGTTTGCTAGATAGCACCAAGGATCCAAGAATCTTGAGCTGAACCGGCTCAGGCACCTGAGCTAATTTGGTGGAAAAACACCGTCTGACACATTTCTTCCCTTCCCACTCTTTACTCTACTTCACAAACTAGAGCTGCTGAGGAGCTCACAGAGAGTGTATGGAATTATTGGCTTAATTAGACCTACAGGGAGTCCAGATTGAATGGTTTGCCGGAGTGATGATACTAAAGCACAAGTGTAAGGAGGCCAGTGAAGCATGCAACATTCACCTGAAAACCTCAGTAATACATAAATGTGTGCAGCTCAGGTTTACAGAGCTCACAGAGGAGGGCACAAGAGAATACTGTTATTCTTTTTATAAAAATTAATGGGGCATCAGTTTCTCAATAGGAAAGTAAATGCAGCGTTTGAATGCTGACCCATGTTGGACTAAAGTTAACAGCATTATGCAGAAGTGACCTATTGAAAGGCACAGATGGAGTCTCTTCTTCTCTTATCTTTTGTCAAAACAAAACTGCATGTCAAAGGTCAGATGATAAATGGGGGATTTCAGTGTGTCTTTGTTAGAGTTTTGTTTTTAAATAAAGACAGATCTGCTCATTTTATTCAATGAAATAATCATTACAGTCTTATACAGTATCATTACTTTTATGATTTTATGTGAAGAGACAGAGGCTTGGGAGAAGGGTAAAGACAGTGTGCATTTCTGACAATTACAATATTTTTAATTAACATTTGGAAAATATATTAAATTTCAGAATGTACATTAAAAAAATGTTTGACAGTATTTTTACAAATGACAATATTTGCATGCAAGACTGGTTTTGATTCAAACTGCAAAACTCTTTTTTTGTGGCTGTACATTTTGTGGAATAGGCAATATATGCAGTGCAATATAAATAAGGTTTGACACTTATATGAGTGTGTTGATAAAAGCCAAAAAACTCCATTGCTTACTGTGCTGTACCTAATGCTGCATAAGTTTATTTGATATGACTTAACAAAAATGGATCTAGATTCTATTTAGATCAAAAAGTATTTGACACTGAAATGATAAAAGGTGAGGTGCTACAGATGAGTACATCTCCAGCAGCAAGGTGAATTTAGAGCCTCCATTCTCAGTAAAACATCCAGATTTAAGGCGCTTTTGTTGTGCTTCTGTTTCTTTGAGCAGGACATTAAAGCTCTCCCAGCTTCAGGGCTGCTGCTCTTAAGTCGACCCTGAATTCTGACCTTATGGTGAAGAGGGAGGCAAGTGGACTTATTTTCCCACAGAGATCAATTAAATATCACATTTTAATGAAATAAAATGTGGCCAGTTTTCACTGCAGATATAGCAACCTGTAGTGGACAAATTACCTCTTGAGTGAAGAGAGTCTGCATGGTGAAAGGAAAAATTAAGTGAATGGAGCAGCAACAACCAAACCAGTGCTGTGCAACTGCATGGAGCTTTGACTTTAAATTAAGTCTTTATAAGTCAGTATCATCATTATAATTATAATATGTTCTGCGGGGTAACAAGTATTCAGCGACTTGTTTACATGCAGTTCATTACAACATAATATGTAGTTCATTACAACATTATATGCATTTACTTTGATTTACTTTTGTAAAAAATTTAGCAGTCTATGAACATTCATTATTAAAGCTTACTGCCCTCTGTATCTTCTTTGAACTGAATTAAACAAATATAGGTACAATGTATGACTTAAAAAAAAATCAAGAAAAATCTTTATTTATTAAAATGCAAAAGATCACTGCTGGTGCATTAACCATTAAGCAGAAGAAGGCCTATGCTCTGAGGATGAGTAATTTCCTGTTGAATAAATATGAATAAATATCTGTTTTTTTCACGTAATGGTTAGAGTAAGATCAAATGTCTGTCTGTTTGTTCTTTTCTGCTAAATGGTGATGCAATGGTAATATTATTAACCTTATCTTACCCTTGCAGAATAACTGAATGTTTCATTTTGACCTCCGTAAGTCTTCGATCCTTGGCTCCTAATTAGATGCTTTCTGAAAGACGGCAAATAGTTTTGGAAGGTTCTTGAACAGGGATGACAGCTTGGAGTCATTAATAAGGAGGTTAGTTTTGCTCTGATTGCAGCATTCCCCTTGAATTGAGAAATTGTGAATCACTTTTCACCGCTGCAATGGATTAGCTGGACACCGACTGCTGCCATTTGAATGCAGGTTATTTTCCAGCTCATTAGGCATATTGATAACAGTAAACAAATGGTAGATTTGAAAGAGGCACAGAATTGCACCCTGCTAAGCGCTTTCAATAAAAGTTTTCTGGTGTGGCTTTCATGTGTCAACAAAGCTGTTACTGTATAATGAAAGTATATTAAACTAAAGAGAGATAAATTGCAATAAATATAATGTTTTGCTTGACATACCCTGCAGACCAGATATGAGCTCAAGTATCTTCTAACTGTGTTCAAAAAATGTTCTTATGAATGGATTTTAAATTGTATAACATTAAACATATAACAAAGAGGAAATGGTTCAGATATTTGTTTTTGCACATTTTAAATGTTGATGTTGGGTTGTTATGGTCAAGTTTGCGTTTTTACATTGAACTATAATGGCAGAAGGTGGATAACGCATGTATTGATGATCTTAAGCTAACCATTTATCAGGATAAATATATACATATATCCACAGACAGTATTACCCCAAAAAAATATGGCACAGCACTTTTGCAGGCAGGTAATAATGACAAAGGGCATTTTGTTGCTGCGTGATGCTGCAACATATTGGTATTTGTTACATGTGTGTTAATATGGGTGTGTGTTCAACTGTTCATAGATAAAGCCTACACTTTTGGCAAATTAACATTGTATTGAATACTTTAAGCTGTATCTGTTTATTCATCACCAAAAACTAATTTTAACCTAAGCCAATATTTTAATTTGTCTACTTAAAATTTGAAGAAGTTTAACTACATTTCAACATCTTCTTATGGAGAACATTAATATACACTTAAAACAAAACATCTGTCATCATTACCTAATATACATATATAAACATATATATATTTACTGTATATTGAGTTGACTTTTAGCGTACAGTTTTAAAATAATTTGAATTCTATAACTATTATTCAGTTACACTGTAGCATCTGCATTTTCTCTCTAACGCAGTGGTTATGTATTTCCTTTTAAATTATAATTTCTTTTTTACAGTCAAGTTCAGGTAAATTAAGATTCACTTTGTTCATTATGTGCATTGATGCATTAAAATACATTGTTCGATGAGCTGTAGCTGTGTCTTATCATAATCACATGTTCTTTATGCACATGAAATACAAGATTTTGCAACCTCTAAGCTTATATCTATCAGTTCTAAACCTTCCTATATGTGCCTCATAAGCCAGATGCTTCTGTTATTAGAGTAGAGACTAGTTCCCACATCAGTTCAGTCCAGCATATTGTTGTCATCCACCGGGAAACTTTCATTTGCTGACATTAGTGTCTGATGTTTGCTTTTCCAAATTGTACTACTTCCTGTCTCCTCTGAGAAAAAGGTGTTGGGTCAGATCCTAATTTAGACCTATAAATTTAGACTTGTGGCTGCTGGGAGAAGCACTGTCACGGCAAGATTGATTTTATCGTGTCAGCCCTGAAGTGTGTTTGTGCAAGTGTGTGTGGGAACAAAGGTGGTGTTGGACCTCTCAGCCTCCACCGGGACTTGAAATGGCTCTTACCATCTGCTGAAAACAGTCAATACATCCCAAAGCATCATGTAGGGCCTCCCCATATTCTTCTCTGATTGACTGGAAAGGTCACAGGCGGCATCAAGAATAAGCAGCCAATCAACATGCATACCTTTACAAAATGCCAATATCTCATCAGCTCTCTTAAATGGTGATCAGGCTGACATTAGCTCTCCTTGCCTGAGTAACCTGAGCAAAACAAAGGTTTTCAGGGAGACTGACTTAAGCAGCCAATGATGTAAAATAGAAAGATTTTAGATCCATCCCACACTGAGAGATATATCTAAATTTAACCACATGAAAAAACTATAGCCTGTAAAAGTCAGCATCATGCCAACCCACTATTTTTGTTACAAGGGACGTGCATGGTGCAATAAACCAAAAACATCAAAATGCATTCTCTGTTGCATTATGTATAAATCATAAAATTATAAGAGGTATGATGTTTCTGCTTTCAGCTGTGGCAATAAGCTCCAAATGGCATTTTTTTTTACTAAATATTCTCACATTATAAAAAATTAAATGTGAATTCCATTTTAATAAGGTTTTTTACTCAGAATTCTTAAAGTGAATGAGTTATTTTGAGCCCAGTATTGATTGATATTCATTTTATTGATAATCTTAATGTAAATATTCATATAAAAAGCAGCTTATTATTGCAAAGTTACTAAATAAACTAACAAAGATGCTGAATCCTTTACTATCCCATATAGCATGAGATCCAAAGCTCAGCCCTGTCTTGAAATTAGACATTAGCAGAATAATCACAAGTCTTGTCAGTGCCTTTAAAACAAAACAAAACAAACAAACAAACAAACAACACATACAAAAACAATTAAAAAACAAAAAGCAAAATTTGCATGCTGCATTAAAAATGAGCAATGTCAAAACAGCTTAGATTAATTTTGGCTTTTGCGGTTTGCCTAAAAAAACCAAATCAGTGCAAGCCTTAGGTTTTTTTCTAACCTTTAAAATATTGTTTTTAATAAAATAACAAATACTGGACAGTAATTTTCCCTCGTTGCTTAACTGAATTAACTGATGAGTATCAGGTGTTGTGCACAACTGAGGTTTTGAAAAATTAAAAATATGGATTCAAAGTTAAAGTGATGAATGTAAATAAAACTTTAATCATAAAAATACAAAGTTAAAATACAAAACTTTGCATATACAACCAATAACTGAGACAGTTAAACAAAAATTTTGAATGAGAAGACAATAAATGCAGCATAATCAAAGTCAGACTTTGGGCTTTTTTAAATTACAAACTATTCGTCCAAACTTCTGCCAAATAAAGCTTTGGATATTGTCAGACAGTAGATACCCAAAAGCAACAAAGTGAGATCAATTCCGCATGACAAGGTGCATGGATGATGCCAGAAGTCTGGGGCTCATGTCGTTCAGCCGAGCGTGAAGGGTGCAAGTGTTAATAAACCACCAGAAACAGAGAGAGGAAAAAAAACAGGCCGAGATAATGCAAGGAATGATTTATTAGAGAGAATAGTTGGTAATGGTTTAGGGGTAAACAATAATGTCCCCCTGGCCTGGTCTGCATTTCATACCACTGTGATGAAGCTGTCATAAGCAGGCACCACTGCGGTAATACAATCCTCTGGAGGACGCTTACTTTTAATTTGGATGTCAGAAGAAAATGATTGACTTTTATTGTTTGTTTGAGTGTGTGTTGTTGTCGTGTGTGGGAGCTCTCATATATCTACACCTGTCTCTGTCTGTCTTGCTGTCTATATATTCAGGTGCACACGAATATTCAATTTGTTTGCATGAAAGTGTCACCTGCAGAATGTCCCGACTACTCGGACATTGAGAGGCAGTCTTGCTTTTAGATTTTTCACAATTTGTTCCGCATTGAGAGCAAAATCTGATTTGCCTCCATAATATATGACTGTCAGCACAAGTTTGTACTTTCACTAAAAACGAAAATATGCAATGAAATCACTTTTGCTAAATGATGACAATTGATAACGCCTTTTTGAGTTTCAAAAGACTGCCCCACCTCTCCGCCTCTTGCCTTACAATGGTTTGCCTCCGCCCACCAAGGCACCAGCTGGGGAAGGTGACTCCATGCAGGTGTGTGTCAGAATAATATGTTGGAATTTCTTTTGATTCCACTGATAAGTGTAAGAAAACACGTAAGTTATTGTTGCAAGTCCTTACTTACACTGAACTGAAGATCCCTCTTTGCCTCAGCCAGAGCTTAGCTGATGTTGCTCACTAGTCACAGAATCACATCTGTTTGAATTCAAATCAGTGAGAGAAGCTTGCAATGCAATATGTTTCTTAGCTGACATGGTGAGAAAATGTCTGTTAGCATAGTAAAGCACTACTCTTAGTGTCCTCAACAGAAAGTGCTCTTGAGAAAATTTCATGCAAATGTCCCCCCCAAATCTGATTTCATATTTTTCCCTTGCACATGACTCATACATGGTCAAAGATGTTTTGTTTATTTGCCAAAAAGTCACTGACTGACCTAATTTGCTTTTAGAAATCCTAAAAAAAAAATTGGCATTTGTGTTGGGGAGCACTCTTTACTCCATAAAGAGTGCTCCAATCAACAATTACAATTAGAGAGCTTGTGGAAATTTAGCAAATATTTCTGTAGAATTTAATAAATTTTATTAAAACAGTCATGATGCATCAGGCTGGTAAACTAAAATTAAGTGTTTTCTGATGTGTTAAATGGGACCTGAGGTCTCAGGGACCCAAAACAGAGTATTAAAGTTAACTTTTAACATTTTAAACACTTTTCCTTTGAACAGCAACTAGGACACAGCAAGTTTTTCGTGCACCATATTTTTAAGTCAGAAATTATTTCTGAGGTCTGGTATCTTTGTGTCCATTATTTTAACTATATGACTTTCTAAAATACATGCATTAACTTTCAAAATTCTTATTGTTGCAGCTGTGTTTGGTTTGTAAATGTTTATAAGCCAAAATGCTTCAAAATTTCCTTCAATAGTTTAAAAGCCAAAATCAAATGTTTTACTTTAACTGGCTTCTCCTGAATAAACTAAATCTAAGGTGTTTCACTCAGCTGCAGTAAGGTGAAGAATATTTACTGTTTTTCTCTGTTTATGCATGTTATAGCCAGATGTCACAGATCAGAAGGTTTATGATCAGAGAGGGTTCAATTCGCAGATGACTGTAGCTCTGGAATATAAGAAAACAATAAAATTTAGTTCAGCTAAATTGAAACAGAGCAAAGAAAATAATGCAAAGCAGACAGCAGCGCAGCTCAACAGGAGCCCGGCTTAAAGCTCATCCTAAAGTCATGAATAGACATGGCATGAAGTGAATCATCAAAAGAGCTTTATATCCTTGTGAACAACTGGACACCATAAACAGCGTTTCATTAAAATGGCTTTTCTCTGTCTGTCAGCTAAAAGAAAAATCAGCACTCTTTGATACAAGTGCATATTGTAAGTCACAACAGCTTTTTGTCAGATATTTTGAGCACAGTCATGGTGAGAGCAAAGAGAAATGTATTAGACAAGGAAATGTGTAATTGTGTGTAGACAGCGTCCTGGAAGAAAAACACAAGGAGAGGAAACAGGGCTTCTTCATAGAGCCTTTAATGTTGTTATTAAAGCTTCCCTGGAAGGCGTAAATATCGACCTGAGCGTGGACTCCTTCACAGACCAGTGCACTTTGCTGTCCCGCCCCGCTAGTGCCATCAAATCAATCAACCTTTCTAATTAACTGCATCCAAATAAGGCATCGCCTTCTGTGCCTCCAAAAAGACCCCTTTTCCACATCACCTCTTGCACACACAGGATGCTCGGCATGCTTTGAGTTTCTGTGCTATTTCTGCTTGCACCTTGCCAAAGTGCTCCATCCCTCCCTTTGAACCTTTTTCAAAGAGATCCAAACAACAAATTTGACCACCTTGTAATTCCCTTAACTTCCAACTCCTTCTATTGATGAAGAATTATCAATTTTACACTATTGATTTAGTATTTCACAGTATAGAGAAAGTCCATAAGTGTATTCTCTATAAGGAAACAGAATGTCTGTGGGCGAGTGTGGATGTATGGGAAAATATCTCTTTGAGGGCTGATAAAACAGAAAGCTCTGCATGGAACAGCTGCTCAACAACACAAATCAGACTCTGTCAGCCAATCTCTCTCTCTCCCTTTTCTTCTTGTTTTATCACATGCCCTCTCTCCCCTCCCTGCTCATGACTGAGATGGGGAGTGGAGCTCCTCTTAGCCACGCTTCCAGGGCCCTTGGAGAGGCTCCAGATGTGTTTCTCCACCGCTGTGGACCCGCAGCATCTCTGGCAATTTTTCATGCCTCCAACTCTTGTTCACTTCATTTACAATCAGTCTGCATTTCAAACTCAATCTGAAAATCAGCTTCTTTTCCATTATTTTTTTTATCCCCCTCCCCTCTGTGGGTTATGGCATTAATTGAAAATGCAAACTGCAATCAGATCAGCTGAATAAAAATGAGTGGCTTAAAGATGGGAGATATCAGGGACAAATCACATGGCTCTGCATGAGAAATGATGAGACTGGTTGAGATAATGGGGACGTGGGTCTGATCAGTGTATGAGTTGCTAATTTTCTGTTTTGGCAGGTGGTTTGGCTGCCAGAAGAGGCCCCCTCCTCCCCTGCCAGCAGAAATTATGTTATTCTGGAATGTAAAAAATGATAGCTACTAGGGCTGTCGAAGTTAACGCGTTAATAACGCGTTAACTCAAACTCCTTTTAATGGCACTAATTTTTTTAACGC